>OX381672.1:24200000-24750785 GCA_947462355.1 Caradrina kadenii | reverse complement strand
CGCAATAACCCTAGGGACGCCGCTGGACGCGCCTGAAGTTGCTCCACCCGAGTCCTGAAACAGAAAAAGGAATACATTTAGTCATTTTTAAATTAAACAGTTTTTATTCAATTTTTTCAAAATTTTTACCATTTTTGCCCATTCCCTGGCGAATAACTCCCGTTCCGGTCGCGCGAACGGGTCGAAACCTTCACACCAGACGGGACTCCGCGCAGGCAACGCGTGTGCACCCTCATAACAGAGCCGCCCATACAAAAATTGACCACCCGACAGTGAAAAACTGTCCAAACTGTTAGGAATTTTGCACACTCAGTCCCGCCTATCCCGTTTTGACCGATTTCCCGAGGAAGATTCCACGTCACCCGGCTATAGCGCACCCCGGTCGAGCTCCCTGGAGCGAAACCTTAGCGATATCTGCAAAAATCCCGTGGGAATTGGTGTAAAAACGAGCATTCGTACGGACCACTGTATAAAAACACATACCTATATATAGGTACATCGGTACAAAAGTTTACCTTAACTCGCGCTTGAAAAATATTGATCAAGTGTTTTACACCCTTATAATCAAGGTAACATAGTAGTGTGATACATCCCTGGACGCGGCTCCGCGAGCCCTGCACGCCTGTGTGAAAATATTTTTGAAACCTTTAAAGGGAAAATTTTTATTAAAGAAAAACACTTTTCCAAATTCTCACAAACTTTAAAATTTAATAACTTTGTCATATTTAGTCTCGCAATAACCCTAGGGACGCCGCTGGACGCGCCTGAAGTTGCTCCACCCGAGTCCTGAAACAGAAAAAGGAATACATTTAGTCATTTTTAAATTAAACAGTTTTTATTCAATTTTTTCAAAATTTTTACCATTTTTGCCCATTCCCTGGCGAATAACTCCCGTTCCGGTCGCGCGAACGGGTCGAAACCTTCACACCAGACGGGACTCCGCGCAGGCAACGCGTGTGCACCCTCATAACAGAGCCGCCCATACAAAAATTGACCACCCGACAGTGAAAAACTGTCCAAACTGTTAGGAATTTTGCACACTCAGTCCCGCCTATCCCGTTTTGACCGATTTCCCGAGGAAGATTCCACGTCACCCGGCTATAGCGCACCCCGGTCGAGCTCCCTGGAGCGAAACCTTAGCGATATCTGCAAAAATCCCGTGGGAATTGGTGTAAAAACGAGCATTCGTACGGACCACTGTATAAAAACACATACCTATATATAGGTACATCGGTACAAAAGTTTACCTTAACTCGCGCTTGAAAAATATTGATCAAGTGTTTTACACCCTTATAATCAAGGTAACATAGTAGTGTGATACATCCCTGGACGCGGCTCCGCGAGCCCTGCACGCCTGTGTGAAAATATTTTTGAAACCTTTAAAGGGAAAATTTTTATTAAAGAAAAACACTTTTCCAAATTCTCACAAACTTTAAAATTTAATAACTTTGTCATATTTAGTCTCGCAATAACCCTAGGGACGCCGCTGGACGCGCCTGAAGTTGCTCCACCCGAGTCCTGAAACAGAAAAAGGAATACATTTAGTCATTTTTAAATTAAACAGTTTTTATTCAATTTTTTCAAAATTTTTACCATTTTTGCCCATTCCCTGGCGAATAACTCCCGTTCCGGTCGCGCGAACGGGTCGAAACCTTCACACCAGACGGGACTCCGCGCAGGCAACGCGTGTGCACCCTCATAACAGAGCCGCCCATACAAAAATTGACCACCCGACAGTGAAAAACTGTCCAAACTGTTAGGAATTTTGCACACTCAGTCCCGCCTATCCCGTTTTGACCGATTTCCCGAGGAAGATTCCACGTCACCCGGCTATAGCGCACCCCGGTCGAGCTCCCTGGAGCGAAACCTTAGCGATATCTGCAAAAATCCCGTGGGAATTGGTGTAAAAACGAGCATTCGTACGGACCACTGTATAAAAACACATACCTATATATAGGTACATCGGTACAAAAGTTTACCTTAACTCGCGCTTGAAAAATATTGATCAAGTGTTTTACACCCTTATAATCAAGGTAACATAGTAGTGTGATACATCCCTGGACGCGGCTCCGCGAGCCCTGCACGCCTGTGTGAAAATATTTTTGAAACCTTTAAAGGGAAAATTTTTATTAAAGAAAAACACTTTTCCAAATTCTCACAAACTTTAAAATTTAATAACTTTGTCATATTTAGTCTCGCAATAACCCTAGGGACGCCGCTGGACGCGCCTGAAGTTGCTCCACCCGAGTCCTGAAACAGAAAAAGGAATACATTTAGTCATTTTTAAATTAAACAGTTTTTATTCAATTTTTTCAAAATTTTTACCATTTTTGCCCATTCCCTGGCGAATAACTCCCGTTCCGGTCGCGCGAACGGGTCGAAACCTTCACACCAGACGGGACTCCGCGCAGGCAACGCGTGTGCACCCTCATAACAGAGCCGCCCATACAAAAATTGACCACCCGACAGTGAAAAACTGTCCAAACTGTTAGGAATTTTGCACACTCAGTCCCGCCTATCCCGTTTTGACCGATTTCCCGAGGAAGATTCCACGTCACCCGGCTATAGCGCACCCCGGTCGAGCTCCCTGGAGCGAAACCTTAGCGATATCTGCAAAAATCCCGTGGGAATTGGTGTAAAAACGAGCATTCGTACGGACCACTGTATAAAAACACATACCTATATATAGGTACATCGGTACAAAAGTTTACCTTAACTCGCGCTTGAAAAATATTGATCAAGTGTTTTACACCCTTATAATCAAGGTAACATAGTAGTGTGATACATCCCTGGACGCGGCTCCGCGAGCCCTGCACGCCTGTGTGAAAATATTTTTGAAACCTTTAAAGGGAAAATTTTTATTAAAGAAAAACACTTTTCCAAATTCTCACAAACTTTAAAATTTAATAACTTTGTCATATTTAGTCTCGCAATAACCCTAGGGACGCCGCTGGACGCGCCTGAAGTTGCTCCACCCGAGTCCTGAAACAGAAAAAGGAATACATTTAGTCATTTTTAAATTAAACAGTTTTTATTCAATTTTTTCAAAATTTTTACCATTTTTGCCCATTCCCTGGCGAATAACTCCCGTTCCGGTCGCGCGAACGGGTCGAAACCTTCACACCAGACGGGACTCCGCGCAGGCAACGCGTGTGCACCCTCATAACAGAGCCGCCCATACAAAAATTGACCACCCGACAGTGAAAAACTGTCCAAACTGTTAGGAATTTTGCACACTCAGTCCCGCCTATCCCGTTTTGACCGATTTCCCGAGGAAGATTCCACGTCACCCGGCTATAGCGCACCCCGGTCGAGCTCCCTGGAGCGAAACCTTAGCGATATCTGCAAAAATCCCGTGGGAATTGGTGTAAAAACGAGCATTCGTACGGACCACTGTATAAAAACACATACCTATATATAGGTACATCGGTACAAAAGTTTACCTTAACTCGCGCTTGAAAAATATTGATCAAGTGTTTTACACCCTTATAATCAAGGTAACATAGTAGTGTGATACATCCCTGGACGCGGCTCCGCGAGCCCTGCACGCCTGTGTGAAAATATTTTTGAAACCTTTAAAGGGAAAATTTTTATTAAAGAAAAACACTTTTCCAAATTCTCACAAACTTTAAAATTTAATAACTTTGTCATATTTAGTCTCGCAATAACCCTAGGGACGCCGCTGGACGCGCCT
The DNA here is from genome assembly GCA_947462355.1 of Caradrina kadenii. Classification (NCBI taxonomy): domain Eukaryota; kingdom Metazoa; phylum Arthropoda; class Insecta; order Lepidoptera; family Noctuidae; genus Caradrina; species Caradrina kadenii. The sequence goes on along the minus strand of OX381672.1, from coordinate 24,747,091 downwards.
GAAGTTGCTCCACCCGAGTCCTGAAACAGAAAAAGGAATACATTTAGTCATTTTTAAATTAAACAGTTTTTATTCAATTTTTTCAAAATTTTTACCATTTTTGCCCATTCCCTGGCGAATAACTCCCGTTCCGGTCGCGCGAACGGGTCGAAACCTTCACACCAGACGGGACTCCGCGCAGGCAACGCGTGTGCACCCTCATAACAGAGCCGCCCATACAAAAATTGACCACCCGACAGTGAAAAACTGTCCAAACTGTTAGGAATTTTGCACACTCAGTCCCGCCTATCCCGTTTTGACCGATTTCCCGAGGAAGATTCCACGTCACCCGGCTATAGCGCACCCCGGTCGAGCTCCCTGGAGCGAAACCTTAGCGATATCTGCAAAAATCCCGTGGGAATTGGTGTAAAAACGAGCATTCGTACGGACCACTGTATAAAAACACATACCTATATATAGGTACATCGGTACAAAAGTTTACCTTAACTCGCGCTTGAAAAATATTGATCAAGTGTTTTACACCCTTATAATCAAGGTAACATAGTAGTGTGATACATCCCTGGACGCGGCTCCGCGAGCCCTGCACGCCTGTGTGAAAATATTTTTGAAACCTTTAAAGGGAAAATTTTTATTAAAGAAAAACACTTTTCCAAATTCTCACAAACTTTAAAATTTAATAACTTTGTCATATTTAGTCTCGCAATAACCCTAGGGACGCCGCTGGACGCGCCTGAAGTTGCTCCACCCGAGTCCTGAAACAGAAAAAGGAATACATTTAGTCATTTTTAAATTAAACAGTTTTTATTCAATTTTTTCAAAATTTTTACCATTTTTGCCCATTCCCTGGCGAATAACTCCCGTTCCGGTCGCGCGAACGGGTCGAAACCTTCACACCAGACGGGACTCCGCGCAGGCAACGCGTGTGCACCCTCATAACAGAGCCGCCCATACAAAAATTGACCACCCGACAGTGAAAAACTGTCCAAACTGTTAGGAATTTTGCACACTCAGTCCCGCCTATCCCGTTTTGACCGATTTCCCGAGGAAGATTCCACGTCACCCGGCTATAGCGCACCCCGGTCGAGCTCCCTGGAGCGAAACCTTAGCGATATCTGCAAAAATCCCGTGGGAATTGGTGTAAAAACGAGCATTCGTACGGACCACTGTATAAAAACACATACCTATATATAGGTACATCGGTACAAAAGTTTACCTTAACTCGCGCTTGAAAAATATTGATCAAGTGTTTTACACCCTTATAATCAAGGTAACATAGTAGTGTGATACATCCCTGGACGCGGCTCCGCGAGCCCTGCACGCCTGTGTGAAAATATTTTTGAAACCTTTAAAGGGAAAATTTTTATTAAAGAAAAACACTTTTCCAAATTCTCACAAACTTTAAAATTTAATAACTTTGTCATATTTAGTCTCGCAATAACCCTAGGGACGCCGCTGGACGCGCCTGAAGTTGCTCCACCCGAGTCCTGAAACAGAAAAAGGAATACATTTAGTCATTTTTAAATTAAACAGTTTTTATTCAATTTTTTCAAAATTTTTACCATTTTTGCCCATTCCCTGGCGAATAACTCCCGTTCCGGTCGCGCGAACGGGTCGAAACCTTCACACCAGACGGGACTCCGCGCAGGCAACGCGTGTGCACCCTCATAACAGAGCCGCCCATACAAAAATTGACCACCCGACAGTGAAAAACTGTCCAAACTGTTAGGAATTTTGCACACTCAGTCCCGCCTATCCCGTTTTGACCGATTTCCCGAGGAAGATTCCACGTCACCCGGCTATAGCGCACCCCGGTCGAGCTCCCTGGAGCGAAACCTTAGCGATATCTGCAAAAATCCCGTGGGAATTGGTGTAAAAACGAGCATTCGTACGGACCACTGTATAAAAACACATACCTATATATAGGTACATCGGTACAAAAGTTTACCTTAACTCGCGCTTGAAAAATATTGATCAAGTGTTTTACACCCTTATAATCAAGGTAACATAGTAGTGTGATACATCCCTGGACGCGGCTCCGCGAGCCCTGCACGCCTGTGTGAAAATATTTTTGAAACCTTTAAAGGGAAAATTTTTATTAAAGAAAAACACTTTTCCAAATTCTCACAAACTTTAAAATTTAATAACTTTGTCATATTTAGTCTCGCAATAACCCTAGGGACGCCGCTGGACGCGCCTGAAGTTGCTCCACCCGAGTCCTGAAACAGAAAAAGGAATACATTTAGTCATTTTTAAATTAAACAGTTTTTATTCAATTTTTTCAAAATTTTTACCATTTTTGCCCATTCCCTGGCGAATAACTCCCGTTCCGGTCGCGCGAACGGGTCGAAACCTTCACACCAGACGGGACTCCGCGCAGGCAACGCGTGTGCACCCTCATAACAGAGCCGCCCATACAAAAATTGACCACCCGACAGTGAAAAACTGTCCAAACTGTTAGGAATTTTGCACACTCAGTCCCGCCTATCCCGTTTTGACCGATTTCCCGAGGAAGATTCCACGTCACCCGGCTATAGCGCACCCCGGTCGAGCTCCCTGGAGCGAAACCTTAGCGATATCTGCAAAAATCCCGTGGGAATTGGTGTAAAAACGAGCATTCGTACGGACCACTGTATAAAAACACATACCTATATATAGGTACATCGGTACAAAAGTTTACCTTAACTCGCGCTTGAAAAATATTGATCAAGTGTTTTACACCCTTATAATCAAGGTAACATAGTAGTGTGATACATCCCTGGACGCGGCTCCGCGAGCCCTGCACGCCTGTGTGAAAATATTTTTGAAACCTTTAAAGGGAAAATTTTTATTAAAGAAAAACACTTTTCCAAATTCTCACAAACTTTAAAATTTAATAACTTTGTCATATTTAGTCTCGCAATAACCCTAGGGACGCCGCTGGACGCGCCTGAAGTTGCTCCACCCGAGTCCTGAAACAGAAAAAGGAATACATTTAGTCATTTTTAAATTAAACAGTTTTTATTCAATTTTTTCAAAATTTTTACCATTTTTGCCCATTCCCTGGCGAATAACTCCCGTTCCGGTCGCGCGAACGGGTCGAAACCTTCACACCAGACGGGACTCCGCGCAGGCAACGCGTGTGCACCCTCATAACAGAGCCGCCCATACAAAAATTGACCACCCGACAGTGAAAAACTGTCCAAACTGTTAGGAATTTTGCACACTCAGTCCCGCCTATCCCGTTTTGACCGATTTCCCGAGGAAGATTCCACGTCACCCGGCTATAGCGCACCCCGGTCGAGCTCCCTGGAGCGAAACCTTAGCGATATCTGCAAAAATCCCGTGGGAATTGGTGTAAAAACGAGCATTCGTACGGACCACTGTATAAAAACACATACCTATATATAGGTACATCGGTACAAAAGTTTACCTTAACTCGCGCTTGAAAAATATTGATCAAGTGTTTTACACCCTTATAATCAAGGTAACATAGTAGTGTGATACATCCCTGGACGCGGCTCCGCGAGCCCTGCACGCCTGTGTGAAAATATTTTTGAAACCTTTAAAGGGAAAATTTTTATTAAAGAAAAACACTTTTCCAAATTCTCACAAACTTTAAAATTTAATAACTTTGTCATATTTAGTCTCGCAATAACCCTAGGGACGCCGCTGGACGCGCCTGAAGTTGCTCCACCCGAGTCCTGAAACAGAAAAAGGAATACATTTAGTCATTTTTAAATTAAACAGTTTTTATTCAATTTTTTCAAAATTTTTACCATTTTTGCCCATTCCCTGGCGAATAACTCCCGTTCCGGTCGCGCGAACGGGTCGAAACCTTCACACCAGACGGGACTCCGCGCAGGCAACGCGTGTGCACCCTCATAACAGAGCCGCCCATACAAAAATTGACCACCCGACAGTGAAAAACTGTCCAAACTGTTAGGAATTTTGCACACTCAGTCCCGCCTATCCCGTTTTGACCGATTTCCCGAGGAAGATTCCACGTCACCCGGCTATAGCGCACCCCGGTCGAGCTCCCTGGAGCGAAACCTTAGCGATATCTGCAAAAATCCCGTGGGAATTGGTGTAAAAACGAGCATTCGTACGGACCACTGTATAAAAACACATACCTATATATAGGTACATCGGTACAAAAGTTTACCTTAACTCGCGCTTGAAAAATATTGATCAAGTGTTTTACACCCTTATAATCAAGGTAACATAGTAGTGTGATACATCCCTGGACGCGGCTCCGCGAGCCCTGCACGCCTGTGTGAAAATATTTTTGAAACCTTTAAAGGGAAAATTTTTATTAAAGAAAAACACTTTTCCAAATTCTCACAAACTTTAAAATTTAATAACTTTGTCATATTTAGTCTCGCAATAACCCTAGGGACGCCGCTGGACGCGCCTGAAGTTGCTCCACCCGAGTCCTGAAACAGAAAAAGGAATACATTTAGTCATTTTTAAATTAAACAGTTTTTATTCAATTTTTTCAAAATTTTTACCATTTTTGCCCATTCCCTGGCGAATAACTCCCGTTCCGGTCGCGCGAACGGGTCGAAACCTTCACACCAGACGGGACTCCGCGCAGGCAACGCGTGTGCACCCTCATAACAGAGCCGCCCATACAAAAATTGACCACCCGACAGTGAAAAACTGTCCAAACTGTTAGGAATTTTGCACACTCAGTCCCGCCTATCCCGTTTTGACCGATTTCCCGAGGAAGATTCCACGTCACCCGGCTATAGCGCACCCCGGTCGAGCTCCCTGGAGCGAAACCTTAGCGATATCTGCAAAAATCCCGTGGGAATTGGTGTAAAAACGAGCATTCGTACGGACCACTGTATAAAAACACATACCTATATATAGGTACATCGGTACAAAAGTTTACCTTAACTCGCGCTTGAAAAATATTGATCAAGTGTTTTACACCCTTATAATCAAGGTAACATAGTAGTGTGATACATCCCTGGACGCGGCTCCGCGAGCCCTGCACGCCTGTGTGAAAATATTTTTGAAACCTTTAAAGGGAAAATTTTTATTAAAGAAAAACACTTTTCCAAATTCTCACAAACTTTAAAATTTAATAACTTTGTCATATTTAGTCTCGCAATAACCCTAGGGACGCCGCTGGACGCGCCTGAAGTTGCTCCACCCGAGTCCTGAAACAGAAAAAGGAATACATTTAGTCATTTTTAAATTAAACAGTTTTTATTCAATTTTTTCAAAATTTTTACCATTTTTGCCCATTCCCTGGCGAATAACTCCCGTTCCGGTCGCGCGAACGGGTCGAAACCTTCACACCAGACGGGACTCCGCGCAGGCAACGCGTGTGCACCCTCATAACAGAGCCGCCCATACAAAAATTGACCACCCGACAGTGAAAAACTGTCCAAACTGTTAGGAATTTTGCACACTCAGTCCCGCCTATCCCGTTTTGACCGATTTCCCGAGGAAGATTCCACGTCACCCGGCTATAGCGCACCCCGGTCGAGCTCCCTGGAGCGAAACCTTAGCGATATCTGCAAAAATCCCGTGGGAATTGGTGTAAAAACGAGCATTCGTACGGACCACTGTATAAAAACACATACCTATATATAGGTACATCGGTACAAAAGTTTACCTTAACTCGCGCTTGAAAAATATTGATCAAGTGTTTTACACCCTTATAATCAAGGTAACATAGTAGTGTGATACATCCCTGGACGCGGCTCCGCGAGCCCTGCACGCCTGTGTGAAAATATTTTTGAAACCTTTAAAGGGAAAATTTTTATTAAAGAAAAACACTTTTCCAAATTCTCACAAACTTTAAAATTTAATAACTTTGTCATATTTAGTCTCGCAATAACCCTAGGGACGCCGCTGGACGCGCCTGAAGTTGCTCCACCCGAGTCCTGAAACAGAAAAAGGAATACATTTAGTCATTTTTAAATTAAACAGTTTTTATTCAATTTTTTCAAAATTTTTACCATTTTTGCCCATTCCCTGGCGAATAACTCCCGTTCCGGTCGCGCGAACGGGTCGAAACCTTCACACCAGACGGGACTCCGCGCAGGCAACGCGTGTGCACCCTCATAACAGAGCCGCCCATACAAAAATTGACCACCCGACAGTGAAAAACTGTCCAAACTGTTAGGAATTTTGCACACTCAGTCCCGCCTATCCCGTTTTGACCGATTTCCCGAGGAAGATTCCACGTCACCCGGCTATAGCGCACCCCGGTCGAGCTCCCTGGAGCGAAACCTTAGCGATATCTGCAAAAATCCCGTGGGAATTGGTGTAAAAACGAGCATTCGTACGGACCACTGTATAAAAACACATACCTATATATAGGTACATCGGTACAAAAGTTTACCTTAACTCGCGCTTGAAAAATATTGATCAAGTGTTTTACACCCTTATAATCAAGGTAACATAGTAGTGTGATACATCCCTGGACGCGGCTCCGCGAGCCCTGCACGCCTGTGTGAAAATATTTTTGAAACCTTTAAAGGGAAAATTTTTATTAAAGAAAAACACTTTTCCAAATTCTCACAAACTTTAAAATTTAATAACTTTGTCATATTTAGTCTCGCAATAACCCTAGGGACGCCGCTGGACGCGCCTGAAGTTGCTCCACCCGAGTCCTGAAACAGAAAAAGGAATACATTTAGTCATTTTTAAATTAAACAGTTTTTATTCAATTTTTTCAAAATTTTTACCATTTTTGCCCATTCCCTGGCGAATAACTCCCGTTCCGGTCGCGCGAACGGGTCGAAACCTTCACACCAGACGGGACTCCGCGCAGGCAACGCGTGTGCACCCTCATAACAGAGCCGCCCATACAAAAATTGACCACCCGACAGTGAAAAACTGTCCAAACTGTTAGGAATTTTGCACACTCAGTCCCGCCTATCCCGTTTTGACCGATTTCCCGAGGAAGATTCCACGTCACCCGGCTATAGCGCACCCCGGTCGAGCTCCCTGGAGCGAAACCTTAGCGATATCTGCAAAAATCCCGTGGGAATTGGTGTAAAAACGAGCATTCGTACGGACCACTGTATAAAAACACATACCTATATATAGGTACATCGGTACAAAAGTTTACCTTAACTCGCGCTTGAAAAATATTGATCAAGTGTTTTACACCCTTATAATCAAGGTAACATAGTAGTGTGATACATCCCTGGACGCGGCTCCGCGAGCCCTGCACGCCTGTGTGAAAATATTTTTGAAACCTTTAAAGGGAAAATTTTTATTAAAGAAAAACACTTTTCCAAATTCTCACAAACTTTAAAATTTAATAACTTTGTCATATTTAGTCTCGCAATAACCCTAGGGACGCCGCTGGACGCGCCTGAAGTTGCTCCACCCGAGTCCTGAAACAGAAAAAGGAATACATTTAGTCATTTTTAAATTAAACAGTTTTTATTCAATTTTTTCAAAATTTTTACCATTTTTGCCCATTCCCTGGCGAATAACTCCCGTTCCGGTCGCGCGAACGGGTCGAAACCTTCACACCAGACGGGACTCCGCGCAGGCAACGCGTGTGCACCCTCATAACAGAGCCGCCCATACAAAAATTGACCACCCGACAGTGAAAAACTGTCCAAACTGTTAGGAATTTTGCACACTCAGTCCCGCCTATCCCGTTTTGACCGATTTCCCGAGGAAGATTCCACGTCACCCGGCTATAGCGCACCCCGGTCGAGCTCCCTGGAGCGAAACCTTAGCGATATCTGCAAAAATCCCGTGGGAATTGGTGTAAAAACGAGCATTCGTACGGACCACTGTATAAAAACACATACCTATATATAGGTACATCGGTACAAAAGTTTACCTTAACTCGCGCTTGAAAAATATTGATCAAGTGTTTTACACCCTTATAATCAAGGTAACATAGTAGTGTGATACATCCCTGGACGCGGCTCCGCGAGCCCTGCACGCCTGTGTGAAAATATTTTTGAAACCTTTAAAGGGAAAATTTTTATTAAAGAAAAACACTTTTCCAAATTCTCACAAACTTTAAAATTTAATAACTTTGTCATATTTAGTCTCGCAATAACCCTAGGGACGCCGCTGGACGCGCCTGAAGTTGCTCCACCCGAGTCCTGAAACAGAAAAAGGAATACATTTAGTCATTTTTAAATTAAACAGTTTTTATTCAATTTTTTCAAAATTTTTACCATTTTTGCCCATTCCCTGGCGAATAACTCCCGTTCCGGTCGCGCGAACGGGTCGAAACCTTCACACCAGACGGGACTCCGCGCAGGCAACGCGTGTGCACCCTCATAACAGAGCCGCCCATACAAAAATTGACCACCCGACAGTGAAAAACTGTCCAAACTGTTAGGAATTTTGCACACTCAGTCCCGCCTATCCCGTTTTGACCGATTTCCCGAGGAAGATTCCACGTCACCCGGCTATAGCGCACCCCGGTCGAGCTCCCTGGAGCGAAACCTTAGCGATATCTGCAAAAATCCCGTGGGAATTGGTGTAAAAACGAGCATTCGTACGGACCACTGTATAAAAACACATACCTATATATAGGTACATCGGTACAAAAGTTTACCTTAACTCGCGCTTGAAAAATATTGATCAAGTGTTTTACACCCTTATAATCAAGGTAACATAGTAGTGTGATACATCCCTGGACGCGGCTCCGCGAGCCCTGCACGCCTGTGTGAAAATATTTTTGAAACCTTTAAAGGGAAAATTTTTATTAAAGAAAAACACTTTTCCAAATTCTCACAAACTTTAAAATTTAATAACTTTGTCATATTTAGTCTCGCAATAACCCTAGGGACGCCGCTGGACGCGCCTGAAGTTGCTCCACCCGAGTCCTGAAACAGAAAAAGGAATACATTTAGTCATTTTTAAATTAAACAGTTTTTATTCAATTTTTTCAAAATTTTTACCATTTTTGCCCATTCCCTGGCGAATAACTCCCGTTCCGGTCGCGCGAACGGGTCGAAACCTTCACACCAGACGGGACTCCGCGCAGGCAACGCGTGTGCACCCTCATAACAGAGCCGCCCATACAAAAATTGACCACCCGACAGTGAAAAACTGTCCAAACTGTTAGGAATCGTGCCCGCCCATGCCCGCCCTTAAATTAATTTATATATAAGGAAGTTTTATTAGCCTTTGACCGTGCACGCTGTCGTGCACACTGACTCACACGCCCCTATACAGCGTGTGATAACCACTTTACAGTTATCCACTTATCTACTTTTACTTTGACATTTTTATTTCTTATTTATATCTCTCTTATCTGTTGCCCTCTATTTTCTCTCTCCACCATGCTCCTCTCCAGAACGCCCGCCAAAAAGACCCCCGCGAGTCCCGGTGTCTCTCCATCGGCCGAAGACAAGGTCCCTTCCCCCATAAACCAGGCCTCAAAAGTGAGGCGAAGCATCGGCGAGTGGGAGAGCGTAAAGGCGGCGTTAAACCAGCCCCCTCCACCAGCGACCGCCCAGCCACCTAAGAAGGCGGCGCCGGTCGCGGCGGCCCTCTCGCAGCCCGCTAGAAAGACTGCGCAATCAACGGACTGCAAAGTCGTGTTGCGCAGAACATCCGCCGGGGCGGCGGGAGGATCGCCGGGATCGAGTCAAAAACCCACCGACCGAGTCACCGAGGCACGGAACTGCCTGGTCCGCGCGAAATCACTCCTGGGTGACTCGCGCAATCTGAGGACCGATATAAAGGCCGGTATCACCCAAGCAGTGGACCGGCTCTTCCAACTGGTGAAGGAAGAGGCGGCGGCCGTCACTATGGCAAGAGGGGTGGGGACTGATGTGGAGCCCAGCAAAGCAACTCCGCCCCCGGAGACCCCTCCAGCGATCGACTCATTGCTCTCCTCACTAGCGGAGCATAGCGCGTTGGTGAAGGAGAGCGGCGAAGAAATGAGGAGACTCAAGGAGGCGATGGAGAGACAACGGAGCTCCATAGAAAAGACTGCAACCTATGCGAGTGCAGCGGCGACCGGAAAGCACTATGTGCCGCCGCCGCCGCTGCACTCGCTTATAGTGAGCTCAGACGACGGCAACGACACCAGCAGTGCCGTCGTCGACAAAATACGGATCGCGGTGGACGCAAAGCAGACGGGCATTCGGGTCGACAAGGTCCGAAAGACCAAAGACCAGAAGGTGGTCATAGGGTGTCAGACCCGTTGTGAGCTAGAGATGGTAAAGAACAGGCTGGGGGGCTCGACGGTAGGTCTGAGGGTAGCCGAGGCGGTGAACAGGGATCCCCTGGTGATGCTGGCAGACGTGTTGTCCTACAACACAGACGACGATGTCGCCAGGGCGATCCTGAAACAGAACCAGCATCTCCTCGGCGAGCTGAAGAAAGACGAAGTGAGAGTCGCCGTAAAATACCGGAAGCGAGCACGAAACCCACACGAGTGCCATGTGGTCGTGCAGGTCTCCCCCCCGGTGTGGCAGATCCTAACCAGGGCAGGACGTGCACACATTGACCTGCAAAGGGTGAGGGTGTATGACCAGACCCCCCTTGTGCAGTGCACGAAATGCCTTGGCTTTGGCCATGGACGGAAACACTGCACCGGGAAGGACGATCTCTGCTCGCATTGCGGCGACTCTCATCTGAGAGCGGAATGCCGGTCGCACCTAGCTGGGGAGCCCCCCAGATGCTGCAATTGTCTCAAAGCGGGCCTTGACAACCTGGCTCACAACGGGTTCAGCCTCGAATGTCCGTTACGCAAACGGTGGGACGCAATAGCGCGATCCACCGTTGCGTATTGCTAAAGGCGCCACCGCAAAAAGCGTGGCAGCAACTCCCCTCCGAGAGAAAACCGTGACGAGCATGCAGGCACCAAATGTTGGCGACGCCCCGACCTTCGGGACGGACGTCCTCGACCTGGTGGAAAGTTGGGACATAGATCGGGGAATGATCGAGTCGGACCACGGCGGCAAAACCTTCAACGTAAAGCTGCAGGAAGGTGGGCAAACATACACACATCGGACGACGACGCTGTTCATCACAAATACAGCAAACTGGAGCCAGTTTCGTGAGAAACTGGTCCAGCTTAACGCATCTTATCACAGCAGCCCGTCGGACGTAACACCAATCAGTAACACTTATCAATTTGCAACCACTATAGACACACACACAAACAACACATACATAACATGCACTAAACACACACCACAAATCAAAACACACACAAAGCCCACCATGCCGCGGTGGTCCGAGGTGCTAGCTACACCGAAGAGAGAAGTTTCCGCCAGGAAGAGACAAGCGCGATGCGCGACGCCTCCCGAGTCGGCCGGGGTGGTGAACAGGTGCCTGCATAGCAGGGCCAAACATCACACCAAAGTCGCTGATGCGCGGACTCGGATGGGGGGAAGTGGAGCAGGAAAGGGCCTCGGGGAGGCGTGTGCGAGGCGATTGACCGCACGACCAAAAAGGGGGTTCCTGAGCCGGAAGGAGCCGACGAGACTGCTCGCCAAAACTTTCAACCCGGAGGACCGGGAAGCGAGGACAGCCAAGACCACCCAGCCACTTGACAGCAAGCCAGCCTCGTGGACGGGGAACATGATGATAACCATGCCCCCCCGTTCACAGAACAGGAGCTGCGAGTGGCGGGAAACCGCTTCATCCCGATAAAGTCCCCGGTTGCAGACAGTTTTACAGCTAACATCTGCGGGCGAGCGGTCTCACAGAATCCAGGAGCCTTCTTGACCACTCTAAATATGAGCATAGGCACAAAAATGAACCGCTTCCAGAGGCCCTGGGGAGGAAATTCAACTGAATTAGACAATTATATATACACACAAAAAATACATATACATACTTTATTCTTACTTTTATAACTTTTATACCTTTTAAAACTTTTAAATTATACACATATTATTATATACACCCGAGATTTAACAAAAAAGGAAAAAATATGGCAATAAAACGGGCATTTATATTTAGTTACAACAAACTTAAAATACTGACATGGAAAATGGGCCGCACGGAAAAAATTAAAAATTTGCAAGGAGGGTGGCGAAGGTCGTAGCGGGCAGGAGCTGGCAGTGCCTATGGCACTGTTTATCCCTGTCAGCTACGATCTCCAAACACAATTTACACAATAAATAAAATAGAAATATAATATGGTACCTACTATGTATACACTATATTATTAGGACGGAACAAAATAAAATTGTCGACAAAACTACAATGAAGTAAATATATATATTTAATAATATACTTATATATTAACACGGCGAATAAGATGGGCTCAAGAAAGCGCAAAATATTGGTGAAAGCTAAGGGTTTGCGCGACCCTTGAGAAAGGAGCGAGCTGACATAATATTTTAAATACATTATAGATACATATATATATAGTAAAATATAAACATATATCACTTACATACATACATAACCAAACACATTAAATTACAACTAGTAAAGTAAATATCTATATATCTCATAAACAAGCTGGAAAGATGGCCTCAAGAAAGCGCAAAATATTGACCGACGTCAAGAGTTGCGTGACCCTTGAGGAATGAAAGATTAAAATCATAATATATAATAGAATATACAATAAAACATATACATATATAATTACGTAAACATAAAGAAGAACAGTAACATACATAATAACACTAACATAAATAAATTGTAGTTAAAAACACAAACGGATCAACAACGACCCTGCTCATGGTAGGGAGTGGATATCAGCATACAACAAAGAAAAAAAAAAAAAAAAAAAAAAAAAACCTAACCTAACCCAACCTAACCCAAGTGTTTTACACCCTTACAATTAAGGTAACATAGTAGTATGATACATCCCTGGACGCGGCTCCGCGAGCCCTGCACGCCTGTGTGAAAATATTTTTGAAACCTTTAAAGGGAAAATTTTTATTAAAGAAAAACACTTTTCCAAATTCTCACAAACTTTAAAATTTAATAACTTTGTCATTTCAAGTCTCGCAATAACCCTAGGGACGCCGCTGGACGCGCCTGAAGTTGCTCCACCCGAGTCCTGAAACAGAAAAAGGAATACATTTAGTCATTTTTAAATTAAACAGTTTTTATTCAATTTTTTCCAAATTTTTACCATTTTTGCCCATTCCCTGGCGAATAACTCCCGTTCCAGTCGCGCGAACGGCTCGAAACCTTCACACCAGACGGGACTCTGCGTAGGCAACGCGTGTGCACCCTCATAACAGAGCCGCCCATACAAAAATTGACCACCCGACAGTGAAAAACTGTCCAAACTGTGTTCCTGTGTGAAAATATTTTTGAAAACCTTAAAGGGAAATTTTTATTAAAGATAAACACTTTTCCAAATTCTCACATACTTTAAAATTTAATAACATTGTCATTTTTAGTCTCGCAATAACCCTAGGGACGTTGCTGGACGCGCCTGAAGTTGCTCCACCCGAGTCCTGAAACAGAAAAATTATTACATTTAGTCATTTTTTAATTAAATAGATTTTATTTAAATTTTTTCAAAAATATTGACAAATGTCAAGAGTTGCGTGACCCTTGAGGAAGGAAAGAACACACTATTAAATATATATTATAGACATCCAAACTACAAGTATAAAAGCAAGACATATTATTATTATTGTAATATATATTTATGAATATAAAAAGTATAAAGTCAGGAACAAATAATAATTATGCAAATAAAAACTGATTAAAAATTTTAACAAAATTAAGAAATATGAAATACACGTCAACCCAAATCTAAAAAAAAACTAATAACGAAGACGACATAACTAAACCACCAACGTAAATAATAAAAACACAATCAAACAAAAAGAAAACTATCATGTAAGGATGTTAACAATAAAAAACCGATTATCATCCCTGCTCAAGGCAGGGAGTGGAGATTAGTAAAATAAAAATAAAAACCTAACCTTACCTAACCCACGGTGGGTTCTCTGAATATATGAAATGCTTCAAATGTAAGGAGAGCCCATCGTGCGCTTGTGACCCTAGCGTGACGGAAACTGTCCAGCATATCCTCCTAAATTGCCCGATTTTTAGTAGGGAACGCTACAAAGTCTAGTATGAACTGGACATCAAACTGACGAGGGATAGTGTGAGGGAAGTGATCATGGGCAAAAGTCGAAAGATATTCTTGACGTACTGCGAGAAAATTGGCCACAAGCGTAATAATCAGAAATACAAGTTTATAAAAATCTATGTTTCCTTTATATTTTTGTATATAAATGAGAAGCATAGGAAAACAGCATATAAATAGTAAATAGTAAGCAGTAGTGTAGGAAAATAGACATAATAATAATAATTATTATAAAAAATTATATTATAAAAAATCTGGCAACACTAGAATCAACAAGACCTGTCTGAAAATTAAAATTTTTATATTTCCCATTTTGCCCTATTTTTGGATTTTTATAGTAAAGCACAATAACTAGGATTTCCATAAAACTTTCAAATTAATAACAAAAACTACAATTACAGTGATCATGAAAAAAAAAAGCAGGAAATCTATAAATTTGTAATGTGACGGCTGTCAAGGCCGTCAAAACAAAAATAAAGCGTTGGTGTGTGCTCTAGATTCGCAGCTGTCAAACTATTTTGACAGCAGCAAGGACCTTGTCGATACCCACTCAATCTTGTATTGCGCGGCTGTTGCGGCATGTCGTGTAGCTCATGTCAAATTTCCCAACAGTGACGGAGCTGCACGACCAAAACCAGCCGTACCAGCTTGGCAGTGCAGGATTGAGCTTCGTATCGATAGGGCTAGAGCACTCATCGGCAAGCTAATCTGCTTCAGGGAGGGCAATATTCGCCCTAGAGTGATGCGTTTTGTGAGGCGGGCATTCTCGGGGACTGATATTGATCCTCGAGATTATTTATCCCGCGTCACAGAACGTATTGACTTCCTGAAGCAGAAGGTGTATGCATGGGCAAACCGTATTCGTCGGTACAAGCGGCGAGTGGAGCGATACACCCAGAACCGCACATTCCAGAGTGATGAGAGGTGGGTCTACAGGGCTTGGGAGCGGCCAGACCAAGGTGTGACTGATGCGCGTCTGCCGGATGATGATGCCATGTGTTCGTTTTGGCGCAGCATCTGGTCGGTGCCTGTCAGTCACACTGAGGGCCATTGGACTCGGGAGGTTGAACGAGTGTGTGATCCCATACCACAAATGGGGGCAATTACGATCAGCCCCCAAGACGTAGCTCGTGCAGTTCGTCCATTGCCTAATTGGAAATCGCCAGGACCGGACGGACTGCACAATTTTTGGATTAAATGGCTACAAAGATCGCACGTTCGCTTGGCTTCTCAGTTCCAGTCAGCCTTAGAGTCTGGATCGTTACCCCAGTTTTTAACAACTGGAATAACCCACCTGCTCCATAAATCGGGTAGTACTACGGAACCCAAAAATTATAGACCGATCACCTGTTTGCCGACGGTCTATAAAGTTCTTACATCTATCTTGAGAGTTAAAATCAATGAACATATTGATAATAATTCCATTATGTCTGTCTCTCAAAATGGATGTAAGAATGGGTCCCGTGGTACTAAGGAGCTACTCCTTATTGATATGGCCATTAACCAGCAAGTTCGTCGTTCTCGAAGGGATCTGTCGGCATGTTGGATAGACTATAAAAAGGCCTATGACTCGGTGCCACATACATGGCTCATGAGGGTGTTGGAATTGTATAAAGTGGATACAACTCTGCGCACCTTCTTGATGTCGTGTATGGGGCAATGGAGGACGGTTCTACGCTATCCAGGATGTCGGCAGATCCGAGAAAACAGCGAACCAATAAGGATCGAGCGTGGTATATTTCAGGGCGATAGTCTGAGTCCACTGTGGTTTTGTTTAGCCTTGAACCCTCTAAGTACACTGCTGGAGGGCTCGGGGCTGGGCTATCGGTTGAGAAGAGGTGGTCAGGTCATCTCTCACCTCCTTTACATGGATGATCTGAAACTGTTTGCCCCCAACAATTTGCAACTGATGGAGCTACTGAAGGTAACAAAAACTTTCAGTAGTGCCATCAGGATGGAATTTGGTGTGGACAAATGTGCAGTCATGCATGTGAAGCGAGGGGAGATTGTGGAATCTGTGGGAACCCAACTCTCGGATTCCATAAACCTTAGGTCCCTTTCCTCAACTGAAACCTACAAGTATTTGGGTATGTCGGAAGCGTTGGGCATCAATGCTACCGACATGAAGCAATTGTTGAAGGAACGCTTCTTTGGCCGCCTTAATAAAGTTTTAAATAGTCTTTTATCAGGCGGAAACAAGGTGCGCGCCTTCAACGGTTGGGTCATGCCGGTTTTGATGTACTCTTTCGGCATACTTAAATGGACTCAGACAGAACTTGACGCCCTGGATAGGAGGGTCCGCTCATTATTGACCGCAAATCGGATGCATCACCCACGGTCATCAGTAATGAGACTGTATATCCCGCGGAAGTGTGGAGGTCGAGGTTTCTTAAATGCTAAAACCCTGCACAACCGTGAGATATGCAGTCTCAGGGATTACTTCCTGGAAGTTGATGTGGGGATGCACCGAGATGTGGTCTCTGTGGACAAGGGCCTCACCCCGCTCTCTTTAGCGAACGAGAACTGGCGCAAACCTATAGTATTAGATACTAATGATCGCAGGGAGGTATGGAAGAGCAAGGAGCTTCATGGGCGCTACTACCGGGTCCTACATGGGCCGGATGTAGACTTCAAGGCGTCCGTATCCTGGCTGCGCTTTGGTGACCTCTTTGGGGAAACCGAAGGTTTTGTCTGTGCTATTATGGACGAAGTTATGATGACGAACAATTACCGGAGGTATATTGTGAAGGACGGCACGGTTGACATCTGTCGGGCATGCCACCGTCCGGGGGAATCAATCCGTCACATTATATCTGGGTGTTCTCGTCTGGCTAACGGAGACTATTTGCATAGACACAACCTTGTAGCCAGGATTATCCACCAGCAACTTGCTCTGAAATACAGTCTTGTTGAATTGGAAGTACCGTACTACAGGTATGTGCCCGACCCAGTTCTTGAAAATGGCAATATCACATTGTATTGGGATCGATCTATCATTACCGACAGGACTATTGTTGCCAATAAGCCTGACATAGTGGTGGTAGATCGATTAGAGCGTCGCGCAATGATTGTTGATATTACGGTCCCACATGACGAGAACCTCGTGAAAGCTGAGAAAGATAAACAAATTAAGTATCTTGACTTGGCTCGCGAGGTTGTCGACATGTGGGATGTGAGTACAGCAATCATTGTGCCGATAGTCGTGACGGCCAATGGCATAATAGCCAAGAGCCTCGACCAACACCTCAGGAGGCTCTCGTTGGGTAGTTGGATCAAGGGCTTGATTCAGAAAGCGGTACTCCTAGACACGGCGCGTATTGTTAGGAGATTCCTTTCTCAGGAGCCCTGACCACTGGTAGCTTGGACCCTGTTCCCGATACCGGTGGGCTACTATTTTTTATATTTTTAAATGTTTTTATTTTTTATATTAATATTTAAAAATGTATTTAATATGTATGAGAAATAAATAAATGTAAATAATTATTATACACATATAATAATTATATGTGTATAAAATAGATAAATGAAATAATAATAATTTTTATTCAAGAATTCAGTCAAAATAAAAGTTTACATAATTACAATAAAGGTACAATTTTTCGTAATGTAGTGTTTCTTCTGCCTGATCTAGCTTAATTAAAACCTGTGTTGTAAGGTCATCACCTTACAATAAATTTTAAAAGAAGACAATTCATTGGAAGATAAATTCACAACAAGATAATAATTATTATACTTTTAAAGACTAAATCATTTGATTATAAAGTACTTAACTAGACTGGTTAATAATATGTTTAAATAATTTATCGAATAATGCGAATAACAATAATATAAAGACTACTACTACTAAGCTTATATTAAAATTCCCAGCAGTTTTTCCGTGTCTGTATAATTAAGAGTTCCCAAATATTTTTGAATTCGTAAATAACAGTTTTTATAAGTTAAATTATAAATCTTTCACAATCTGTTGAACGGATTATAAAAGTAGGGTCCTAAAAAGAAATAAAATCTTCTAGCGTAAGCATGTTTAGTCTGAGGGTTAGCACAAACCAAATCCTTTCTTCTCTTATCTGAAGGTACTGGGTTAAAATCAAGTTCGCTGTGCTGATGCAAAACAACATTCAAAACAAATAATTGGCATATTGTTAGTACCTCACATGCAGTGTAAAGCTGGTGAGTAGGATATCTAAATGGTCTAAAAGTAGCAACCTTTAAGACTGCTCTTTGGGCCCGTTCTAGGTGTATTAAATTTTATTTGGCGGCTCCACCCCAGGATGTTATGCAGTAAGTGATAATGGATTGACACAAAGCCAAATAGACCTGTTTAATTAATTTAAATTCGGCAATGTTATGTAAATTTTTTAAAATATATATTAATTTACGTACTCTAGTGCATAATAAATCAATATGTTTGCGGAAATTCAGATTTGTGTCAATCGTAACGCTTAGATATTTGATATGGTCGGTTTTAGCTAAAGTGGGACAAGTGCAAGCAAAATCAGCATAACGTAAATTACAGTTGTTATGCGCTTGGATGTTTACGTTAGTAAGCGTTTGATTAGTATTTCTCATTGTAAATAATAGGTATTTAGTTTTATCTGGATTTAATGTAAGGAGATTATTATTAACCCAATTAACTACCGTATTAAAACCCTTATGTGCTATCTCGTAGACCTCTGCCATTGATTTCGCAGTGAACAATAGAGCCGTGTCATCCGCGTATGACATAATTACACCCTTTTAGAGTGTCAAATTGCAAAGGTCATTAATATTAATATAAGAAACAAGGTAGGGCCCAAAAAACCGCCTTGTGGTATTCCATAGCAGCTAACCTTTAGTTCAGAACTCCTGAAAAAACCTATTTTTACACACTGATAGCGGTCACTCAGAAGAATAAAAAAAATAATTTATTCATTGAGTCATTTCAAGTGAACTTAAAATGCGCCTCATTAATTTTACTTAAGACGGTCTATCGCCGACCGTACAGACTTCATCATACACTAGCCTACAGCCGTCCACTGCTGAACGTAGGCCTCCCCCGAAGAGGGTCTTCCACAGACGGAAGGCAGTTAGGTCGTTCCAAAATTAAAGATGTAATAGATGATTAAATAGTTAGCCCATGAGTGTGTAACTGTAGGATTTGTATTTCGTGTTAAGTTTTTAACTGTTAGTTTTATTTTACCTCTTCCTTGTACAGGATATTCTACGCCCTCTCGTTTAACATTTTTACGTAACTGCATCATAAGGAGGGTTATGTGTTCGACTGTATGTATGTATCATAATATGTCTATTTCTTTGGCACGCCCTACAGCCCAATCGGCATGGTAGATTTAACATATTATGAGGTGTCGTTACATTTGTGTTGACTGTGGGAGTGACATAGGCGATACCTAAGAAAACTGAAAAAAAATGGGCGATTTTTGGCGCCATATACTATAAGTACCTATTAAAAAAAATTCAGTAATTTATTAATGGAAACCTTTTGTTTAATTTAATCCGTCAAATGGCCGAAAACATAGTTTAGCAATATTATAAAAGTTGCAAATAGTAATGAGTGGCTACTAATGTTGATCTTAATGTTAAAAATAATGTCATAATATCCTATTCATCAGAATATAAACATAATAAATATAGCGTTCCACAGGGAAGTGTGCTAGGCCCAATATTATTCCTCATTTACATAAATGACATCATAAAAATCACTAATCATAAATGCGTATTATTTGCTGACGATATTTCTATTATAGTGACATCTAATAAAAAACTAAATACCATTTCAGAACATGAACTTGACATTAATAATACAATTGACATATTATTGCATTGGCTTGACATTAACCATTTGACGATAAATTTAGACAAATCCATTTACATCCAATTTAATCGATCAAATAATTCCAAAAATGACATTAAACTCAATATTAATAAAATCAATGAAGTAACGCGTACTAGATTTTTAGGTGTAATTATAGATAAAGACATTAACTGGAAAGAGCATATAGATAATGTTAGCACTAAAATTAATAAATTTGTTTATGCATTAAAACAAGTAAAAAATGTAACTAATATAAAAACTGCTGTTATGTCATACCACGCGTACGTCGAATCGTTGTTACGTTATGGACTAATAATGTGGGGTAACAGCACTGACTTCCAAAGAGCATTCATTGCTCAAAAAAAGTGCATGAGAGCAATTTGTGGACTTAAGCCCGACGACTCATGTCGACCAATATTTAAAAAACCTGGTTTGTTACCGTTACCGTCGCTTTACATTTACGAAATATGTGTGTTTGTTATGAAAAATAAGCAACTATTTAAGACTGCAAATGATGTCAATCCTCGGAACCGACGAGATCCATTTAAACTGGTGTTAAATGACTTGCCTAGACTGTCTAAATACAATAGTAACTGCTTGGCAATGTGTGTGCGCATTTATAATAAGATACCAAGGCATTTCAAAGCTTTAAATACAAAACTATTTAAAAAAACATTTCATAAGTGGTTACTCGAGTGTAGTTTTTATAGTTTAAAAGAATTAATAGATAAAAAATAATGATGTTTTTTAAAAAAAAACCGACTATTGTTGCCTTAACTTCAACTTGACTTTAAAATTTTGCATGCTATGTTTTATCCTAGCTAAACATGCTTGTGCCTCAATTTGTATATTTAACATCCTTGTATACCATGTTTTACGCAAATAAATATTCTATTCTATTCTATTCTATTAAACGCCATGCGAGAGAGCGCCAGTGTTGGTGCAGATTGATACTGGTACACACTCCCCTATGTTTGTACGCTTTATTCAACAACTTGAGTAAACGTTACGTTAACCAAGAAAGGGCGCGTCAATTCAAATTAAGTGTTAATGCTTAGAATTGGACAATCAGAACATTGTTACATATTTGATTTAAAAGAGTGTGAATAGAGTCTGATGCACGGAAAGGGCAACTGGCTTCAACTTTCGGACTGAATAACAACTCTTCCTGAAGCCAATTGAAATAGATGGAGTTTCTGTGAAGACAACGTTGCGTGGCTGAAGTTGAACTAGCTGCCGTGAAGGACTACGACGAACACCTGTTCCTTACTCTTCGTGTCGAAGTAATGTAGTTTGTGCCTATAGCTGCGAAGTCAAATTATGAACTGACTGAACAGTGGTTTTACAAATAAAACAAAATGGGTGGTTCCGTAATTGTTTATTGATCGTGGTGTTATTCGTTTGCCAACCTATAGGTTCAGGTCATTAGCGTCTAGTTCACATTCCCTATGGTTTGCTTTTTTTTCTATATTTAGCTTTGATAGTTAAAATAACACCTGTCAACAATATGACACAACATACTGCAATTATCACTGGAATCAATATTTCCACTAATCGGAGACTGGTTAGTAACTTATCTGTCAGCTCGTCGACGAATTCTTCGGGTAAGTTGATGGCCTGTAAAATACAACGGGTGTTAAATTGTGTCTCGAAACCGCTGTAGTGATCGTCGCAAGGCCCGCCTGGAGCCCGTGGCTGGCGACTGCTCGCTTTCAGCGACACTGGCAGGAGGCGCCTACCCGTTTATTACTACCTATTTCTAATTCTATAGGGGACCGAGCATGCCTGTCGCGGCGGCAGATAATATCGTTTACCACGTTGCGTGAGGAGAGCAGACCGCTGGAATACCGTTCACAGTACTGCCCCGGCAAACGACGAACGCCACACGCCTTTTCAATCATCGTATAAGTTGAAGGGGGATGAGCCTAGGTTGCCCGCGTTTTTACGTGGCTTTTTAATGTACACCTTACAACGAATCAGTGTATATGGTACTGTAGTTGCAAACGTATCTATTTGCACGTTTGCAACTTAGTACCATACATACTGAGAGAAGAGAAACTCCGTAAATGCTCAGTTTTCTGTAGCACAGTACACGATATCTTACTTACTTATGTAACGCGGCATTATTTGAACGCACAGCTTGTTATCGAACGTGCTCGTCAGCGCGGGTAGTCGCGAGCGCACCCGCACCTCCGACACCGACACGGTGGACAACTTGCCTCCGGTCGTTCCGTACAATCTGCCGCGATACGCCAGCTAATTTTGTTTTTTAACGTTTGTGATATATATTGTGTTGAGCGTTGGAATATACATACTCTTTACTGATAATCGTGTGTCGAACTCATTGAAAAGCTCCCAAAACGCCCTAAGAGGAATTTTAATAACCGCTCCTTATACTTATTAAATACTGTAATCTATACTTCGCCTTAAGTTCGCCTCTATAATTTGTATATCTTTTTTATTTTTATTATATTTTATTTATTTGGGACAAAAAACAGTTATACGATACAGGATTTTTAGATTATTAAGGGTATACAAAAGTGAAAAGAAAAAGAAACGCATAACCCGCACTATGGTCCACGAGATGACATCGGAATTGGAATCGAATTAGATAACGGGCGTTTATCAAAACAATAAAAATAAATAAAGAATAATAACAATAACAAAGAAGTAACACCTATGCGGGTAACCCCTTGTGTCACTGTAATAGCCTAAATTATCAGCATGAAGATAAAATTTGTGCGCGAAGCGTTTACTTCAGGGGCGATTGCAAGAAATTCAACTACCATTTTTGTAAACTTAATCTGTGATACCGCGAAAATATCGAAATAAACAAAGTGTGAGTTATAGGTTACTAATAATTGGCGGAGGGGTGCATCCTCCCCATCATTAGTTCTACATCTTTCCGTGTAGAATAATTAGAGTGCGCAAACCTCCCGCCGAAAAACAGTCCTAGGAACTACATTACAAAGTTTATTAGTAGTAGTTCCGTACAATGAAACTTATTGATACAAATGCCGTGTAGCATCATTACCATGATCAATGACCACCTGGACTCCAAACTCAATAATCCGTAACGCCTCAACAAATCTGTATAAGGAATCCTCGTGTAGAAGCATTTGTAATGCATGGAACGAAGAAATTTCTTTTGTACCATTTCTAACATGTACATACATTTAGCATAAACGGAAATTGGTACAGCAAAGTGGTACAGCGTATTCCAACTGGGAACGAACTAAGGTGTTATATAGGAAGAGGAAAATAGAAGGTTTTTTGAAGTCCCTGCATGGTCGCATGACGAAACCATACATCATATCAACCAGCTTATCGAGCGACTGAGCAGTACACATGTCGGCTGCCATGTTGATGGAATATGTGTCTATAATATAAGCTATGCAGACGATATGGTGGTGCTCAGTCCATCGATAGGTGGGTTGACTACTATCTTGGTTGATAGTAGTTGACATAGTTGTTGGTTAAGTTACTATCGACCTGCGAGGCCTAAGCAGCAGAACATGGTTTGATATACAACTGTGAGGAGTGAGTGGACTACAGGAGTGAGTTTCTTGTATTTAAAGTGCCAAAGCAACAGCCGGGCAGTGTTCCGCCTATAAACCTCAACGGCATAGCACTAAAACTTGTCGATAGTTTTAGGTACCTCGGCCACATTATCACAAGTCACTTAAGGGGCGACGCAGTTATAGAGAGGGATCACAGGGCCATATCTGTACGGAGCAATATGCTTGCCCACGGGTTCGCTCATTGCACTACTAACGTCAAAGTAAACCTTTTTAAGGCATTCTGTCAATCGTTTTACACGAACGGCCTGTGGGTGTCATACACGCGGCGAGCCTACAGTGTCCTGCGTGTCCAGTTTAATAACGCCTTCAGAGTGCTTTTGGGACTGCCATGGTGCTGTAGCGCGTCGGAAATGTTCACAGAGGCTCGCACAAATAAATATAAATGACTTCAATTTCTTTAATTTTGTGTTTCGGTGATTGTTTTCTGAATGTTATGTGTGTATTTATTTTATCCTGTAGGGTTATTTCCGGTCTATTAAAATGAATTGTTCTATCGGTAAGTAAGTATAGCGCGATCGAAGTAGAGGTTATGTGTGGTGTTTATTTACCTCCTCGATCCACAGGATGGGCACGAGCACAGTGCGCAGGAGGCGCGTGGGCGGGATGCCGCCGACGCTCCGCGAGAAGATGTTGAACTGCGCCCGCTTAGCGGCCCGGATCGGTGTCCCGGTGTTCTGCACATGCGGTACTCATCAGCGCGACACTCGACCATACCTCAACCACTACCCTATCAATGAAACGTGCTAGGGCAGCATTGCCTGTCTTAGTGCTGTTCGCTAAAAGCTGATCTCCACAGTCGAACCATTACAACATTTTGTAGGGCTTATACTTTATAACTTCTTTACCATATTGTGAACTTTTAATAAATAAAAGAAGAGTTACTGCTCGTAGTAGAGGCACAAATAGGCGTTTGCAAAATAGTGATGCCGCTGAACTTAAGAAACTGTTGCAGCTATTGCGAGGACACGAGTGAGACCCTAACACTTCTCATATTATACAGATGATGCTTGGCGCCCTGTTAGTAACGGTTGCTAAGATTCGATGTCCCGCCTCCGGCTACGCGGCAACACTGAGAGTCCGGGCAACTAGCTTCAACATTCTGACTAACTGACCGACTACTTAACAATACAAACGTGGTAGGTACATGGTTTAATTGAAATGAATGCTTTAAATTTGATTCTTTGCTTTAGACTAGTGATCTAGGCTTGATTCTGTAAACATAACATAATTATCATTAATATGTATAACCTTTGTTACGACCTCGTAACGTTTAAAAATAGTGTATGAGATAATTTTAGAAGGTTATCACTTACCGGTTCTATGTCTATGAAGATTTTATGATTTTCCTCGTCCGGCCGCATCCCGATGACCCCGTCGCGGTACCTCGCGTCAGCAAACAAGAAGTGCGGGTACGACATCACGAGAAACGCGCCTAAAACAAACAAACATTATAGGTAGGTATTAGGTTTTTTCTAATAATTTTACATTTGGAATGTTCCTAGCTATGTTTGATGGAAATCTGTTCAGCGGTTTCAAAGTTATCAGCTCTTTTGTTAGCGGCGGTAGGGATTTTTGTTCTTCTGTCGGGGTTTCTTTAAAATTCTTTCTTTCCTATATCAAAAATCGTGGAATCGAATCGTGGAAGCCGGTTTAACCAACAGATTTTTTTATTAACTTACTAGCTGTGCCCGCGGTTTCGCTCACGTGGCTGTAAGTGTAACTCCAGCAAATAACAATTGTCATAATTCTCTAAGCTGGTGTAATGGTTGCACGTACGACTGCTGAAAGTTAAGATACTGGGTTTTTCTATGAGGTATTCGCCTAAAGGTGCCTGGAGTCTGGACTTGATAAATGACAAATCGGTTTATTATCGGCCCATAAATAAAATACACAAAATAATCTTCACCATGTCATCATCGACATAGCACCGTTGTTGTGCAAGCACTCCGACACTTTAATAGAGCGGTACTCAATGCGGCATCGCATGAGAGGTCCAAGCACAGCCCACGTCTCCACCGAATCAAACGCTTTCTCATAGTCGACAAATGGAACATAGGGGCAAATTATACAGTTCTGTCTGCAGTATAGCTTGCTGCAGGCTGAGGGTGTGGTCTATGGTGCTGTAGCCTTCCAGGCAACCGGCTTATTCGGGAGGTTGAAACTGTTGAAAGCCATTAAACCTGCGTTCGAGACGGCTCGTGATGACCCTTGAAAACAGCGTATCTATAAACATGGCTCAGTATTGAGATGGGTCTGTAATTGTTCAAAAGAGTGGTGTCACGTTTCTTCAAGAACAGCACCACCACGCCTCTGATCAACGCCACTGGCGTTATATCATCAAGCAAAACGGAATTAAAGAGCTTCTGAAGGACCTTGAGTACCGGTGTTGAAGCTCTGAAGTTATTCCTTCATCACCTGGCTTCGGCCGTGCTGTTAAGGGTTTGGCGACCGAAGCGTGTAGTTTGTGCCTTTCGACCTCTTCTAATCTCCTCACAGTAATCTTAAACTATACTTACATATTAAAAACCGCCCCTAAAACACTAAAACATAAGGAAAGTGTATGATATGACTTATTACCTCTTGCGAAATTAAGTAATCATTTATTTTTATAATTTATATGTATAACTAAATATTCTGCGAATATTTCGAGCGTGTACCTGTTGCCTTTTTTCAGTTTTCAACGTTATGTTACAGGTCATTTAAACGGTATGCAGGATGTTCGTTATAATGTTGAAATAATAATGCATCGAAAACATACAAAAAAAAAGCAACAATTGAAAGAATGACAAAAACGGCGGTCGATAACCCGCGAAGCAACAGCCCTGATTGGCTGCTTAGCTATTCGTAGGTAATGCGTAATGATTTTGATTTCGGAGGATTATTTATTTATAACTAATCTGCAGTATTGCCCCTACCTTTGTAACATTTGTTTAGTGTATACCAATCTCCCCCGTAAAATGTTCACGGACAATAAACATAATGCAATGATGCTTGCTGCTATATTATTTATGACATTTAGCGTGATGATCTAGCTATGTGTTTTGTCAAAATTAGTTGAGGTATACACAGACAAAAATTCTATAAAAATATTTTCCGCTTTACTGTCGTTCCTACGCTGTTTTAATGTAAATACGTATATAAACCCGTCGTAATTTTGTAAAAGAATAAAACTTAATGCAACATTGCTCATCCCCCAAAGCAGATAGAGTGGTAATGTATAGCCTACGGCCAAATTTGCCATAAGTAGAACATTTATACATAAATGAAACAGAATCTATTCGGCAGTATTTGCGTGATGCTGTAACAAATAAACAGCAAAATATATTTAGAACATTAGAATCATTCGCCGACCTCGTAGCAATCACTTTTTTTTTCAAAAATATTAAATGACTTATATAATCGTAGCGAAGTCAAAACTATGCATCTGCCTGCCGGGGGCCGGTTGTTTGTAAGAGATACCGCGCCCCCGGAACGCAAAGGGCGCAAGAAGGAACATGGATGGGTTTTAGTCAGTAAAAGTCTGACACTAAGGCGGGGGAAGTCATTTGACAATATCCCATCGGTAAAAAGAAAGTATGTAAATAACCATACGCTGTTTTTTTTCTTAAACTTTAAAAGTAGGTTTTTCTTTTTGGCACTAGTTTAGCTTTTCATACAAAATGTATTCTTTTTCCAAGATTTTGATTTCACTAAACAGTTGATATGAGCATTAAATTACGCTTCTTTTGATGTAGAAATGAGTAAAACAAAAATGTTAGGCAAATTACCCCTGTGTTCCGTACAGTTAGTTGAAAAATCAATAGTTATTTGTTTAATTTAGTATTATATTTAGATAATAGGTAACATGATCTATTAATAATTAGTTGCTATTTATTGTTTAAATTATATTTAAATGGAAGATTTAAGTTTATAATGATGTCTAATAAAAATAATGCACGACATCACCAGAGACTTGTTTAAAATAACCAGTTGTACAAATGCGGAAATATTCCGAAGGTGCGAATGTACTGAAGGACGGCACTGAGCGCGAACAGCCGCGTGCACAACAACAGAGACCGCACGCTGACTGACAGAATACTACCTAATAGTAGCAGAGAAGACTGAGGTAAACAGAAAAGTAACATGTCTTCAAGCAAATCACGTTTATATTTTGAACGACACATTATTTTTCATAAACGTATCAAATAAGTAAGTAGGTACCTGCTGAAGTAATATTTAACACAGTTTTTTTTTAATTACAAGAATACGATCCGGATATCCGCCTTGTTTGAGGATCTCTGTCTTTTAAATAGATGTATTTTAATTAACGATTTACATGTAAACTACTCGTATTAGCACAATATGTTCAAATTGAGTCTTAAAATGCTTCTTGTTTGGTAAGTATATCTGTCTTGTCATTATAACGTCGTATGACATCAACTAGACTATAAAGTTCACGGAGATTACAAACGAGTGTAAAGACAGTTTGACGGTTGACAGAGTTCGTTCAAACAGAATAGTTACAGTTTAACTGGAGGCAGTCATTTAATCGGAACTCATTGGAAGGCGGTGAAACACGTTTTAAGTATAATAAAAACATGATTGTGTATACAGAAACGGTTGTTGGTGTAAGTGCAGTACACATTCGCTTCGCACCCCGCGCTGACACCTCGCCTCCGCGGAAGCTAGTCGCTAGAGCATGCGGTCGCGCTAACTCACGTTTTCATATGAAACCTGTGCAGTTGCCATTATTAGGTACATTCTAGTTTATTTGGAATCGAAGCGACACGACCGTGTCATTCGTAACGGGAAGGAAGCGTGAACAGAAGTCGCGAGCAGTTCAATAACTTAGATGATAACATCACATCGCTGTGAGATGCACTTTATGTTTGTGTTTTGATAACGTTGTCGCCAGGCAGAGCGGCCGAGTGCGCAGTGGCAGGAGTGGTGGTCGTCCCGCCGGCGAATATCTTCAGCCTGGACTGGCCCCAGCTGTACTGGTAGCTCGGTAACTGCGGCGGTTTCGTCGGGTTCAGGTACAGATCGAATATTGATTGAGTACTTGTCGGTTTGTGCGTGCTCGAGGGTGGCTTGTTGCTCGGAGACGTCACTGCTTTGGTTATTCTTGTCTGCGCGCTATTTCGCGTTGTTGTCAACGATGCGAATGGCTGCGTGTTGGGAGACTTGGTTCCTGCGGCGCGCTGCGCTGTCGCCGTTGCCGGTGTAGTCGCTACTTGTGACGGGAAAGTGTACCACGAAAACTCTGTCTTTGGTTTGACTGAAACTGCTTTTTTTGTCACTCCGAGGATCTTCGAGGTCGTTGAACTCCGTGTCCAAGCATTTGTTGGTGTGCTAGTGGTAATACTTGGATTTCGTAGGGTTTTCAAAGGCGGCCTGAGGGCTGCTGTCGCAATCCTTGGAGCCGCTGAGGTGGTGGTCGGTTTATGTGCGGCTGTGCTGTACCGCTGCTCTGTTGACATGGCCGTGGGAACACGCCGTTGAGTGGTTGGAGGCGGTGGTCTAAACGTAGCTGTGGAAGTGGGAGGCCTGCGTGAAGTGGTGGCGACGGCTCTTGTCGTCGGCCTCGATGTTGTAGTGGGCGGGCTTGTTGAAGCAATACCTGTTGCAAGGGACAGCGACAGAGTTGTCGTAGTTGGTACTTGTACAGAAGTGGTCGTATGTGTTTGCAAGTCGGTGGCGTAGTATGTTCTGGTAGTTGGTGTTTGCGTGGTGGTATCACTGAACGTCTGTTTCTTCCTGAACTGGTTGGACTCGATGCTCCTCCACACCATAAGGCGCGACGCGGGCGGGGCGGTGGCGCGGCGCGGCGCACTCGTCGCCGGCATGTCTAAATGCTGCGATGGCTGCTGGAGCACAGGGAGCTTAAGTTCGTCAATGTTGTCAATCTTATAATTATACCAATCGGTTCTTCCTCTATTTTGATCGAGCACATTACCATAATGTTCTCTTACGATGGATCCAATAGACAAGTAGGAGGGAAACAAGTTGTGTACAGTGTTTCGGTGTGTCGTGACATTCGGCTGATCGTAACTGTAAGGGTAGTGAAACGCGCGGGATCTAGTTAGCGGCACTGAATCCTTGGCGTTTATGTCACAATCCACAAGGTATTTCTTAGTGTTATGTTTGCAATGTTGCGGATACACTACCCAGGCGAGGAATCCATTGCCTTGCAGCCGCGTGTGTTCCTCGTGAACGACAAGCGCACAGTCCAGGTCGTCGGAAATGTAGTCGTCCCGCAGCGCGGAGCAGGGCAAGCCGCATGCCTTGCCGGGCCCGCACCAATACAACTCACTGATCTGAAAGAGGCCGTGGTCGCCGCTGTAGGGGTTGTTGGCCGAGGTGTCGAAGCGCGACTCGTGGTAGGCTATGCAGACCCAGGTGGAGAGGTGGTCCGGGCGCACGCCCAGTGCGGCCAGCTCGCGCGCCAGCTGGCACCGTTCTAGCACGCGCGCCGCGCACGCCGCCAGCAACGCACACGTCAGCCACACGACGCGGATCATCTCGGCATGCGTGCGCCCGCGGTCGCGCTCTCTTTACGTAAGCCGCCCTCCCGCCGCGCGCCCGTATCCGTGCTGCACACTCAGTCGCGCGGCCATGCATTGTGGAGCACGACTGAAGGTCACCGTTGCCAGGTTACGTAGAACGATGAGTACCGAGTGGCATACGGGAGCGGGGCCAGTGTGGCGGGGCGCGTCTGCGGAGGTGTACATTATCACAATGTTCTATTTTAGGGCAATTTGTGTTTTGCGCCGCGTAAACCTAAACCGATAGTGGTAGCGCCGCTACATGCAATAGTTTACTTTTGTAATATGTCAGTGATCTACATATTATAGTTCCGTGGTCAGTGTGGGACGTTTGAAGACTCTGAATGCTGCCTGGCGCTATCCCAGCGGATGCAACGAGCACCCGCTGGTCTGTAAGTGTCACAGTAGCATGTTGCGCTGAGCGGCGTCCTCCGTTAGGTAGGCGCTACTTTATTACTTAAACGGTCACATTATAAAGGACATGAAAGTGCTAACATGTGTTGTTACTTGTCAGTACAAGAGCCAAAAGGTTCCACATGAACTGGTCGTAACGCGAGGAGCTGCGCCAGTCGTTGTGTTCTAAACAAACACATTAGGTATAGACCGGCGCTGACCGGTTTCTTAAAGACGATAATAAGTTTAAAGGTCAATCTTTGAAATGGTCAGCCCGTTCCTTGAATTGGAAAAAGCGTATCATTTTGGTCAGTGCAGACAGAGCAGTAGGAGGCTCGACTATGTTACTGTTGTCAAGCTTTAGGTGAAACTAAGCACGAGTTGTTATGGTAGAACGCACACGCCTCAGAGATTGTTCAGAGATAATATTAAAGTAGGTGTTTCCGACGAAATTCAAGTCGGTGTGCTTTGTATGTAACTTGATCTTATATTTTCGACAAATCAACAGTTTACAAGATCAGTGAAAACAGCCGTAAGATTAGCTTGCCAAATATTCACCACTTGTTGCGAGTCAGATCAAGCCTGTAATGGCGGCGCGCGCGACGGCCGGCACAGGAGTCCACACCCCCCCCTTCGCACTGCACCCCCGCGTGCTGGAGCGTTTCCTGTTATGCCGCGTTTACACACGCGTACGCGGCGCGAACATCGATGCCGCGTGTACACTCGCGGCGCGAACACTAGGTTTTCGTTGGGATTTACTTAAATATTTTTAAAAGAAAATTATAATTAAAAAGCAGTATCACGAAACCCCGTGACAATAATTCAACCCCAAGACATCTTGTCCCGGACATCTTGACCCGGAAAACTCAACTCGTCTTGAAAGATCAGTTTGCATTGTTTGGAACCACTAACGAAGCGGTTTTGTTAAGGGGTTTTGCTGATTTCGAATTTTTAATGCTTGTTACAGATATCGTCATCTTGAGGCACACCGACACGGGCAGGTTAGCTCCGAAGGGGATGACAGGCGTTGGAGTGAGAGCGAACATACATAACCCCCGTGATCCTCTCCGTGTTAGGTTCCTTTAAACCCAGTAGGCAGAAACCAGCTAGGAGCGTCTCGCAGCGATGCACCACCAAGCCTACTCTCGCCGACCGGTATGTGTTCAACTGGCTATTTAGTCGAAGAGAACAGCGTAAGGTCGTTTGTGCGAATTTTATTGTTCGTCCGACATTTTACTTTTTCTCATTCCGGGCCGTTTTGTTCGCACGTATAGTAATAGAGCAAGCATCTGCCGACGCTCCATGAAAGCCATCGTTCCTGGCGTAATTACGGTGCGTGGAGCGTGTGATTTCAAAGAAAGCTACCCTGAACTGCGCCGCACCGAGTGAAGCTGGGCAAATGCACAAGCCAACCATCCGTTTTTTTCGTGCCACATCGCACCGCAAAACATCAGTCTGACTGTTGTGCTGCAGTAATTTTACAATCAATATCCCTATTGATTCACATATAATTCCACCAATTTTTTTTTTTATATTCATTTGAAAAGTAATTTATTTTAAAATGAAATTATATGCAAAACGACAAATATTATGGCGAGCGATCCAATCCTCCTCCTGGTTTCACTGGCAGTCCTTCATGGAAACTGATGGTGGTGTGTTATCTTTAGTAGAGGTTCAAATAATTTATCACTCCGGTTCCCATGCGGGAGCCGATTAATTGGGCGGGGTCAACGAGGTCCAGTTGTTCGCATCGAGTTGTCCAGGTTGAGTATCCGGGACCGAGTAGTTTGAGTCACGACGTCCTAGGTTTGAATTATCCCGGGGTCGAGTTGCCTCGGAGTTGACTTGTGGAATCATGAGAGCTGCCGAGCGTTTTGCTGCTCTAAAAAAAAACGAAATCGCTGTGACCCCTTACAGGATCACGGCAAGCGGGATCGGGGCGAAGCCCCCTGCCCGCGGAGGCTATACCGGGGCCCGTGACTACGGGCCCGTCCTTAGGTTGCCATATAGGCTATAGGTACAACTTTACGCTGTACCTATGTGTGACTGCAGAGTGTATCTGTGGCAGCGCCGGCGGCGTTGTGTCCTCACAACGCCGTCTATTTCACGGCACCCCGGCGGTCTGACTCCGCCGGATGAGACCCCCTAGTTGCGTGGGGGAGGTCCGGCGAGAGACGACCAGCGACGTGGGTGCCGACTTAGTGGGCGCGCCCACAGATGGCATATTGGGGCCCCCTGCCTTCCCGCTTCCAGGTCTAGCCGGCGACGTTCAGGCGAGGCAGGCCGTGTTGTGTATGTAAGGGCGGTAATGTATTGTGTAACATCGCCCAGTGATTACGAGTGCAGAGCGCGTTCGCGCCGCGCCTGCATCGCGTGACGTCCGTGTTGTGGAGTCGGCGCGTGTGCGTCGCGCCTATATTAACTTAGCGTTGCTGCTCTGTCTACGCTGACCCTTAGTTATTATGTAAGCTATCGGCGCCTTTCATTATCTCCACTACTTAGTGGTGAATCCTGGCGATTACGTCTACATTCGTACAAGGTTACGCGCGCCTGCATGCGTGCGCGCATATGTAAACATTCGATTGATTTCCGAGCCGGGTCAAGAGGTGAGCCGCTGGCCTCTGTTGCCTAATAATAAGTTTCAACTTTAGGTTCACTTCACACGGACACGTGACGCTTCCATTATACTTTTTAATATACATATAGCACTTGTGACGTTTGCTGGTTTGATGATTATGTTGATTTACATATGAGTTACAATAATGGAGTGGAATATTGTTGTTACTTAATATTTTTAATTTTTTTACGAAGAACGCCTAAACGTGTAGATTATTTGGTTGATGAACAAACATTTGACATGAGATTCTATATTGTTTCCAAATCTCAACAATGACAAAACTAAATGACAGTATGTATGATCAACTTAGGTAGGTCCCACGGCTACCTAGTGTAATTACACAATGCTATACAACGTGGCATTTAAAGAAAATACTGCCAATACCAGTGCATTCATTTCATCGCGAAGACCATGTGTAGCTGCCAACAGTAACGAATGTGCACGGCCGTGCCCCTGCTAGTAGCCGTACAGTGGTGCTCTCATAAGAAGACACACGCGTCACGCAGGGCAACCACGCACTGCCGACGCGCCTACATATAAATAAAATGGAAGTAGTGATGTCAAAATAATAAGCTTACACTAAATAAATATTAATAATTACACAGTATGTGTACCTAGGTACAAGGTACACATACTGTGAAACAATTCTTAGAATTTTTGTCCGTCTGTTCCCGCTAATGCGACCGATTTTGAGGGACTTCACTAGCAGATAGCTGATGTTATAAACTTAGGCTACTTTTAATTTAGGACTTTACCTAAAGTAATCAAAATCCAGTAAGGAAATAAAAACCAGTGATAACCGATATTTTCGCGAACGAAGTCCCGGGCACAAGCTAGTTTGTAATGTTGGCCCGTCGGCCTACGACCGACGCTGAAAGCTTTTTTTTTGTTGCGGATGGAAAATGATGGTGGGATGATGGGAAATCAACCGACTGCTCCCCAGAGCTCGTTGCCTTCCAAAGCTAGAGTTATTTTTCACTTTTCAGTTTTTGAAGGAGGTTGTCTTTTTGTAAAAAAGTTTTTAGTTTTCGCTTTTTAGTATCAATTTCCTGTCATCCAAATCCATGAAGCGACAGTAAATACTACGTAAATTAATAAGACGCCACTTAAAAGTCACAAGAATAATAATACGAATAATACGCTAATTCGTTTATCAAACTACTGAACCAATTTCGATAAAATTTATATTGGGTCACCTTTGAAGTATGACCTATCAAACACAAAAAGAATCATAAGAATCGATTCATAACTGGCGGAGTTATTGCGTAACACACGTAAAAAACAACATACAGACGATAACCTCCTTCCTTTTGTAGTCGGTTAAATAATGATTCCAACAAGAGAAAGAGGAACTAACTATCCAGCAATAAACTAACTAGAGTGAACCGACATTTACACGGACGAGGTCACGGACAGAAGCTCGTTTTTAATAAATACGTATTTATATAAAAAAACTGGCCAAGTGCGAGTTAGACTAGCGCACGAAGTTTCCTTACCAATATCTATAAAAAATGGAAAAAAAACATGTTGTTGTACGGGATCCCCTCTTAAATAAAAAATTTAATTATTTATTTTTAAAGTGAATACTTATATATAACTCAATATTCTGTGAATATTTCAAGCGTCTACCTGTTGCCGTTACAAAAAATTCACGTTTGTTGTATGGGAGCCCCCTTAAATATTTATTTTATACCGTTTTTTAGTGTTTGTTGTTCAAAGTCAAAGCATTTATTTTATTAGACCATTTACAGGCACTTTTGAATTGTCAAGAAGTTACAGTTTTACGTTGCAGGTAGTTGCTCGTTCCAAAACGTAGGTCTCTGTGGAGAAGATTACGATGTTATAGCGGCAACAGAAATACGTTATCTATGAAAATTTCAACTGTCTAACTTTCACGGTTCATGAGATACAGCCTGGTTACAGACGGACGGATGAACGGACGGACAGCGGGGTCTTAGCAATAGGATCCCGTTTTACCCTTTGGGCACGGAACCCTAAAAACGAAAATGTTTAATTAAGTGTATAAGAATATAGTAGCCCACCGGCGCGCCGGTGGTCGGGCTGTGACGCTGAGTCTCCGACAACCTCGCGTGCCCGCGGCGGTACTTAATCTGTTTCTCTCGCGAGGTGCACGTCATGCAGGACCGCTATGTCTATGGTCTGATCGGTCCACCACCACCGTATCAGACGTTAGGATAGTCGTGTCAGCGACAACGGCTCGATGCCAGTACGATCCAGTCGGTCAGTCTCAAATACACGATTGCTATGTTTCACCATAATCATGATCTTTTTCACAAAAGTCGTATTACAATTTCAATAATATATTATTTTATTTTAGTCAAGTTATCAATAACTACATGATTAATTGTCACGTTATAATTTGCAAGTATAATATTATTAATGTAGTAAGCAGTATGGCGCGACATCAGCGGAGCGATACCTGCTCGTCTCTAGGTGCGACAACACCAAACCTCGAAACGCATTATCTTCGTGTTAATGAATAACTCTGTTAGTTTTCCTGTCCCGTCGTTTATACTCTGCTATGTTGTTGCTGACCTCATGAACGTTGAGCATAATGAGCCCGCTGCTACATTAGATACAGGCACTTGAGACGTCATCTACCAAACTTATCTTCTTGCATGTTTTATGAGAATGTTTTTATTATTAACCTATGCCAATACAAGAAAAACATATGAACGAGGCTGACAAAAAAAAATCACATAAATAAAAAACCTAATCGATCAATAGTATTTCGTACTAAGCAATAACTAAATGAGAATCATGTCGCAGTTCAACCTAAGTAGTTGTCGGCTGCCTCACCGGACTTTCGATGCCATATCAACTAGCGCCTCCAGCCAAGGATTAGCAACTGAACGCTCGGCGACTGCACGCTAAGGGCTGAGTTAGTATAACTGCCACTTGTGGTAATGTTCGCTCCCACGGCCTCGCCCCGCACTCCTCTGTATTCAACTTTAGTACTCAGTGCCACAGTGGCCGTATTCATACAATATGGCATCAACTTCCTAATTCAAATGATTAAAACGGTCGAATCGATGGACCACTTTCCGTTAAGCGAAAGTATACTTTAATTTTTAACCTCCGACGCAAAAACGACGGGGTGTTATAAGTTTGACGTGTCTGTGTTTGTCTGCCGGTGGCATCGTAACTCCCGAACGCATGAACTAATTTTAATTTTGTTTTTTTGTTTGAAAGGTGAATTAGTCGGGAGTGTTTTTAGCTATGTTTGATGGAAATCGGTACAGTGGTTTCAAAGTTATCAGCTCTTTTGTTAGCTGTGATAGGGATTTTTATTCTTCTGTTGGGGATGACTTAAATTTTTTAATTTTGTGTTAACAACATCGAAGCATACATTGTTTGTATATTGGACTGCCGCATCATCAAGGCAAATTATCATGTAAGATTCGACAATCATCAATAATTTCAATTATTTGAAAATTATTGCTTTTCGTCATTTGAGAAAACTTTTTAGGGTTCCGTACCTCAAAAGAGCTGATACCTTTGAAACCGCTGACCCAATTTCCATCAAGATAGCTAAGAACACTCCCGACTAATTCAACTTTCAAACAAGAAAAAAAACAAAATCAAAATCGGTTCATGCGTTCGGGAGCTACAATGCCACTGACACACACACACACACACAGACACGTCAAACTTATAACATCCCGGAGTTTTTACGTCGGGGGTTAAAAACGGAACCATTATATTAATATAATCACTTCGTTGTCCGTCCGCCTGTCTGTCTGTCTGTCAAGACCTTTTATTTCGGGAATGCGTGGAGATATAAGTTGAAATTAAACTGTATACTTAGGTCTACGGTCCCATGAAGTCGTGAAAAAATCAAATTTCTAAGTTTACGTAAATAAAGACGGCCGTTTATTCAGCAAAAAACCGCATATTTCGACATTCTCAAGGGTATCAAAACTCATAGGTAGCGTTGACCTAGAACTACTCAATTTGGCAAGTAATATCGTTATAGTCCACAAGTACAAGTAAAAATCTCAGGACTATACATTTTTGTAATTAAATCTTGAAAAATAGGGGGTTTACATTTTATTATAGGGGATCGGAATTTCAAATTAAAGCTACTACTAAAAATGGGGTATCATATAAAAGAGCTGATGTGCACATTGCAAAATATATTTTATTTATTTTTTCCGACGCATTATTTCATATTGATAATGAAAAATAATATAAAAAAATACCATTCCCTTGTCTTCGAAGTATGTGACACGAAAAATTGACAATCATTATAATTACCTAATATTTAATTCTCTTCTCTTTCTCGTATTTATTGAGTTCTGTAATTTATAGTGATCCTACGTACGGAACCCTCGGTGGGCGAGTTCGACTCGCACTTGTTCGGTTTCTTATTTAGGACAAGCCTAAGCATAGTCTGGTACTATTCCCAGTTAACGTAACATGCAGTAAGGCAGATATTGTTTACGTCGCTACTTTTACTTAAATTTAAGTTTTTAGTATTCTAATTATTGTTAATTTATATACTTAATGCAAATTAAGCACTTCCTAGCCTGAAACACAGGTTCAACCTATTTCAGGCAAATATGTGACTGTGTTCTATTTTAGATGGTAAGATACTTATTTTAAATGTTACTTTTTACTGCAATTATTATTATTATTAACTCCTGAAAGCCGGAATCAACAGTGGCAACCGCTAGAAAAGCGCTGAGGCAATGGAGCTCGACGAGTGCTCGCTAGTTATTAACTAGTAATATACATAAAAGTTATATATTGAAATATTAATATAAAAATAAAATCATTTAAAATATAGTAGCCCACCGGTATCGGGAACAGAGTCAAAGCTACCGGTGCCGCGCCTCACAATACGCGCCGTGTCTTGGAGTACCGCTTTCTGAATCAAGGCCTTGATTCAGCCGCCTAACAAGAGCCTCCTTAGGTGTTGGTCGAGGCTCTCGGATATTACGCCATTGGCCGTCACGTCTATCGGCACTATGATTGCTGTACTCACATTCCACATGTCGACAACCTCGCGAGCCAGGTCAAGATACTTAGTTTGTTTATCTTTCTCAGCTTTCACACGAGGTTTTCGGCACGCGCAACAATTATTGCGCGACGCTTTAACCGATCTGCCACCAGTAGTATTCGTGTGCTATCCTGCTTGGAGATGCTCACGTGTCTAGGCCCGAGCATCACGTGCCGCTGTATTAGACCGACGCTGGTAGGGACCTGCCTCTTTCTATTGGATGTAGAATACTCGTTATGTCTAATAATATGAGGAAGATGATGCGATGTAAAGTAGTAACGCCACCTACCAACGCACGTGTACAGCTCCATGGCTCCCTCCAGCAGGCAGCCGTCCTCCTGGTTCAAGCCGCTCGTGAAGTTCAGACAGAAGCAGCCCTCGTTGTTGTCCAGCAGCCACTCGTTGGCGGCGAACCTCGTGGTCGGGATCCCCTCGTACTCGGTGTCGAGCTCGTAGCGGAGCTCCACGGACCTGGACACAGTTAGCAACGCTTTGACATGGTTGTGGTGTCGTCTACACAAATATGTTGGGCGACCAGTGAGAGGGTACATTCTAAAAGAGAAGTATTAAAACAAGTGTTAGGTACGATGATTAAATACTTTTTGTAAGAATTGTTTCAGTATTTTTGGTATTTTACTTAATTTTCGCTTTTTAGTAGATAGGTACCTACTTGTATTCTCGTGTTACACTGACTACATGACTTGGATAATCAACTAATGAGTTCAACTTTGCACGATGTCCTTTTAATGATATTATTGTATTCAGTTGGTCGACGAGGAGTTCCACGGGATATCTTCGAGCCTCATAATCCGGTGACCACGGATAAGTAAGTGTTCAGATCAGATCAGATCTTCACAATAATTATATGGGACATCATCAGGTGTATTCACCGTTTCAAGAAATAAGTACCTAAGTACTTATTTTTGACGGAAATATAGATGAAAGAAAAAAATACGTCGACCTCTTGATTACTTTACAAAAAACGACGTTTGAAGTTTTTTTTTGATGATAAAAATATGATATCTCGTTTTCTACCCATCATCATCATCATCTACTTAGCCTTTTCCCAACTATGTTGGGGTCGGCTTCCAGTCTAACCGGATACAGCTGAGTACCAGTGTTCTACATGGAGCGACAGTCTATCTGACCTCCACAACCCAGTTACTGGGCAACACGATACCTCTTGGTTAGACTGGTTGTCAGACTTCCTGGCTTCTGACTATCCGCAACGACTGTTGATGATCTACGAATGACAGCCGGGACCAACGGCTTTACATGCTTTCCGAGGCACGGGGGTGTCACACCACCAACTTCCAAACTCCGGGCTGCTACTGAGCAAATCCTATCTCGTTTTCTACCTATTTATGATTTATTTATTTATGCGGAGCATACAGATGAAAAATAAAATGTAAGTATTCGTGAAAATAAAATGATCTTATACTCTTAAAGTTATGAAGTGCATTTATTTTCCAAATCACTGGGTTTTTTCGGAATATCTGGTCAAGTAAAGCCTCTAAACGATCGATGCATTTTGACTGGTAGGCGTTGCTGCCAACGTTCATTGAACTCTAACAAGGCTCACATCTTGACATGCACTAGAGACATGTATCTCGAACGAACAGTAACTTATTCAATCAAAATCAGTGCAAAGCTCGTAAGATGTTATAGTGCTTAAGTCATCACTAACCAAATAGGTAATAGGTACTGAAAAGAAAGAAATGTTTTAATTTTACTAACTGATGCAGCTTAAATGTGGCATAAAAGTGCAGTCTTAACCTTTTATGGAAAATTACTCGCAGGGTTAATGCAGACGTGTACCTACCGATGTACCTACACCCACAGTTCGCCGGTTTGTTCAGGTCTCATGTAGATAATAGGGGGCGAGCATTTTGCCATTAACCGGGCACGAATTCTAACTCCGAGCTGCTACTGAGAATTTCATAGAAATACCCAATAACACTCGAACCCAAGACTTTTAGCGTAACAGTCGCGCTTAGGACCACTAGGCTAAGGAGGCAAATAATTAGTTTATAACTATATTTAGTTTTATTTAATGAAAGTGTAAGTACATTTAACTTATTTAGTTGCTAGTATTTTCTCTTTTCGCAAAAAGCACTAATGAGTTTTTTTTATTGACAATAAAATAAAAAAAACAACAATAAATAACTAACAGAGAATTTGACTTCAAATTCAGAGACTTAAGCGACGTTGGTACAAAAACAGGGAAAGCAAGCAGGGAGATCCACGGAACCATATCGCCATAGAACATGAAAAAAACCTCCAAAATACTGCGCTAAAAATGCTCTAATTTACAAAAAACCTAACTAAACAGATCGACGCACAGTACATTGATGTACAGACAACCGCCTTCAAGAACACCGAAGTGAAAAATAACTGAAATTTTGGAAACCGGTGGCACTATAGAACAACCAACAGAAACCTCCTGGAACTAAAGTTACTGTTCATTTTGTAGCTTCTGAAGGCGGTTGTTCTCTTTTTATGTTTCGCTTCTTAGTTAGATATAAAGAAGCGAAAAATGATAGGAAGTAGACTTGGATTTGGATGATACCAAATCCTAAAAAAAACATTAATGCTACGTAAATTACCAAGACACCATTAAAAGTCACAGGAAAGCAGAATACGCAATTTCGTTAATTGGATGACGTATATTTTCAGTTATTTTGATATATAAACCAAGCTACTTAAGCAATTTCGATTTAATGTTTATGGGACCACCTCTTAAGTAAATGAGTTATAAACTGGCAAGCGATTGCAAACAGACAACGCCATTAGTTAGATGACGAATGCTCCGATATGCCAACGACAATAATAAGTAGAATGGCAGCCGCGTGATGCACTTCTACAGCACTCCACGCACAGCACTCACCGACAGATGTCAGTGTTGATGGCGTACAGGCTGCGGCTGGTGTCGACGAAAGGCGCGAAGATCCCTGAGTCGGTGCCGTTGATGATGTTGCACACGCTCACGCCGCCTTGGGGCGGATCGGTCCACTGGGAGAAGTACCGGGACCCGCCATAACTTATGATGCGAC
Source organism: Caradrina kadenii (assembly GCA_947462355.1). Lineage (NCBI taxonomy): Eukaryota > Metazoa > Arthropoda > Insecta > Lepidoptera > Noctuidae > Caradrina > Caradrina kadenii. The sequence continues at coordinate 24,706,083 of OX381672.1, read as the reverse complement.
CCAAGTCTGCGGGGTCTTCTGTGCCCCTTAACACCTCGTATTCTTCGCTTGGTAACTGCTCTTTCTGTAACCAAACATTTCAGTCGATGCAGAAATACCTGATATTCTAATGTAGGCCTAGTGCTGGACCGTTCGTGGAGAGGCGGGTTTGTGCGCGGGGGGCGGCAACAGGCTAGTTCGTTACAAGTTATTGAAACGTAATGAAAGTATTCACAACGAGCGTATTGCATTCCACACACGCGCCGCACTAACGCGATACCTAAGCTGTCTGTGTCTGTAGGACAAGCGAGGCACACGCGGGCCGCCGGGCTCCCGGGCTCCTCCCCGCCTTCCCCAGTATCACTAGCGACACTGGCGTGTGCCCGCCAAATGTTTTGCAATTACAATAATAAGCAATTCCGCAAACAATCAGTTCGAGCTTTCGACGAAGTCTAACACAGTGAGCAGAAGAGTACCGCCCGAGCCGGATTTCAAAGCACACAGTGACAAATACTTACATAATTTAAAATAGAGAAGACGAGTGAGCCATCCTCCATGACTTGTATGTTCCGTGTGTTCTGCGCGATGCCCCTGATGATGCTGCACGCGACTCCTGCGATTACGCTGGGCCTCGGCTGGCACAGCGGCAGCCCACTGAACAGCAGCTCCCGAACCGAGACGCTCACAAAAGGTTTATCGTATTCACCAAACACATCTCTCATCGCCAAGTTCAACAAACTCATCAAATTGGGGTATAAGCTCTCCGCTACTTGTGTAATAGCCTGAAACAAAAACCAACATGAAACTGGGAACGGTAATTCGCAGAATTATGGCGCATTCCGTTCAGGAAGGATATTGTGATCCTTTTGCAACAATTTACAATTTCATAAATTCTATTATGATATTCGTGAAACGAATTTCGGGTATCGAAACTTGTCACCTCCGCGGCTCGCACTGGCGGCTTGTCGAAGTAACTTGTTGGCAATGCTGGCACCTTAACAGACAAGATATTTTGTGAATGTCACTCAAGTTAAGTGCATTGTGAACGAATGAGAGATGTATGGACCGAGCGAGTGTGTCCACCGTGGTGCAGTTGCGCAGTGTAGGCACAGATTAGTTAGATACAGGCACGAACAGGACGTCGCTATCTGTGCCCCGCGATTAGGCGCACGACGTCGTTGTGCCTACTAATCAACACGTCTTACTGTTATCTAAGCGCATTTACGCAAATAAATACTTAGTATGTAGGTAGGTATTTGTTGCCTCATTTATTTGGAATATTGTTTGTTCAAGCTGACGCCACAGATAAGTACTTCATCTATATCTGTTTGTATTGTAAATAATAACGAACCGTAACGACGTAATATAGTTAAAGCATCCCGCAGAAGTGCCCGATACATTCTGTTCCAACAAATTTTGCATGAACTTGACTGCTCTAGACAGACTAGGGTCACTATCACACTGTTAGCTATGGGGGATGAGCATCGTTGTTCCTTTATATTATATCTGTTGTCTTCTATAGTTTACCGCAGGAAATATTAAGTACAATGTTGCACATTAGTTACGGATTTATCGTCTGAAGTTAAAATATTACGCTATACCTTCAAGTGGTCAAGCACAGCGTGCTAGCCATGATAGCCGTTCGCATACATGTATGCGAACGGCTATTTTAGTACATAAGGTGCCGTTTCACATTTTCGTAAACTGCAAGGGGTAACTGCTGGTGGTTCTCTACACGAACCAATAACTAACGAAACGAAAAGGACTTTTTTACTAGACGATTTACGAATTTGAGGTAGCCATCTTGCCGGTGAGCTTAAGTAGGCGCAGCGAGGATAGAGGTCCCACACTAGCCACACGACGCCACCCGGCGGGGCGAGTCTGTTCTTTGAAAGAGATGTACCTGTTCTGAAAACCTGTCACACATAAATAACTACAACTATTGGCGCGGTTATTAGATCGGATGATTTATGTGTTTAATGACAACACATTGTATGTATGTATTCTCCAGACCAATTCCGGCCACGGCGGCTAATCTTTATTCAGACTACTACGCAGGAACTACCTACGCAGGAAATATTATAGTGCACAAGTGTGTGCGTAAAGACAGGTGCACTCCCTCTTCCCTAACTCACATAGTCCAATGGGACAGCACAGGAACAACGGCTTTATGTGCTTTCCGAGGCACGGGGGTGTCACACCACCAACTTCCAAACTCCGGGCTGTTACTGAGAAATTCCTAATGGAAAAATCCAATAACAATTTTTGCCCGACCTGGGAATCGAACCCAGGACCCCACGCTCAACAGTCGTGCTCGCCACCACGAGACCAACGGGGCAGTTTACAGCACAGTTGACAGCACATTATCATATTGATTAATGTGACGAGGATGCGCGCCTGCACTAATGTCGTCACCTCGCGCTGTCCGCGGCACGCAAGTCCTGAGCCGGTACAGAGAAAGTACCGCCGCCGCCGTGTCACTACTACTGTATTTGATGACGATCGGCAGAACATTATTTTGTCGAATAACTTCTGAGGTGCAAATGTAAGTGGTGAAGCAACTTTGTACTGAAATATGTGAATCCACGCAAAGTATGTATTGTTCAGGTAAAAGTAATTCGATCGATAATAATTACATATTTATATATCAAAACACAATTTCCTGCCATCCCCAACGCCACATAATATATTATAGTCCTTTATATGACTTTTTTTTTTTTTTTTGGTGGGTGGGATATCATCGAATAACTTCTCCCGCCCTGGGCGGGGCGGGAGGGAGTGTCAGACTTTTACTGACTAAAACCTACCCATGTTCCTTCTTGTGCTCTTTGCGTTCCGGGGGCGCGGTATCTCTTGCGAACAACCCGCAGCCCCGGTAGGCATCGGCCCTCAGTGGCCCCTTCCAAGTGCTGACATCTCTTTGAGGCGCGCGTGGAACACGAACGCGCCGTCGACACGGCCTGTCGTTATGCAACGTAAGGACGGTGAGCTACCCATTGCTTACCGTCCACAGGCCCGTATCTACGGTGGCCGGGAGTCGTCTCGCGGCTCCCGACGTCCGGAGCGTCTACCGCGGCGGCTAGGACGGGAGAACCGCTGTCTCAACCGTCCCGCCGCCTCCTTCTCAAGCATTACTGCCTCGCAGAAGGAGGCGACTGCATCCCATTCCCTTTCGCTCCGGACCATGGCTTGCACCAGGGCCGGACGCGAGAGTTCGCCGCCGCCGATGGCCGCCACGAGGACTCGGCGATGCTCCGCCCAAGCGGGGCATACCGCCACGGTGTGCTCCACCGTGTCCTCGGGGCGACCCACACAATGGTGACACCCGGACGTTTCCTCCCGCCCGATGAGGTGCAAGAACCTCCCGAAACAAGGACTTGCTGGTAACACTGACATTAAACAAACAATCATACCCGGAACCACAACCTACTACTCAGGCCAGCAGGACGGGCAGCACTCGGGCAGAATGAGCAGTACCCGGGCAAGATGAGCATATGGAGAGATAATTTGTTCCGTGCGGGTCTCGAACGCGCGACACACAGCTGCCAAGGCCAGCTACTGCGCTAACCATGTCGTCTGTCGTTAACTTTAGTTTAGGTAGATTAATGAAAATTAAATATTCATTGGGTATGTTACTACTTTTTCGCTTCGTAATCAAAATAACGATCAGTAGGTAACTCACACCGGCTTATACATCGTATTACGTATTCCCATTACTTTGAGTACTTGTACGAGGCACACTCAAGTTCCTGATTATTGAGAAAAATATTTATCTGGAAACACACACAACATACAAGATGCCTTTGGGTCACAAAAATCAGTGGCGTGTTGCCAACATCCAGTCGCTGGGCGTTTGTTATCGTGCTACCGCCCGTTCAGTGAAACACTGAGACATGAGAACAGTTCGCAAAGCACTATAGAGCCGAGCGACGCGCCAGCGTGGGTCATTCAAGTAGCACCTGTCGAAATTATTTAGCCAAACATACAAAACTTACTATACCATTAAAATAGTCATGTTATTATAGTAAAATAGTAATCTCCGACGACATTGTTCTCCTTTCTTGTACAGTCACCGAGCCCGAGCGCTTGCCACACGATCTCAGCGATGCAAGCCTCGGGGTTCAGCTGAACATTTAACTTAGTCAACAAAGTATAAGTAACAAATCCGGGGAAACAACATGTCCAGGAAAACATTACTCGGGCCAACTAGTGTCTGTCCAGCCGAGGCAAGACAAACAAGCCGCAAGACGAACAGACACCGCCTGGGAGAACTACTTCCACACAAAGGAACTATTCAAAGGTGAATCATTGTTGGGCAGTATCTCCGTTTGAACCAACGACGCACAGACTTGCTCTTTAGCGAACTTCCAGAAGTCCCAACTGAAGTTTAGCCAACGAGCAATGAAACGCAATATTATTATTATTATTACGTAACTCGGGACTCACAGGGGCTCCATAAACAGCTCCAGGATGAAATTAAGCACGAACCGACAATTATCCCTGCATGCACCACTATGAAAATGCATCCAAGGAAAACCCCCGGTTGGCGCAGGATTATCGCGGAATATGGAAACAAGCAATGGGACTATGGGTTCAGGTGGCTTCAGTAGACTGGTTACCTAGTAGAATAAAAATACTATGGCCCCTGGCTGATTAATGTTTGAATGACACGATATAATGGCAGGGGGTGACTTGCATAAATAAGTTCCCGAAAACAGTCGCAAGCACTTAGTGACGTAGCGACAAAGAGGCAACATATACTGAGGTGCTTGCTGTACCAATCCTTTAGCTAGGAGTCAAACTCGTTTTGCTATCTCTAATACAAGGACATTGATATACTACGTTTTAAATTAACGGATCGAGTTCTAAACCTTATATTGCGCTCCAAAATAGCTAACGTGGCTCAAAAGGCTGCCCGACGTAAATGGGACTGGGCAGGAGAAACTGTGGACCAAGTAGCACAGAGCTGGCAGCCTGAGACAGTGACACTGGGTCACGGCATGACACCAAGGAGGAACCTATCCAAATCGTTCAATTATACGATTTGGATAACTTCCTCCGAAATTGGAGGGATTAAGCAGAGAATCGCGAAAGATGGAAGGAGTAGAGGCTTATGCCCATGAGTGGGATAGACTAGGCTAATAAAATAAAATTGTCATAAAGTTACGAGGCACTAAGTATTTGCTACGATATATATTACTACAAATAAAATCGCGCGCCAAAAAAGCCGAGATTCAAAATGAGGTATTGGCGGCTGTTACTGTCTAGAGGAACATAGACTTACGTGATACGGCACGTTGATGATGGTCAGCACGTCGTCCTCCCTGCGCGGGTGCGACGACACCGGATCGAACACGAAGCGTTCATGTCGCTTGTACTTGATCATGTCTCCGTTTGTCTCTAGCACTTCTCGAGTCTGGTACAATCTAAAAATACAGTGAAATAAGGTAAAATAAAGCTAGGCGCACACGAGCGCCTAGCTTTAATATTTTCTTTCTTTCTATACCCTTGTTTCTTTAACGTCTTTCAACAAACTGTCTCGACCTTCTTGAGCTATGACACTAAAATAGAAGAGAGTCCTTCCTCCATCTTTGGATTGTCGTCGCTAAGTTCATCTAGTTAACAACAACAACAACTTAGTAAAAATCTATTTACTCTCTGAAAGAACAGGTTACTATCAAGGATAGAAGACGCACACCTCAAAATGTTTAAAACTGATGCATCAAACTGACTAATAAAGGTGCAAGAAAATGTTTTCGATAAATGTCAAATGAAATAAAATCAAATCTAATTTATTCGTAAATGTAGGTTTCAGGTACAATAGGGATGTACAGTTACAAGCATAAACATGTATACGATTAGCAACATTTTAAAGCAATAATTTCCTCCCAAAGGATTGATTAAAATGTAATGGTGTTACGAATATCATATTCTGGATCGTGTGGTAGGAGTGATCTTGGTAGCACAATGATATGGCCAGTTCGCTACAGTTTACTTGAAAGCATACAAATAATAATAAAGTCAGTTGTTCCGAAACAACAAACACATAAATTTGAAATGAAACAACTCAATTACTTACTAACACACAATTCCTTGCGTACTAGCACACAGTTGCCAATGTTACACTATTGATCGAAATAATTGAAAAATGTAACTTAAATGTATAAAAAATAAATCAATCAAAATAATAAATGTACTAATTAAGATCTAAATGTCAGTGATGTCCTGAATAAACTCAGTTGTGGAATAGTAGCATTTTCTATTAGATGTTGTTTCAGTTTTTTCTTGAACAAATTATTATTCAGATTCTTTATCTGTTGTGGAATTTAATTGAAAATAACTGGCGCCATTCGATAAACACTTTTACGTAGGAGGGCTGTTTTACTACGATCAACAGAAAGAATTGTCGAATCCTTTTTTCTTAAACGTGGATCAGCTGAGGCTGTTATTTTAAAAAGTTGTAGGTTTCTCTTAACAAGCCCTACCACCTTAAAGATGTATAATGACGGCAATATTAGAATCTTCGAGGATTCAAAATAAGGCTTACAACCGTCACTTGAGTGTAGATTACATATGGCGCGTACGCATTTTGTTTGTGCGACAAACACGTTATGTTTGTCTGTCGAGTTACCACGAGCATTATGAAATATAATTGTCTATACAAGTACCGCTAGAAAAGCGAGTAGGTTGTTTAGTAAGTATTTTGAGATGAAATCCGTATACCGTATTTATAAACGTTTTGGTATCTTGATCATTTTTTAAAATACTTATATTGTAGTCCCCGCAAATTATTATAGTTTTATTAGATTTTCCGTGGGAGCGCAAATTTTCAAGCGTTTCAAAAAAAGAGAAAGATGAATCTTTATACGGATATTTTCGCAACACTACACATGCAGCGACAGTTACACTATGTTGCGGGAGTTCTATGCCACAGTCTACAATAATATTAGTTTTGGATAGCTTTTTTACTTCTCTTAGAACTGTCCCATAATATTATACTAACTTATACACATAAGGTCCAACTTCGGTCACAACCGGCACACCACCGCTCAGCACTGCTTCAGTATTGGTGATGTTAAAAATCCTGACCGTGAAGTTCATGGCGAATGGTACCTCCTCAAATCGATCCATCTGCACCGTGTCATCCATCAGTGCCACTTCCTGAAACAAAGGAATAGTATTTTAATGAGAATCATTTTCAACATATTCGCCTTGCCCTGCCCGCCTGCCCAACTACGTCAAAGTCGGCTTTCAATCTAACCGCAGCTGAATACTAGCGTTTTACATGGAGCGACTGCTCTTGTGATCTCCACAGTACAAGGCAAAGCTACACATGTAAAAAACTCATAATTTCTTAAAATAGAGTTTAAGCTGACAGGAGGATGGTCAAATTCTCCTTAAAGACGCAGCAGTACCAGCAGAGCCTTGGTAGGTAATAAATAAGACTTAGGTGTTATGTGTGCGCCACTTTGTTACCTAATGTCCGCTGCCCATGTAGGTATTGTCCGCTTCCATTTTCTTATGGGAGACTATTTTTTTCAATGTGAAACATCTATAGCCGCACGTAAAACCGATTGCTGACGTGGCGACGCATGGCGATGCGTCACCACGCCATATGATGGAAAAAAATACGCAAAATTAATAATTCGTAATTTTTTTTTTTTCATATTTAGTTCCTGTCGTAATCCGTTCTTCTATGCATATTACTTTTACAAAATTATTCCGATGTTTCACATCTGCCAAGCGTCCCGTAACGGCTCACAATTTTGTATAACTATAGCCTATAGCAGTCAGGGGTAGCTCTGGACATGAGCGCGGGACGCAAACAAAATGTTTACCTTGGTAATATTAGTATAGTACAGATACCAACGCAACAACGACTTGATGCGCAATCAGAACTTCACAATTCAGAATCAAAATTTCAAAAAAAAAAATATGTTTTAGATACTTAATATTTTTTTATATTTCGGCAGTTTATTAAGTTTAGATCATAACGATCGTGTCAGGAGAAACAAATCTTTTACGAAGTTGTTTCATTGTGTGTAGTTTATTGACACCGATCAGCTGATTTGGTGTAGTGATGTATAGAATTCAATTGGAAGAATTAAGTGTTTTCTAATTTTATAATTTTGTGAGTACTTATAGATATTAAAAAAGAAATACTATGTGGTTTGTTAACACTTATAGATTCCGTGCCTTTGATGTGTATATACACGCCTTTCCGTTACACGCTGTATAACTAGTACAGTTTGAAACAAATACGGCACAACGCTACGACTTCTCTGAGCAAAAAAAAACAGGTTTCTAGATGAACTCGGCACCCTAGGCTCCTGGATCTTTGAAAGGCGTACGAGGAGCCGAAGCCCTCTCGCCGAAGGGTCCTTAGACGGCTTTAAGATGAAATGGAACACTAACCGACACGGCGCACGGCTATTGCAGATTATGGAACCCAACAATAGCTTTGGTTGACGAAGGGTATGTTTATAAGACTATGATATTTTGCAATGTGCACAACAAGCCCTTTTATATGATACCTCATTTGAACTAGTAGCTTCGATTAGAAATTTCGATCACCTATAAAATATAGACCCCTTATTTTTTAAGATTCAATTACAAATGTATAGTTTTGAGACTTTTTCTTGTAGTTGTGGTCAATAACGATGTTACTTGCCAAATTTCATAGGTCTAGGTCAACGGGATCTACCCTATAGGTTTTGATTCCCTTGAAATATGCGTAAACTTAGAAGTTTGATTTTTTTACAACTTCATGGGACCGTCGACCTGAGTGAGTTTAAATTACAACTTGATACCTCCACGCATTCCCGAAATAAAGGGTTTTGACAGACAGACAGACGGACGGACAACAAAGTGATCCTATGAAGGTTCCGTGTCTTCCTTTTGAGGTACGGAACCCTAAAAATGAAAGTTGACGAACTTTGAATATTTATTATCTTTAAGTTTCTCTTTAGTATGTTTTATTTCGAATAACCATTTATGATCTATAACGATTTAAAGTTGGCTAGCAACCTTTTCTCTACAATACTTAGAAAGTCAATTTAAAAACACTCGAGCTGTTAAAAAGTGCATCACGTTGGTATTTCCCTGGTCGTACACGTACAAGAAGTGCCACTGTACGCGCGTTATCTATACCGAGCAATGCGCTCCCAAGTTGCGTGACCTTGAGAAAAGCTTTTTGCGACCGACGGACAAAAAGTGATCCTTCTCGAGGTATGGAACCGTAAAAGGGACATAAAATACCGATCACCTACATCCACTGCCCGACCTCACTCACTGGTACTGTCCACTTCGCATGAGCGCTCCGCGCGCTCCAGCGCCAGTCGACAGGCCACGTCGCAGGCCCCGTTTAGTTTGGTGGAAGCGAGCACGTCAGAATATTGGGTTCAAGGACACACTGGCGTCCTTGCGATATTATAAGAACAGTGATAAAGAATAAAATTACACAAAGCAAATCTAAATACCAATAGTAGAATACTTACGCTTACGATGACATTCTTTACGATGTCCGGGACCCACACGTAGCCCAGCAGGCAGCTGGCCAGCACGAGCGCGGCGCCGACGCCGAGGGTCACCGCGCTGCCGAGCACGCCGCACATGTCGATACTTGGGGATGAGGAGCGAGCGCGCGCGGGTACCACACGCTTCTGATTGCGATTACTGATCACATTGTGCACCACATTTTTTCTGTGATAACGATATCCAAGATTTAAATAAAGGCTCTTGATAATACCTAGGTTATCAATATACTTGTGCCGCACGCACACATTCACACATTTTTCATTAATATTGTTAGGGTTCCGTAGCTCAAAAGGACAAACTAACGTTTTTGTCCGTCTGTCACAAAAGGAAACCCCCTTTGTGACAACGAAACAAGAAATGTTGACACAATCTGAATGCTATCTGGCTTACAAGTAGCCAGACAAGCATTTGTTTTTCTTTACTTACAATTAGCTGGTTAGTTCTTTATAGGCATCATTCCAACAATGGTTTCGTAAAGTTATGTCCGGGTTATTATTATCCCAATAGGATTTGAAAGTCATAACTTTAATTTTAATTGCGTTTTTCTTACCTTAGTGCACTTTACTTATTTTACAGCCTAAATGTGACATAATGAAGAAATATGCAATACCTTTTATCGTAGAGCTTGAAAAGACTAGTTAGCAACGCTGTCAGAAAAACAAGTTCCCAAAATTTGAAATCACAGCGTGAGGAGTCGATTAGCCGCCTTGCAGTGACCCTTTAAGCAAGCCAAGCACTCAGACCCCATGCTTGTAGTGCTACAACTCCAATCGGAAGCTTTCAAGAAGGTTGTTATATTCACTGTTAAGGTATGTAGGCTCCTGCAGCATGGCGCCGCCGCCCGGCAAACACCATCCAGGTGTTCACAGCTTCCGACAGCAATAAATAGCTTACATGGCAAAAGATCACAGAAAAATTATTGCCACTTTCAGTTTCAGTATAATAATTTAAAACAAACATACCAAATCTGGGTTGTTATTTACTTACAGCATTAAATTGCCATAAATAATAATTTTACCGTCATCATCGACATCAGCACCTTTAAAAACTCTAGTTATAACACCAATGCACCCAACAGCGGCGGTCCGCAGGTGGCACCGACCTTCAGTGCCTGCGGCTTCTCTCCGCAGACCATAGCCCACCTTTTATCTTGTGTGGCGTAACCTGACACCTGCACTCGTGAGGACCTAATGACTGCATCCGTGGATAGTGTAGTCGTAGCTGAATTCTGGGCCAAACAAATAAAATAAAAAATATATTATTTAGTGTTTATATTTGCCACCGATTTTCATTTGGACTAGATTGCAGCATCAGCGCCCTCAATTGCCATGCGGTGTATTACAACAGCTATGCTCTGAACGTCACTCACAATAACAAGTTTACATGAGAGTATCTTAAACCCGACACTGACAAATAACGCCCCAGAAAGTATGGAACTTTTGAGGGCGTGATTTTTCAGTGTTTTCTTGGACTCACTTATTATTTTAATTAATTTAGACATAACATAACATACCATCACGCATGTATTTCCCAAAGGGTTAGGCAGAGGTGTATAAATGTACACGAACAGTTCGCCGATGTGTTTTAGGTCCCATGTAATAGGGGATGAGCCTATTGCCATTAACCGGGCACGAAACCTAACTCCGAGGCGCTACTAAAAATTTCATAGAAACACCCCATAACACTTTGCTCGACCTGGGAATCGACCCCAAGGCCCCTAGCGTAACACTCGCGCGTAGGACCACTAGGCCACCGAGGCAATTTATATAGAGTATGAATCATAATTATACATTTTTGAACTGCGCTTATTAACCCATATCATCCCAGTGTTCCATTTTTGAAACGGTTACTTTTTTATTTTAATTTTTGAACGCATTTTTAAATCAGTGTTTTTCAAAAATGGAACACTGGGATGATATGGGTTAAGGACCTGTCATCTTTCTTTGATTACGTGTTCGACGTCCACTGTAAGCCGCCATTTTGAATTGAATGTACCCTCACGTGCATAGCCAGCGGACGATCAAAAAGTTTGCGACTATACCTCATTTGTCAAATTATGACAAGCAGTTTAAAAAGTAATTACGAGGGAACAGACGAACATATATGTATACATACATACCGGTCAAAAATCATAATCCTTCTTTTTGCTTCGCCGTAGTCGGTTAAAAATAAATGAAAAGTAGTGTTTAGTTAAAATATTGCTTGATTTGTTTATTATAGACGTGGGTTTGCTCGTGTCTCTAGTCTTGGTCAGAAGCGACAAACGTTACGAAGAGGCTCCAGCTACAAGTACGTAACATAAGTGTGTGCGTATGTGGGTACACCATTCAAATAATTTAATTTGGACTGCTGAGATATTGCTGATTTTGTACTTTTACAATGTTAATTTTCTACGAATATACTAAATGTACTAAGATTTGATTTTGATTACGCCAGTGACAAGTTCATAAATACAACTTCACCGTACCCTGTGTTCATAAAAGCAATAAACGAATATGAAGTAATCACAAGTACTTACCTAAGAATGTATTATCTAAAATGAAATGTGTTAATTCTTGAAGACTTCAACATACCTAATAATCATCAAGATTAAAGTATTTAATTTGTAATTATTACATTCTATAATCACTATGATAATGAACATAAATACTGTGATAAGAGCTACTGGTAAAACAATTTGATTGGCCTAGTTACAGTAATCGAGCATCTAACACAAAGGCTACAGGTAAGTTTAGTGCGATGGCCGATATACCTTTGCGTTCAATCTTATGGCAATGAGGCCTAAGGCACTTTAACATTTACACACATTAAATAGGGCGACGCCATCTACGGAGCTATGGTAAACAAACTAAATAAAATATTAAGGTGTACTTCTCTCTGATTACAATTAAACAATAATAATAAAAAAAATATCTATCTTCGTGGCTTCGCCAGCGTGAACTGTGTGCAAAACCTAACGGCGTCATCTATTTACCAAATATGTACTTATTAGGTTTTTCCTGGAAATAAGGTATTTTCCCCGCTATAAAAAGTAGCCTATGTGTTATTCTACGCCATATTCTATTTGTGTACTAAAAGTCATTCAAACCTGTCCAGGCGTTTTAGCGTGAAGAAGTAACAAACATACACACACACAAACTTTAGTATTTACAATATTAGTGAGAGTCCGGTAAAAAAGAAAGTAAATACATATAAAGCATCATTGCAAGGCTTCTCTGTAAGCTACATATGTACTATTCGTTTGAAGCAAAATAAATTAATTTTCCGGAGATCCCACGCGGTACAGGCTAACGTGTAGTTGTCCATGGGAGAAGCATCTCTTCTTAAGTCAAATCGTCTTTGTCCCTGGGCCTTGTCAGTAGTTAATGCAAATGAGACTTTAATCGGGACTCTTGAATGACATAGCGGGACTCTTGAATGGAATGGGCAAATCCGTCGGTACCATTACAATACGCGGAATGTGCTCAAGCTGTCCGGCTGCAGGCTCGGTGATGATGGTGGCTACAATGGCATTGTCTCGAAACTTTTGTCTCATTACACAAATTTGGAGGGTTTAAATTAGCTTAGCCTAGAAAAGCAAATGCTCTAAATCCAACATAATAATTATATAATAAACTAATGCTCTAAACTACAGCCTTGTGGAATCGGAAGTTCTTTACTGTCGGCACGGGCCCGACTCGGTTCTTCAAAATAGCAATGTACTTTTGGTCGACCACGGGGTGTTAATTTATTAACAATTTTCATGACTCTCAACTTCAAAAATACGAATTTCCGATTTACACTTTTATACCCGAAACTTGAAATTTGGCATCAAGGTAGATCATTAGCCATCATGTAGGTATAATACAGAAAGCATGGCCCAAGTCGCGACATTCAAAAGAAAACTTTGGAAGCCTCATTCCAATGGATTCTCAAAATACCCGATGTATGTTCTGGGACTTATTGTACAGCTGCTGACATATCGCTATCTAAATTGTATGTTTCGCACTAAAGGGGGTGCCAAGGTAGCGTATCAAGTGCAGAATCTCTCTTTAAGGGCGTTTATGGGTGATGTAATCACTAAAAAATAAACGAGGCATTTATAAGTAAGACAGTTTATGTAATAAACAATGTTTACAAATTAAACAGATTAGATGAAACGCAGTCAATTAAAAATAATGTCTTGTCTAATACAATATTTTCATAGTCAAATGTAGTTAAAAATACAATAAGCAAATTTATACACAGTTTATCTTCCAAATATTGAATGTAATTTGGATTATAGATCAACGCGCACGTATAATCTCTGCATCGGATCGGCCTGCTGCAATCTACGGTCGCCAGCGCCGTGATCCCACTATCTACCTACCTCGGAATCAGACAACGCTGCAGAGATGATACAGGTGCGATGACCATTAGGAATTATTATAGCCACCAAAACATTAAAAAATATTAGTAGGTACAGACTGACTTTTAATACACTTTTAGGCATGCACGCATATCTCAGGGGGTGACAGTACTCATGATACGAACATATCGTACTTGTAGGAGTAAAAAATCGATTTCAGCATTCCATACATTTTGAACAAGTGATTTCGTTGTCCATATTATTTCGGAGTTGTTCTATTATTAATTAGGGAGCCAGGTTCGTATTAGTAATTTGTTTCACCCCATGAAGATATGCGCAGTGTATGTAAAGCTGGCCTGTGTGGGAGGACATCATCACGTGACACCGCAACATAAACAACACATTACAAATTCATTTGGATTATAATTATTCGAACAATTTATTATTATTATCTGATGCACAACCAATTCAAACGGATAAAAACGAAGCTGTATTGAAATAAGTTAATAAGTCTATGGTATTACGTATATATTGATATGATATGGTATTTCATTAATTTCATTTATTGGTCTAGGACCACAAACTGCCGACACATCTACGCGCGGGATTTTTATACCAAGCAAGGCCCCCGTGGCGGGACGCTTCGCCAGTGGGTGAACCGCCTTACTACACACCAAAGGTTATTTTTTTATTTTCTCGTCTACATACACATAGTTTAAAATGCTTAACATTAAAGCAAGTAAACGTCGAATCGTTTGCGCCGTTCAAAACAACGAACAATCAAAGTAGATGAATATGTTGATTCAATTATGTTATTCGACTGGATCAACATATTGATCATGACAAACGCTTACATGAACCTTACTTACTCAATCGGTGGTGCCGCGACCTGAGACCTATACCAAAGTACCAACCGGGGCTTCCTCAGTAGCACTGGTGGACAGCGACACGATGCCACGTATTAGTCCATCATCCAAACAGAATGTCGCCAACTTTGGTCCCAACGGGACGCCTGTATAAGTAGGCACAAAAAGTTGGCAACTCCAGAAATAGTTCATCATTTAAACCGTATTATTCTTCTTAAATATACATCGCATACTTACTATAATTATTGTGCAAACCAACTATACACGAAGCATCGGGTTCGTACTTTTGTAGTAGACCAACAGCATTCAAGATATAAACCTCGACACGATTAATAAACGCTGAAACCGCCCAAAAATATAACACACACCTGTGCGTTAGTCTAGTATGTATAACATTTAGAAGTTTAAACACTACGTCGTGCATGCTCTGCAGAGAGCTGAAGCACGAGATCGTTCGTTAGCCGACAGAGTCGAGCTGAGTCCTAGTGGTGGCAACGAGATCGAGCCGCGCGACAACACTGCTCCTTCGCGAGCTAAACAACGCACACGCTGAACGCGTACTACATTCCAACACTTTTCACTAAGTCAAATTGTAGCACCTAAAGGCCAAGTCCTAAACCAAGTATCGACGTGGCTCCTACACTGAGTATAGAGCGACTACGACTAATGCTTGATTTAGTTGTTGAGTTTCAGTATGGAATCGATGGAAAAGTCGACCCTGCGCCGTTGCTCGAGCATGATGAACGTTTGGACGGTGTGCAGCGCTGCTGGGGTGGCCGACGACGGGCCCGGGACGGCAGCTTCGCCGCCGCCTCCGCCGCCACCCTCTTGCTTTCAGCTGGGCTTCGGCTGCACGTCACGCATTATAAGCTAAAACAATTTCATGTACTGTATATTCGAGTTCCAATTGCACATTTACATAATACGACAAATAGTGACACTTAGAGCTCGTATCTACTACATATTAATTCGTTTCAGGGTTCCATTACTAAACTGTCAGCCCATCAAAAGGCGCTGACAAATAAAAGTAATAGAGCAAAACAAAGAGGTAGCAGCATATGTTTTCTTACGGAAGCGCACGGGTCAGCAATAAAACGCGCAGAGCAAAATCAATACAGCGAAAAGAGACTAAAAACAATTATGATAATAAAGACTGTGCAATCATACGTAATATTGACATTCTCGATATGACAGTACCACTACTGACATTGTTACAACTAATACTGCTCGTTTACATACATTGGTTTTAGAACCTTTAACATACTTTATTTAACTACGGTTTTGGTTGGAGACGATGAAGGCGATCAAACGCCATACAACTTCATCGAACGGGTTTACCGCTCCAACAGATTACGCGCACAAGATCAGTTCTACACTTTAATCCTTATCAACTTTAAAGAACGAAATGTTTCATTTCAATTTTATTAGAAAAGTGTTATCATCATCAATCGTGTCAAATGAAAGACATTAATAACCTGCCATAAAGAATATACTCGTTGCACACCCACATTACACCGCAACTAACTAAAACATCGATAGACACAAGAATACATTGCTATGGGATCCTGAAACGAATATATGCGACACCGCAATGCCGCTGTAACGTGAAGCAGTCCATTGCAGCATGCCGCGCGTGGCAGGTATCATCAATTCAGTCCTACAATACTTTACGATCTCTGAGCGTCCATCGTATTTATATAAACAAAATACATTGGTACCAAATTATAAAACAACAAAATAAAAATCATCAATGATAAACTAATTGCCCGATCAATGAAGCAATAAACTTGAACCATAAAACTATAAACGATTGTAATACTCGAAACTAAATAAAAGCATATCTATGATCCATGGCACGCAAAGCGGATGCTTTACTAACACTAACAAAATAAACATAAGTATGTTGATAAAAAATAATATAATACCGTCTTCGAGGCGATGAACGTGTGGGGTGGCTTTAAGCGTTATGTGACTCAGAGATGGAGAAGTCAAGGCAACTTCTCTAAAATCGACTTTTCTTGGGGCATACAGTAATTTGGTCAGCGTAGTCTGTCATTGTGCGTACGTCGTGAGATTTACTTATTACTGATTATCGCGACAGGTCGGCAAAATATTAATTGTTATCAGACAATCCACTGTAACTGTAACATTATTATTTGTATTAATACCTGAGATTGGCGTTATTCATCGTCCAGAGTTAGGTCTTGAACATTTGCATGTGCCTGTAAGTAATAAAATAATAATAAAAATGTTTATTTCAGTTACATTAAACTTTGACATACGTGATTTGGAGATAACCTTTTGAACAAGAAGATGCTTGTGTTAGGTGACTTCGCTCTTGCATTTATCATTATACAGAGTTTGCAATTGACAATGAAAATACAAGAAAAGAAAATACTAAATACAAAAAGAAGAGAAGCGGACTTGTGTCTATAGGATTTAAGTGTGTATACCTACATAATTATGCGTGCGGTGGACCGTTACCACATGCGTGCGTTGGCAGGGGGCGTCAATCGTGGGTCTTACATGGGCAACTCCCTCCGTAGCCCGTATGATGGCGGAATAGAGAGTAGCGGAGGAGATGGTCGCCCTTTCCGAACACCGCCATATCGTGTTTGATGTGGCACTTTCACATTCCGGCAGCGCGAGCCGTTCAAGTACTCGCCACCCGGCGCTACTATGGGCCCTCAAACCACCTGATCGATATAACTGTTGACTGCAGCGGCCAACGTCGTTGCATGGCCGGAAATTGCTGGTTCTTAGGAGATTTTAGCGTTTTTTAAAGGAAAAAACTGAACCCTTATAAGATCGCTTTGTTGTCCGTCCGTCTGTCTGTCTGTCTGTCAAGACCCTTTATTTCGGGAATACGTGGAGGTATCGAGCTGAAATTTTAACCATATAGTAAAGTCTATGGTCCCATGAAATTGTGAAAAAATCAAACTTCTAAGTTTACGTAAAAAAAGATACGGCCGTTTATTCAGGCAAAAAAAAAACGCATATTTCGACACTCTCAAGGGAATCAAAACTCATAGGGTATTTCCGGTTTACCTAAAACTATGAAATTTGACAAGTAACATCGTTATAGACCACAACTACAAGAAAAAATCTCAAAACTATACATTTGTAATTAAATCTTAAAAAATAGGGGGTCTACATTTTTACAGAGGGTCGGAATTTCAAATTGAAGCTACTAGTTCAGATGGGGTATCATATAAAAGAGCTGATGTGCACATTGCAAAATATATTTTATTATTTTTTTCTGACGCATTCTTTGTTATTTATAATAAAAAAAAAAAAAAAATACTTTTCCCCTCTCTATTTCCGGAGTCTGTGAACCGAAAAATTTCAAATAATAATAATAATTTAAGAGATAAAAAATATACTATTCATTTATTTTAATAAACTATTTATTCTACATACGGAACCCACAGTGGGCGAGTCCGACTCGCACTTGTCCGGTTTTTCGTTATTTTAAATTGTGAATGTGGTGTTTGCATGTAAGTAATTGTTGCACTGTAAGATTATTGTAAGCACGTCATTATTGTTATAGCTATGTGTAAATAAATAAAAATAAAATACATATTTTGCCCGATGCAGAACAGGAGGCGACCTGGTTCCGGGACACGATGACGCCGATTTGCGACGCCTCTATGCCTGGGGTCAGGCGTGCTCACAGGCAGAGCATACCGAGCGGCGACTATGGCTCTCCAACACGCTATCGCAGATGCCAGACCCCAGTCTTGGAATGAGCTTCACGAGAAACTGGACAGGGATCCTTGGGGGAGACCGTATAAAGCGGTAATGGGCAACTCCCTCTCATCGCGGAGAACATGGCTCCGGAAATGCTGGAGAGCACTTTTTGTTAACACACTTTTTCCAGTAGTCCGGGACAGTCCCTTGAAGGCCGCATCATCCAAGTGGTCTGATAAGATAGGCGTGACTGAAAGTAAGCTAGACCGAGCTGTTCTCCGCATTGGTTCTCGTAACACTGCGTCAGATCCGGACGACATTCATGGCCCAGCGTGGGTTTTAGCTCTGTGTTAGGCGACTGCCTGAGACGGCTGTTCAACAGTTGTCTCGGTGCAGGCGTGTTCCCCTCTGCTTGGAACGAAGCTAGATTGGTCCTTATAAGGAAGGAGGGCAGAGCCGCAGAGTCTCCCTCTGTATATCGTCCCATATGCTGTATTGGTATAATAGTTGCCGAGAGGTTCGTCGGGCATCTGTCGTGTGTAGGACCTTTCCGATAGCCAGTATGGCTTCCGGCAGCAGCGCTCTATTATAGATGTGATTATTTGCGTTCACGAGTTGTCGGAGGAGGCAGTGTCATGGCGCGGAAAGGCGTTGTCGGTGAGTTTGGATATCATCAACGCATTCTTCTCTTGGTCTGCAAGAAGACAGTAGTCCTCTATCTGATAATAAAGTTTGTTACTGTCCCATTATGTTTTCAGACAGTTTAAGAAGGGGCGTTGCGAAATTAAAACAACTTAAGAGATACTGCTCTAAATTACTGTATGCCTGGGACATCCTATAATGAAATAATGTCAACAATAGCAAAAAAAGATTATAATCCAAATTCTATCATTACTATATTAGTAGGTGCAGTCGCTCCATGAAAAACATTGGTACTAAACTGCATCCGGTTTGACTGGAAGCTGACCCCAACATAGTTGGGAAAAGGCTAAGTAGATGATGACTATATTAGTAGGTAACAGCATCAATATTACTAAAGATGACATTACTGACAGGGTCACTGAAATTTTGAAAATTAATTGTCATAAAATAATACTGTGTGCTTTCTCTTGCTTTGAGTACCTCTCAAACAGACAAAATAATAACATTCATATGTTAAATAATCACAAATATTTTCTTGTTAGTCACAATAGTGACAAACTTATGTTTCTGGACAGCAACAGTTTTGTTGAAAAATTAAGATCGACAAGAGGTACAGCGTATCTGCCCATTAGTTTTAGAAGCCAGAGAGCTTTGCTATTAGCTTTTAATATAAACTCAGATATAATTAGTATGTCGAAGTCCTCCATAATTAGCACCACACAATATTTAGTAATAATACTAATGTTAAGGTGGTAACAACAAATAATGTTTTAAACTAGTAATTAAGACAATAGAAGATACCAGCAAAAATACGAGTATAGTTAAACTTGTCAACAAAAACCTATCTTCTAGCAATCACTTATCAAATTGCAAAAATGGGGGTAAGCAGCATTCTTTAAAAATATTTCATCAAAATATTCAAGGTTTTTCTTCAAAGCAATTAGAAATTGAACTGCTTTTAGAAAAGACAATGTTCGATATTATTTGTTTAACTGAACATTGGTTGAAAGATTATGAAATGTTAATTAATTATGAGAATTACACTGTGGCTAGTTGTTTCAACCGAAAATACTTGCTGCGTGGTGGTTCTCTAATCTTAATAAAAAATTGTATTAAATCTGAGCCACGTAAAGACATAGTTGAACTATCGGTTGAACATATTATTGAGCTGTCCTGTGTCGAGCTAGACAAGCATGTTATAGTGTGCGTCTACAGACCCCTAAATTACATTGGAGACAGTAATGGAGGATGTTTTGACTAATCTTGCAAATAATAATAATAAATCAGTAATAATTTCTGGTGACTATAATTTCAATATTTTAGAAATAATTCAAATAGCAGTAGATTAATAAGTCTCTTTAAGTCTTTTAACCTGTCATATTATGTTTTTCTAGAACCAACACGTATAACTTCGTCTACTGCTATGTGTATTGATAATGTTTTTCGTTCCTGCAACTCCTTAGATAAAGCCATAGTTAATTATCTTCCTTCTGATCACAGCGGACAAACCGTTACTTTTAGTACAACACACCATTGCAAAAAGTGCAGATACAGTCAAGACCAATAACATCTGGTAATCTAAATAAATTTAATAGCACTTTAATTAGTAAGTTACGTGTTCAGGGCCTCGATATGAATGGTGGTAGTACTTTGTATGAAGAATTCTTTTCAGTGGTGCAAACAGAGTTTAATAATATTTAAAAAAAAAAAAAATATAATTGCCCTAAATTTTTATTTAGTGATTGGGCGACTAAAGTTATCAGGAAAAGTAGGGAACGACTTTTTGAGCTGTATGACCTTAAGCCTTATATAAATACTGAAAGTTTTAATAAGTATGTTGCTACTTACTCAAAAAAAATTTAAAAATATCTGTAAGTCAGCTAAATCTTTGTACATTATCAACAAGGTTAAATCAGCAGATAATAAAATAAAAACGGTTTGGAAAATTATTAATAATGTAACTAATAAACAAAAGACATAATGCTGATTACTCTCTAGAGACTTCCCGAGGTTCCATAAGCACAAATATCGATGTGGCTCAGGAATTTGTAACTTTCTTTACCAATATTCCAATTAAAACTACTGAAACTTAAGATTCCTCGCCCTCACTTGCCATTGATTTACTAAAGGCGAAAGTTTCATCCTGCCCTAAGGAATTTAAATTTAAACATATGAACCCTCTTGTTATTATAAAGACTTTCAATCAACTCAAGATCAAGGTGACCGAAGATCTATGGGGCATGTCTATTAATGTATGTAAATCTATTATTGAGACAGTAGCACCCTATTTAGCGTTAATATTTAATTTATGTATAGACCAAGGGGTTTTTCCTACTTTAGTAAAATACAGCAAAGTAATACCTCTATTTAAGTCCGGGGAAAGCAAAGACACCAATAATTATAGACCTGTTTCGGTTTTGCCGATTTTCAGAAAGGTGTTCAAATAAATGATGCTCAATCAAATGCTAAATCATTTCAACTGCAACAACATCCTGCACGATCAACAGTATGGTTTCACCGGAGGGCGTTGTACTACTGACGCTGGTGTCACTTTAATTAAGCACATCTTTAATGCATGGGAGGACTCACAGGATGCCATTGGCATTTTTTGCGACCTCTCGAAAGCATTTGATTGCGTAAATCATAAAACTCTCATCCTTAAGCTTCAACATTACGGACTCGGTCAACTGGCGCATGTCAATATATGAAAACATTATGCATGCTCGAAAAAATCTTCATCTTTTAAAAAAAACAGAGACATAATTTTAATACTAGAAATAGGAACAAATTAGATCAAGCAAGTTTCAGATTGTCCAAAGTACACACTTTTTAATGGGGTACCCTGTAAAGTGTTATAATAAATTACCGCTCGATATTCTCGAACTAAATTAGAGAAAATTTAAAAATTGCATCAAACGCACACTATGTAGTCAAGCATATTATATTAAAACAAGAATGCTTGACTTAATGCTGGTCCTGCTCCACAGTCACTCGGGTTCACAAATTAATACTTACATATGTATATTAATACAGGACGATGTTTCTTGCCACCTTTTTATTTGTATTCTCATTGACCTTAATAACGTGTACGGTACACGTTATTATTATTTCTATTTTCTTAAATACTACAGGTCATCTGTCGAATAGGTTCACTGAAAACCTTAGTTTTATATAATCTATCATCATTTATTTCAATTTTGTAAATGTGAGTACCATGGAGCCATATATTTATTCAATTATTATGTGGCTCGGTGGTTGAGGGCTTTGTCATGCTCACTTAAATATATCGCTGGTGGTGGCTCGTGGGTTGGATCATTTGGTTCTCTTCATGTTTGTGAACGGGCGCTGTCAATTGGGATTGGTCATCTCTTAACTGCCAAGGCTTCTTCATTGTTTTCACATATAGAAGCAACAAGAATATTGTAACCAAGATTTTGTAAAAACCAATTTGAAAAGACTGTCCATGGAGTTTCTTGCTCGTTCTTCTCCATAGAGAACCACGTTTTGGAACGAGCAACTAGCTTCAATTTTTTGTATGGGTAACTTCTTCACAATTCAAAAGTGCCTGTAAATGGTCCAATTGAAATAAATGTTTTGACTTTGACTTTGACATTCAACTCCCAACCGTGGGGTGGAGGATTAGGGAGGCACCAGTACATCACAGAGTGCTCCCTTATTTGCAGCGGATCGTCGGGGCATACTTTCGCAACCAGCACATTCGCATTCTTTAATTTAATGTAACTTTTATTGTAATGTCAATGATTAACGCGTTGTAATAATATTTTGTCTTGTCATTCTTGGATGATTGTTGTTATTTGTTGTTTTTGTATTGTTCATTTGTATTACTATTTCTTTCTTTTATTACAATTATTTAATGCAATTTGATTACATTATTTTAGTGTTTTATGATTTATTTTGATTATTTTGATTATTTTAGCTGGTCAAATTTAGTGTACCTACATTATAAGTGAATGATGTGGTCTCCTATTATTGGAGGCGCACACTTGTATTGTCCCCTGTTTAGTTGGAGATCCAATAAATAAATAAATTTGCATGCGCTTAGCTTATTTAATGTTTCTACGTCAGCAATGGTAGTACATGTGGATCAATGTTTAACATCTCCTCAATGTACCGTATGCTTAGAAATAAAAATATTATTATTTCTCATTTATTCATTGTATATATTATTATGTTACCGGCAATCTGTAGGTATCAAGTATTCTATACAATACCTAGGTAACCTAGGCAATGTATAGAATACCTCGGGCGTCCAGGCTATGTATAAAATATAATAAATATTATTGTCCATTACATACTTAAACTAGGTAATGTATACAATTCCTACGGATTGTATAGAATACCTGCTGGTCCACCGGCAATGTGTAAAATAAATAGATTTTGGTCTATATTTATCAACTGTTAAACTGTTAACCGGCCTACTATTTAGACAATATTATGTTATGCCCTCGTCTTATACACACTTTACCGGCTGCGCATTCGCCATTGTATAGAATACCTAGGCAAAGTATAATATAAATAATATTTCATACATTGCCTGCACGTTTTAGGTATTCTATACATTGTCTAGGTATTGTATAGAATACAATATATACATATTGTTATATCTTCTATACTAATATTATGAATAGGAAATAATTGATTGTTTGTTTGCATTGAATAGGCTCCGAAACTACTCGATTGGTTTAAAAAAATCTATCACTGTTGGGTAGCTACACTATGTGGAGCGACATAGGCTATATTATATTACCAAAAAAAATGGGATCCTTATTAAAACTACGATAATGTAACCCAAGGTGTAAAAAAATCACCTAAGAAATCTCCTTACATCATGTGCGCTGTTAAAACTATTGATGATAGAACAAAACAATGTACTACGACTTTGCAGAACACATCTACAAAAAGTGTTGCATCAGCATATATCTATTATAGTTATGTCACAATAAGTGTTCTTTTGTTTTTAAAATTAAATTGCAATGCCGCTGCTAGAAAAGTCTCTTTATTTGTACCTTGGTATTAATCCTTATCAAAATAAATTATTTCGTATTCAAGACTGCCTTATATAACTTTTTGAATAATTCAATTCGGACATTTCATTCGAAAGATACCACGAGTTCAAAAATGTAAGTATTAGAAAAGAGACGCGTGGTCGCCGCTCACTCCGCTCGGCCAACTATGCGATGTAAGCGTCCCTGGAGTACGGGAGAGAAGTCAATGTTAAGAAATAGACTAATTAAAATGTAATATCCAAACTTTCTTTACAATGTACTCTATTTTAGTAAGCCGACGCAAAAAGAAGGGCGTCTGTGTGTGTGTGTAAGCGTAAAATATTTTTTTTTTATGTTTTTGTCAATATGGATGTTCAAACTCCCAATAAAATCAAATAACAATATACTACATAATAATTATTAATACAATATACATATTTCTTAAAATCGATGTTACATAGACGGAGGTTCGGAGTGAAGTAGAAAGATGACAGCCGAATTAAATTAAATACCTACGCAAACGCCAGCGCAATTAGATTAGCAATTATTTTACGAGTTGAGTGTTGCTCATATAGTTACAGAAGGCCTTACGCCTGGACATATTCCCGGCCGCCGAAATATCAATTAAGCAATCATTAAGTTCTTCGGTCGTGGGAAGTTTGCAGAGCCGCACTGAAGAACGTTTCACGTTGCCCTTGGTTGTTAGAATGCCTACTACTCTGGCTATTCCGTCAGGTCCAGTAATGAGACTTCCATGCAAGCGGTGGTGCGTTATCACTTATCAGCTGCGAAAAGCACCATATCTCCAACGTCCAGTTTAAATGAATTATGTCGCCACTTTGTCTGTTGCTGCAACTCGGATAGATACTTTTTCTGCCATCTTTTCCAAAATCGGCTTCGGATTTTCTCTAGTCATTCATAGCGGCGTATCTGATCCTCCTTGACGTTTGACAGATTTGGTGTCGGCAGAGCAGTCAGCGGTCTCCCAACGATAAAATGCCCTGGGGAGAGGGAAAGGAAGTCATCGAGCCTGGATGAGAGAAGGCACAAGGGACAGCTATTAAGAATGGCCTCCACTTGTGCAAATAATGTTGAAATTTCATCGAAAGTTAAGAGGCTGAATCCAATGACACGCCTTAAAAAAAAAAATAATAATGAATATTTAGCAGATTTAACCCCGGCATCCCATATGCCACCGAAATGAGGAGTGTAAGCCGGAATAAAATCAAATTGATTGCAAAATCAGACAAGGGCTCGTGACTGACCTTTAAAAATGTTCCTATTTATTTTGTGGAGGCAACAAAGTTAATTCCGTTGTCGCTGAATATTTATTTTGGTTTGCCTCGACTAACGATAAAACGTCTGAGCGTCCATTATAAATGCGTCTTTCGTTAAGTCGCTCACGGCTCCCACGGCTGGGAGGTGAACACACTTATACTTAGTGTAAACAAACAAACAGGCGTAAATAACGAATAATATTACGACAGTCACGGCCTTTTCGGTTTACAATGCAAAAAGAACGAAAACCCGACTACGACAAAAATAAAACGGCGCTAAAAAAGTATCACACAAGATTTCAGAAACGAGAACTGGACAAAAAGAAAAGCCGTAGCCACGCGTTATTAAAGTGTTACGGTTGGTACCTATACACCACTAATTTTGAATTAGTACAAATACTTAAAGGGCTAATATTATAGAAGGTCTAAGTGTTTTGGGTTAACACGTTAAAAACAGATGTGTAAGTGTTACATTTTTGATTCTGTTACCAATTCAACATGTAACACTTATAATTCTGTAACCTTTATGAAGATGTTTTTAAGTCCCTGTTGATCGCTGCATCTAGCTTCCAAATCGTATGTGCTGTGGCCCTTACAGAAGACACCTTTACAGTCTTCCCAGGGCTGTGCCCCAACAGGCGTTGCACTGGGAGGGTTCTGATGCTGTCTTTTAAGAGGAAAGGGAACCCGTGCTGGAATGTCCACCAGTGTGGTTTTAGTGAGATAAGAATCCTGCACTTCCCGGTCTCATTCCTAAAGATCGGGAGCCTCTTAAAACTTTCTACCGAAAACAAAAAAGATGTTAGTGCATCCTGTGTTACCGCATCCTCAGTAGACCTTCCCTGCCTGAACCCGGACTGAGAGAAGGACAGAGTGTGGTACTTAGAAAGGTATTAACGAGGCGTGAGTTTAAGGCGGTTGTTGCACTGCACCGCGCCCCGTTGCGTAGCGCGGGGCGGCAGAATTTGACATCAAATACAAGTAGGACAATTTATACAGAAAACTCGACTCGAACAACACACTGCCGACGCGTCAACGCGTAGGAAGCGCGCACCGCGCCACTTCGCCAGTGGGAGAATCGCCTAAGAGTCTTTCTAGGATTTTCGAAACAGAAAGCAGCGCTGACATTGGCCTCTACTTTGACGGGTCTGAGCTGTCTTCACATTTGTACACAGGCGTCAATAGGGGCGCGAAGCGGCGGAAGTATTACAACGTTCGCTTGTGTCTTTGTCGCTATCATTGTCTACGTAGGTGCCAGGCGCTAAGTATGCCTCCTGCCCACAGATATAGAGAAAGGTAAACTGCAGCAATACATTACTATGACTGTGAACTAGATGATTCCTAAGCCTGTTTGGAAACGTATCGGGAAAGTGACATCGTTGACAGTTAAGTAGCTAATATAGAGATTGCCAGAATGTGGTCGTTACGCTGCTCAGAACCTACTGGTATGGCTTTAAGCTATATTATCTTGGTTTAGCCATAAAGTCAGATAGCGAGATAGATCAAGGTTAAGTTACAAAATGAATGAACTACACAATTACCGTCTGGCCGTTATTGCAGCTAACATTTACTTATATATTCAAGAAACCATACAACAGACGACTCAAAACTTTGTTAAGTGAATTTCACTAATTACAACAATATGCTTAGTTAAAGAAAATAGAGTAATTAACGAAATAATTGGTGCAGTATGAAATGATGGGATTTTTTAGAGTAATTACTTTATGAACGGCTAGAGAAGTGAATTAAATAATCTAATGAAGCAATGGTGGCACGCTAGCGGTACCACGGCCATGACAGGAGAGCGCTGTGTAACAGATATTTGAAAGTCATCGATAGGATTCCATCCCGCCGTTTCAAATGCGTTTCTTTCTTACGATGACAAAATTGACACACGCAGCTTTCGATCCTGAGATCATTCAGTAAAACCAACCTTTTCGGGCAAGCTCCTTTACTTGGAATTTTGATTGCAATCAATCGTGTCGTTCAAGGGCGTCATATTATCAAATACAAAGGAGCTGCGAGGGATGTTTGGCAATTTACTGAAACCATGGGTGCTCACAGTGCACCATAAGTTTTCAAGACTTTCTCTACAAGTGAATTTTTTAACCGTATTGACGTATTATAGTCGTAGTTTCTTGCAATAGGTTAACAAAATGAAAATATGTGTATGTGGACTTTAAGATGGTCTTATCGTTAAAAAATTCACTTTATCTGTACTCCTACCAGTGCGCCCCTAGGCCGAGAGTTTCCAGCAGTACCTGATGGGGGCGCTCCGAGGTGATGGTCTCGGCGACGCGAACCGGCGGCGGCGGCGGGCGGACCTGCATCATCTGTGGGCCGTTCTCGCGCGTGCACCGGCTCGACTCGGGCGTGCACCGGCTCGACTCGGGCGGGCCCGTGGTCACTGCGCAAAGTACATCACTTGAATTGCAATATCTGTCCCATAGGAACATTTGTGTGATAATTTCTGTATAAGAACACGTTCATTGCTATGTTTATTAATAAAGGAGGTGCAATATAAAATTTATCACTTCAGGCCAGATTGATTCACAAAAAATATATATGTAAACATCCGAATACCTAACGATAAGCTCCACCTTTTTGAAGTCGGTTAAAAAGCAAAAAAAAAATTGTACGAATAAGTCTATACACAATCTATAAATTGTATACTATCTGTAAATATCTATAAATATATCTATGTGTAAAAGAAGAAAAAGAGTTCAATATATTTACAAAAATTACTGATAAACATATGTTGTTACTCTATAAATAAATATTTAACTGATAAATATAAATAATAGGAGCTAAAAGCAATTAATACTTTTAGCTACTATTAAATATTTATCTTCTATACTTATAATAAATCTGTGGAGAGGTCAATTCTGTACATGAAATATATTTTCAAAATAACTATCAGGGGGTGATTAGGATCGATGATCGAGGATCGATACTGATGCCAAAAATGCAATCAGTAAAATTTTTGTCTGTCTGTCTGTCTGTCTGTCTGTATAACCGTTACAGAAACAAAAACTACTCGACGGATTTTAACGAAACTTGGTACAACCGCCCTTAGTGTCAGACTTTTACTGACTAAAACCCACCCGTGTTCCTTCTTGTGCCCTTTGCGTTCCGGGGGCGCGGTATCTCTTGCGAACAACCCGCAGCTCCTGAGCTGGTTATAGTATACTTTTCATCACGCTACAATCAATAGGAGCAGAGCAGTGAACGGAAATCTTGGGAAAACGGGAGAAGTTACTCCATTTTTTAAGATTCCGTCGCGTGTGCAACCTTAATGGTTAAAGCTACACAGAAATCATGTATGACGGAAATGTTCTCCATAAAATTATATAAAAAATATCCCACGACAGCATATGTCTATCTTTTATGGTTGACTCACAATATCACGTGTAACTCCCGATAGCTTAGCAGTTCGAAGCTTTCTGATTATATTTGTCTACTCTTACGTTTATAACACTCTCAGTTATTCCTAATTAAAAAAGTTAACATTATTAACTATTCCATAAAAAAGAATCATAGAAATCGGTATAGAAACACCAAAGTTATACATGAAATACGCTAATAATAAGCCGTCGCGCGTGAAAACTGAATCATGCTATAAGGATTATTTTTGTATAAGGTCCGAGAATCGGTCGCCGCGCTCGACGCGTCTCTCGGCCGAAGGTATAAAAAGGCGAGGCGACAAAGTGAAAAAGAAATTGATGACGACCTAAAACAAAATAGAACCAAAGCTAACATTTTTTTATATAAAACCTACCTGGTGCTTTGGTACTTCCTTTTGGAGTTTATGATTTTATATAATCTTCTTTTTTTACTTGGTAGATACTAAACAGCGAAAAATAAAAAACTTATCAACCGAATTTGACATTAAATACACGCCTATGTGTACAGTTTGTCGATGAGGCATTCAATGGCACATCTTTAAAGTCCATCATTACATATCCACGATAACACACAAAGAGAGTTAATAAAGAACAATCAATGAGGAAACGGCACAAAAGGTTCACATTACGTTACGACGCCTTACAGGCAGACGTGTCGTAACAATATTAAACAATAAACGTTTCAAATCTATAGTATACTAATATAATGTATAATAATAAATAAATAAAATAAAAATGGAAATTTCTGAAATTTCGGACATACGTCGTCAGGTGTACCGAAACGGACATAGGGCACCTTTTATTCCAAAAAAAAGTACTGTTCCCGAGGAAAACAACGATAGAATTCTTACGATAAGAGATGGCGCCACGTGTCTTTCGAATCATGATTAAATTTTAAATATAACCGACATTTATCTGCGTCGTTGGCCTAGCGGTTCTAAGCGCGACTACTACGCTAGAGGTCTTGGGTTTGATTCCCAGGTCGAGCAAATAGTGTTATTGGATTTCGCTATGAAATTTTCAGTAGCAGCACGGAGTTAGGATTTGTGCCCGGTTAATGGCAATAGGCTCACCCCCTATTACATGGGACTTAAAGATACTGGCGAACTGTGGGCGTACATTTTTGCACCTCTGCCTAACCCTTCGGGAAATACAGGCGTGATGGTATTTACGCGGACGAAGTCGCGGGCAAAAGCTAGTATGTAATAAATATACAATAATTTATATGCATGTTAAAATAAATATCTTATAGGTATAATAATTATTAGTATTAATTAAATAATATAACTGCCCCGTGGGTCTCGTGGTCGCAAGCGCGACTGATGAGCGTGGGGTCCCGGGTTCGATTCCCAGGTCGGGCAAAAAGTGTTATTGGGTTTTTCCATTATGATTTAGTCAGGAGCCGCCCGGAGTTGTGTGACACCCCTGTGCTTTGGAAAACACGTAAGGCCGTTGGTCCCGGCTGTCATTCGTAGATCTTTGACAATCGTTAAGGATAGTCAGAAGCCTGGAAGTCAGACAACCAGAACCAGTTTAACTAAGTGGTATCCTGTTGCCCAGTTA
Organism: Caradrina kadenii; assembly: GCA_947462355.1. Classification (NCBI taxonomy): domain Eukaryota; kingdom Metazoa; phylum Arthropoda; class Insecta; order Lepidoptera; family Noctuidae; genus Caradrina; species Caradrina kadenii. The sequence goes on along the minus strand of OX381672.1, from coordinate 24,675,792 downwards.
CTGGGTTGTAGAGGTCAGATAGGCAATCGCTCCATGTAAAACACTGCTATTTAGCTGCATCCGGTTAGACTGGAAGCCGACCCCAACATAGTTGGGAAAAGGCTAAGTAGATGATGATGATTAAATAAATAATATAACAATGCCAACAATAAACGAATAATAACAACAATAGAAGATATAAATAAATAAGCGTAATTAAACCTATATATGTACATATAAATAATTCAAAATAGCTACATATATTGAAATAGTTAATTTAGAACCAGTATTTATTGCGTGTAAATGAACAAAATTGTTTATTCTTTAGATTTTAAGGTAATTATATGTTGCTGTGCTCTAACAGGGTCCATAACAGTACTTTTAGCTTTAAGCCTAATGTAACCTCTTTTATACACAATATGGTATGCAAATAAATAAATATGAAATATAAAATAAATATATGTAAAATGTATACGTATGTGTCTGTGTACACTTGTAAAGCCGAATAAATGATAATACTCTTACTCTATTCTCTTTTTTGTTTGTTTAAACACGCTAATCTCTAAAATGTCCAGTCTGATTGGAAAAATCTCTTTATTTATGATATCCAGATTCATGAGGAATAGTATAGGCTGTGACACACGAGTGCTGAGCAGTAGCCAAAGGCTCGACTTAAAGTAGGTAAACAAAACCACTCGATCCAAGTCGCGGGCAGAAGCTAAGTTTATTATTCAAAATGGCGTATACATGTCAACTTACTCTTTCATGGCGATGCTGAAGTGTCCGAGCAGGATGGGTCCGGTCGCCAGGCCGGTGCGCAGGTCCACGGCGGTGACACGCGAGCCCGGCACCACAATCTCGTAGTACCTGCCAGTCACGCCACGTCAGCTGTTGTTTGTGATCACTTACGTCAAGCAATGCGTCTGCCAGGTTTTTATACTATATTCACCTCTATCTAGTCTAAAGCCTGCTCAATGCTACGGTAACGGAAAAACGCGTCAGCCATAGTGCGACAAGTACAAGTAATGAGACCGACCTGACACTCCACCCGAACGCGTTGTCGACGGGCACGTAGAAGTCGGGTTGCGCGAGCAGTAGGTAGGTGCGCAGCTCGCGCCGCACTTCCTCGTTGCTCGTGCGCAGCGGGTACACGTACTTGATGCCGGCCGACTCCCCGTCCAGCTGCGCCGTCTGTGACAGCAAGCGCCCCGACAGCACCACCGTCAGCCCCTTGTTCGCCGCGTTAAGCATTGACAACTTTACATTTAACGTCTGCTGAGAATACTCAAACAACTTTTTCGTCACCACGCAGAAGATCAACCCTTCGTCGCAGCGGAAGTCGCAGTGGAACAGGCGCGTGGTGCGGTGCTCGGGGTTCAGCTTGTCGCACGGGTGCACCATGAGGCACGAGCCGCCTGAGAAGGCGTCTTCCAGGTGCATCTGCAAGCACTGGTTCTCGTCGGCCACGTACGCCAGGCCATAGCGCGACTTGTAGTTGCGGCCCAGGTGCACGCTCACAGACGGCTGCATCACGGTCGCAGGATCCAGTACCCGTTCTGATAACTCTTCTGTGTCTTCATTCTTCATGTTCTCGATGCTGGGCACTACGACCTTTCTCTTGCTGGTCGCCGGCTCGGTCCCCTCCTCGGCGTCTGACTCGGCATCCGGCTCGGCATCCGGCTTGGCATCCGGCTCGGCATCCGGCTCGGCATCCGGCTCGACATCCGGCTCAGCCGTCGACTCGTCCGCCGTAGCCAGGAAGGACTGGCGGATGCGTATGATGCCCTTCGCATGCTTGAACTCCTGCTTCGCTTTGTCAAGTTTCTTGATGGTGGAGAACAGGTAGCCGTGCGGACCATGCGCCGCGTTGGGCTGGTACTGCTGGTGACGCAGGTTGAACCATGGCGACTGGCTCAGCACCTGCAGGGACACTCCTACGTCACGCATTATTCTGACTCGACGAAAATAAATAAAGTATACAAAGTGGGCACAAAAATACCTCTCCGTACGAAAAGCGCTTGAGTCCTTGCCCCCTGCAGAAGGAGGTACTGAAGGGTAAGTAGCAGGGCAGCTTGGTGTTGAGTAAGTGCCAGAAGCTGTCCCAGAGGGCGCGGTCGCGAAGCAGGAACTTGTCGTAGTGGTCGAGCTCGTCGGCCATTGCCACGTCGTTGGTGGCGCTGCCGTCGGAGGCGAGCGCCTCGTGCGTCCAGGAGGGTGCGTACACCGCGATGGAGCAGCCCGCAGCGCGTGCCACTTTTATTGCCTGGGTTGACACATTACAAGAGTTACCGGTTACCATTTCATTACTATTTCCTCGCAACGACAAGCCCCTCCCTTCAAGTGTTGTTTAGAGTGTGACCAAGCTTGGTCGAACTCTAGCCCCACTACCGATCCTAACGATTATCTGAATAAGGCATCAAGATTATATTTTAAAATAAACCTTTTTGTATAGGTGTGAGAATTTCCAGTAAGAGTTGTATTTAAAAAACCCTCCACTACACGGGCAGTCCATAAATATATCCAAGAAACCCGTACTTAATATTATTAATAACAAAAAATATGCAATACTATAAGTACAATTTGGGATATTGCTGAAATAGGCGGGCAAGCTCACGAACGGCTAACATCTCACATAAAGAGCAGAGAGCAACTATTCCAAATAGAATCCTTGAACCATAAAAACAACGAAGTTCAAAACATCATAGAAGGCCCATGTGTCTTATTCGCGGATGATTTATATCTGTACAGGTCGCATGCCAAAACAACGAAAATATGGAAGAAAAGCTCACTCCCATACTTACTAAAGCATGTGACTGGATGACTGAACAAAAACCTTAAATTAACTACTCCAAAACAAAATTAATGACTTTCCACCCTTATCAAAGAACACCATTATTATTAGACATGAATTTCAATAGCTCAAAATTAGAAGGTGTTAACGAACTCACCTTCTTGAAAAAAAAATGACATACACATATGCTCTCCGCGAAAAAAAAAAGACCACCAATTTCCAGACAGCTCTCACTATCTACTATGAGCATGCCTAGGCATGGCTAAACTATGCTGTTACCCTTTGGTGCAAAAGCACAGATGCACCAACACTCTTCACCTTGCAAATGAAATTAGCCAGAATCTTGGATAGCATCGAACTAACACATAGTGCCATAGTGTCAAGCCTCACTTCCAAAAACATAATATTTTAACCCTTCCCTATATCTATATTTTCGAATCATGCAAAGGACAATATCAAAAATGGCCGTGTGCAATACTCGTATACAGGGTTATTTGTAAAACAAAGACAACCTCTCAGGACCATGTTACTAACATCATAATCAACAAATTTTGTTCTATGACATTTAAAAATTTGTCATATTTTAGTTCATCAGATTTTCATACAAAAATAAAAACGTTTAAATTGAACGCTCTAAATGTTACGAAGTCTATGCGAAGCAAACGAAAGCGATAGTAAAATAGCGAGGGGAGCGGGGTTAGGGCGGCGGGGGTGTTTGTACTTCACCTATTTACGCTTTTACGGAAATCCTTCAGTCGGCCGTTCACTTCGATGCGCTTGCGTCGCCGCGTTGCGTGTGTACTTTTAGTGAAATTCGGTAGTGCGGACGTAATTATCTTTACATGATGGCGTCTCGATATTCCAATGTCGAGTACACGGTAATGGTGCGAATGCTAGCTAGGTGTGATGACAATGTTTCGGAAGCTTGTCGCCAATACGCCATACGATTCTCGAACGTATGTATACCTAGCCGACAAACAATGCTAGCCGACACACAGCGGTTACGACATCACGGGCAATTCCGGAATCCCATTAGGGATAGTGGTCGCCCATCGAGGCACACGGTACGAGAAGAAGGTGTCGTCGAATTCTTCGAAGCAAGTGCAGCAGCAAGTACCAACGACGCAGCTCGGCTGTTCAATGTCAGTCAATACTACGCGTGGAGTGTCATTCAAGCTGAAGGAAAATATCCTTACCACCTTCATCGTGCGCAGGAGCTGACTGACCCGGACAAACTAGCACGAGTCGTACAGAAAATATGAGTTAGTAGTTCGTTTTTATTAAGTTTAGTACGTACGTAGGTACCCTGAACAATCAAGGTTATTTCCATGTCAAATGTCCGATTGTAGGTATCATTTGGCTTTTGCGTAAAAAGGCGGGAATCGTGACGTAGCGAGTCATTAACCCAAAAGTATAACTACGCGGAGAGTGCGCAGCAGGCGTAGGTATGTACGTACAGCAAAATACAGAGTTGAAATATGTTAGATAGGTCAACGAAATCTTGAAGATTTGTTTTTGGTAAATGCATTATATTCTGTAAAAATTCATAGAACAAAAGTTGTTGTTTATGATGATAGTAATACAGTCCTGCAAGGGTGTAGGTATAAGTAGAGTATCGGAATACATGATAATTAATTGTCTATTTTGTTATACAGGTTGCAAATACTTCTGTAACACGGACTAACTGTATGCAAAAATACACATTTTATAGTATTTTACGCGACAATATTTTTTTTTTTTTAATCTATCTACACTAGGAATTTCTCCTGTATCGTGGGTGCGTTTACAACCATATAAACTCACATACACAAACAGCCAGACCCGGAACAACTATCTGTAGGTCATACAAATATTTATTCTGTGCGGGAATCGAACCCGCGACACGCAGCGCAGCAGTCGATCACTCGGCCACTGCGCCAACCGTGTCGTCTGATAACATCCGCCAGCCGCCATCTTAACCTAATGTCATATCGTGTCGATACTTTTTTCCAAAAGTGTATTTTAAAACCCTTAGTAAGTATCTATACTAACATTATAAAGAGAAAAGATTTTTTGTTTGTTTGTTTGTAGCGTAACTGGTACGCTAGAGGTATTGGGTTCGATTCCCAATTGGCTCGGAAACTACTGCGCCGATTTTAATCATTGATAGCTATACTCTTCCTGAGTAACATAGGCTATATCACACACTACGACAGCCGGGAGCGGAGCAGTAGTGAAACACGAAAATTAATGCGGGTGAAATAATCCACGCGGACGAAGTCAGAGGCAGTTCGTAATTTATATGGCAAAACTCGTTTTAGTATTCTAAAACGAGTTTAGGTAGTTAGAATAATGATGAAGTGATCAAAACCTATTATTACGTCATGAAAATTTTTCAGGGTTTCCTACTGATCGTTTAGAAAAGTGTGCGGTCTACTTATAACCAATAACGATTAAGTGGACCTAATTCTACGTTATAATTTATAGGGCCGTAGACCTAATTCTACGTTATAATTTATAGGGCCGTGGACCTAACTCTACGGTATAATTTCAAGGTGATGCAGTAGCTAATTGTACGGTATAATTTCAAGGTGATGTAGTCGCCGCCACGAGTCGTGAGAACAAACGTCAAGTTCACTTTTTGGTCTTTAGGTTCTCTTCTGGGTTTTTTGGGTCACCCAAGCTGCACGCGATTGAAATTTGTTTAAAAAACAAATTGAAGATTATGCTCACGACTCGTGGCGGCTACTATATCAAGTTGAAATTTAAACCGTAGAATCAGGTCTACAGCCCCATAAACGCGGACTACTATACCTGCACGCATTCCCGAAATAAAGGGTCTTGACAAACAGACAGGCAGACGTACGGACAACAAAGTGATCTTATAAGGGCTCCGTTTTTGGCATAACATGTTCGCATAACTTTTATTAGCATAATAACGCTGTGACATAATAATACTTTGGCATAATGCAAAGGTGAACATAACTATAATTTCGTCTAATTTGGAGTTGCATACATTTTCCTGCTTAGCCAAGTAGCAGAACATAGGGCACACGGAGCTTGGGGCACCCCGACACGGATAGTTTAAGTTCCAATGGCTTGTCATGCCATTCATGTTAGGTTACTTTAATCCCTACTGACAGAAATAGGAGCCCCGCTACGTGGGGTTCCGCCGTCGAGCCTCGTATATACCTAGGATATAAAATGTACATCAAAAGCGATGACGAGGAATTTAATAATATTAATGCGTAATAATTATGCTGAATTTCGATATACCAATGTAAATTACGACAATATTATGTTATGCTTTCGTCTTTTACACACATTACCGGCAGCGCATTCGGCATTGTATAGAGTGCCTAGGCAAATTATTAAATAAATAATATTCATACATTTCCTGCACGTTTTAGGTATTCTATACATTGCCTAGGTATTGTATAGAATACCGGATTATATAGATTGCCGGTAACATATACACATATAAATAATTAGCTTCTGCTCGCGACTTCGTCCGCGCAGTTATCACCCGCATTAAGTTACGACTATGGTTACTGCTCCGCACCCATTAGTCGTAGCGCAATTAGGGCTTTCGGTTTTTTGATAAATTCTAGTTGATATGCTATGCTATCTTTTATATGTATAGAATTTCTACTATCAAAACAAATAAAGGTGCCAGGATCTGATTAAAACACACCGTTGCCAACAACCAGTGTTGCCAATCAGAGATTGTTAAGGTGAAAGCTCCAGTGTTGACCCCGAAATTTAAATGTTCGTACGTTTTTTGCAATTTGCAGCTCATTATCAGATAGTCTGTGTTATGACCTCGAATAGAAGTTTTATTACCTTTTTTTTAAGGATGGGAAATCATCAAGTGACTTCTTCCGCTCTGGGTAGAGCGGAAGGGAGTGTCAGACTCTTACTGATTAAAACCCATCCCTGTTCCTCCTAATGCCCTTTGCGTTCCAGGGCCGCAGTAACTCTTTCGAACTAACTTCGCAACCCTGGCAAGCCCCATCTACATTGAAGACATCTCTGTGAAGCACGCGTGGATCACAACGCGCCGCCGACCCGGGAAAGGTTTTGATCGGACGGCGAGCCATCCAAAGCTCGCACTCCGCAGGCCCGCGCTTACGGCGGCCGAGATTCACTCTGCGACTCCCGACGCCCAGGGTATCTTGTTCTGTTGCGGCGGCTGGGGCGTGAGGTTTGCCTCTCCCTCACGCGTTCGGCCTCCTGATTCGCAAGTATTACTGCTTCGCAAAAGGAGGTGACTGCTTCCCATTGGCCCTCGCTCCGGACCATGAATTGTACCAGGGCCGGAGGCAAGAGGTCGCCGCCACCGATGGCCTCTACGAGGACGCGGCGGTGCTCCGCCCAAGCAGGACCAACCTCCATCTTATCCTCCGTGCGACCCTCACAGTGTGTATTACCAAACTATCCGATACTGAACAGCATATTGCAAAAACCTGTCAAATATTTAAATTTTACTGGGTACCCTGGAGCATACAGGTTAACCTTACCGAATCCTTTAAACAAAATCGTTATTTTCTTAAAAAATTATCAATAATATTAAAATTATAACGTTATTTATTAACTTAACAATGAAGTAACAGTAATTTCGATGATTTTTTATAGTGCTAAAAACGAATACCTTGTCGTCCGGTATAATGCGACATTGAATCTTATTACGCACATGCTGGATCAACGCTTGTGTCAGTTTTGACTTGTTTTTTTTATTATTATTATGTCATTACTTGGAAGACGTAAGTGATAGTAATATTTATTCTGTTCGGATAATAAATTGGGATAATAACTTGATATTTGGCATAAAGAGTACTTAAGAGATATATTTCTAGATTTATTTTAAGAAAGAACCGAAAAATCCATTTTTCAGTTTTACAGAACCGGTTCTTTTAGGGGCCCTCAGAACCGGGAATTCCTGGTTCTTTTGGGGACCAGGAAGAACCGGTTCCGGTGCCCTCAAAGTCAAAGTCAAAGTCAAAGCATTTATTTCAATTAGACCATTTGCAGGCACTTTTGAATTGTCAAGAAGTTACATTTAAAAGTTGAAGCTAGTTGCTCGTTCCAAAGCGTAGGTCTCTTTGGAGAAGAACGAGCAAGAAACTCCATGGACACTCTTTTCTTTCAATTTGGTTCCCTAAGCGAAGTGTTATGTTATATATATATTTTTTAAATAATTTTGGCAAAAATAATTTGTAAATATGAACCAATAGTCCCTAAGAATAGCGCGTTCAACCAACCAAACAAATAGAGTAAGATCCCAGAGCGATCTGACATAACTTATTTTCACATAGATGAAACCTTAGGTTCTCAGTAGCCTCTCATGTTCTTTAAGTACCTATGTGCTTGTGGAGCTCGCCTTGTGACACCCGGGGAGGTACCAGGTAAGAAAAAGGTAACTAAAAATAACAGCTTTACATGTCCCATTTTTAGAATTTCGTACCCAAAGGGTAAAACCCGGGGCGCCCGGCGGACTCGCCGTCCGCGTACCGGCCCATCGTGCTGCTCGACGAGGTGGGCAAGGTCTTTTAAAGGGTGATTGCGGACCGCCTCGTCGGGCATCTGTCGAGGATGGGGCCGGACCTTGCGGACAACCAGTTTGGTTTCCACAGGGGGCGCTCTACGGTGGACGCCATCATGCGCGTGAGAGCTGTCACGACGGGGGTTGCTGTGTCCCGGGGTGGGGTGGACGCATTCAACACCCTGCCCTGGACCTGCATTAGGGAGGCACTCCGGTATCACCGGGTGCCGAACTACCTCGGTCGAGTGGCCGGGGCCTATCTGACGGATAGAGCCGTGATCTACCCTGGTCGCACTGGAGAATGGAACCGGCGGGAGATGTCGTGCGGTGTTCCGCAGGGATCGGTGCTGGGGCCGCTCCTGTGGAACATCGGCTACGACTGGGTGCTGCGTGCTGAACTCCCTGAGGGCGCCAGCGTAGTACGCTACGCGGACGACACGCTCATCCTGGCGCAGGGGAGGTCGCACGAGGCGGCGGCCGACGTTATGACACGCGGGGTTGCGATAGTCGTTGAGAGGATCCGGAAATTGGGACCCGAGGTGACCTTACACAAGTCCGAGGTCATGAGTTTTCATGGGCCTCGGAATGCGCCACTGTCGGGATCCCAAATAACGGTAGGAGGGGTTCACATCGGCGTCGGGTCGACGATGAAGTACCTGGGACTCGTCCTCGACAGCTGGTGGAACTTCGTGGAGCATTTCGGACGTTTGGCTCCCAAGCTGGAACGAGCCGGGGCCGCTTTCAAGCGGCTCTTGACCAACCTGAGGGGTCCAAACGCCTCCTGCCGGAGGCTCTACGCGGGAGTCGTGCGGTCGATGGCCCTTTATGGGGCCCCGGTGTGGGCGCGGGGTTTAAAGCTGCTTTCCGCCCATTACCTGAACGCGTCCCAACGGGTGATTGCCGTAAGGGTCATCCGGGGATACCGCACGATCTCCGGCGAGGCGGCGAGCCTCCTAGCCGGACTGCCGCCGTGGGATCTGGAGGCGCTGGTCCTCGCGCGCCTGCATGAGTGGCGCGTGGAGGTACTGGGCCGGGGGGAAACTCAGCTGCCGCGGCTAATCGCCGCTCAGCGGGCTGACCTCCGGCTCGATCTCATGGCGGCATGGAAGGAACTATTGTCGCAACCCCGTGCAGGGCACGCCTTAATCGAGGCGGTAAGTCCCCTCTTTGAGGAGTGGCTAGAGCGGCGCTACGGCGCCCTCACCTACCGCCTGATGCAGGTCCTCACCGGACACGGATGTTTCGGGGGGTTACTGCACTTAATCGGGCGGGAGGAAACGCCCGGGACTAAGTAGTAGTAGACTAGGGACGCCGAGGACCGCCCTGAGGACACGGTGGAGCACACCGTGGCGGTTTGCCCCGCATTGGCGGAGCACCGCGGGGTCCTCGTGGCGGCAATCGGCGGCGGTGAACTCTCGCGTCCGACCCTGGTTCAAGCTATGGTTCGGAGCGAGAAGGAATGGGATGCAGTCACCTCCTTCTGGTAAACATTATGCGTGCATTCACTGACTACGAGTAACTTAACTAACATTTTTTTAACTTCTACCCTACTAAAACACTAATCGGTTTTAATTACTTAGTTTTAATATTATTGTATTTTCTCAGTAAGTGATTAATGTAATCTTTTGAGAAATAAATATCTTAAACCATAAACCATAACCGTACTTTAGCTTTAAGCCCTTTGTAACAACCTAACGTATACGCGCCCATTACCGCCAGTTTAAGCCCATTTCAGATTAATGTGCAAAAAATAATCACACGTGTAATAACTCATTCAGCGTCATTTAAATTTTTTTTAAGTACTCATATTAACGATCGTGTTAGTCAGATAAAGAAACAATTAGAAAAAATGAAATAAATATTTAAAAAATATATAAATTGATGAAAAGGGCTGTGTCCCAATTACCGATTCAAAGAATGGACGTTTTCCTATTACCGTATTTGTGGCACCTATTACCAACCGCTAAATAAACAGAACAAATTCCGTTACATAAAAATGGTCATGTGAGTTTAATTCTTTAGTTATGATCCACCACAATAGAGAATGTTATTATTAAAACTTAGCTCTACAAATGCTCAACAGTCATTAATGAGTTCAAAAAATATGCTTAATAATATGAATTACATTCTTAAATATAACAAAATAGACAACAGTAAGTGGCATTATACAATCTACGTAAATATCCGGGATCACACAATCATAAAATTAGCACAAAACTTTAGGCCATGTCAGGTGTTCGTAAAACATTTAAACAATGTCTAAATAATTATTATAATAAATCCAGTCTATTAATTGGCATTCTTCATCTTTGATGAAGACGGGTTGAACCCCACAATTTTCATTAGAGTACTTGGATTTTTCTTGTCACTACTTGAAAAATAATTACTCACACACTATTTTCATACACAGTAAACTATAAGGGTTCGTAGCCCACAAAAACTAAAAAAGTGCAGGTAGATCGGTAATAAGTTCTATCGAAGAAAATCTGTATAATCTATTACCGATCCAATGAAATGTATATGTATTGAGTACTTAAATGTATTGTGTTTTAGTTCATTTCTATGATTATACAGGTACAGTAGCTATGCATATTTGATATGAATGGTATTTTAACTATTAAATACAATATTTGAGAATAGTCTGTCATCGTACATTCATTAAAACATTTACATAAGAACAAAGTTGATTTTCACCGGTATTGATACTCTTTGTATATGGCGCTAATAGGCCAAATACAACTTAACATACTAACAAATCAAATATACCATAAAAAATTGAAATTAAAATATTCATGACAAACCTAACAACGACACGGGTCGGTAATAGGAATAAAATTGAGATTATCGTTCCTATCACCGCCACATTTTAATATTGAATTTTGAGCAAAATAAAGATGTATCTCTTGAAAATTAGTTATTATTAGTGTTTATGAAAGTATTAAGAAGGTATCAAAAGAATTAGAAGGTTCATTAGAATACTATACCTACTTACATAATCGGGAGCCAGGCACTACTAAACATGCGCTATCTCCGGAGCCCGACGACAAACTGTGCAATTATTCTTTAAATCGTTGGCTTGCTACGCACACAAGCAAGTGATCAATATTTGCATTACAAGTGCATCTATATTACTACGCACACAAGCAAGTGATAAATATTTGCATTACAAGTGCATCTATATTTTGTCTACAGCAAAGACTTGTCTAACTTTTGATGCAACACTTTAAAATGACAATTTTATGAAACGGTCGGTGATGGGTGCAGATTTTCAGGGGTCATTATCAGGTGCGTTTACGTTATATACACATAATGGTATGCATCAATATGAATATGAATATTTACTTTTATTGTTTGTCTTAGACAATGTATGTACCGCAAGAGTGTTGAACTGCCCGCCGCCGTAGAAGTGCCGGCCCCAGACGTCGATGCCGATGTAGAGGTCGGTGAGGCGGTCCGCTGCCTGCGCGGCGCTGGACTGCACGTCCTCACGGGTCCACGAGAAGTTCGTGAACAGACCGTCACACGCGTCGAAGAACGCCCTACAACCATCAAACACTAAAAAGAGGCCAACGGTAAGGAATGCCTGGCCTGTATTAAGACACCCCTGGCATGTAGGTACGACTTCATTGAAACGATGTTTACATTCTTTACCTCGTTTCATTGACCTCACTTTACTGATATAACCAAAACAAAGTAAGTTATGGTGAACTCTCATGACCTCTGTCAGTAGAACGAGGCGCGTTGTTATTTCCGAACAACGAGTGAGTTCCACTTATAATATACAATAATTCGCCCTGAGCATATTAGCGATAAGATTTACCTATTTTTTTCATTGAGTGCGTTCTGCCAGCTGAGTCTGCCGTGTACTGTGACGCTGTCGAACCACAACAAAGTGGCGTTCGGCAACTCGCCATGCAGCAGCCGATGGAAGTGGCTCACGAACGACAGCAGCGCGTCCGGCGCCGATACCTGCTCACCAGAACAACAGTGTGATTGTCTGTGGAGTTTGTTGCGGGTAGTCTAGCTATCCCAAAAACAGAGCGCGGTCTCCGGTATATGAAGAGGCATCAAATGTAATTCAAATGGGTATGCATTTGAATTTTGATTTGATGCGTCTCTTTATTATTAATAATAATAGAAGAAAACTCGTAAATTTAAACCACCCAAACCCATAGAACAGACTATTCTTTTAAGGGCAAAGTCAAAGCATTTATTTCGATTTGATCATTTACTTCTATATACTCGTATGAAAACAATGAAGAATTTAAAAGCTATTATCTAATTTTAATATTTAATTTGAATATAAAAGCTATTATTTAATTTTAATATTTTATTTGAATTTGAAAGCTATTATTTAATTTTAATGTTAAATTTGAATTTAAAAGCTTTTATTTAATTTTAATATTTTATTTGAATTTGAAAGCTATTATTTAATTTTAATGTTAAATTTGAATTTAAAAGCTATTTTCCAATTTTAATATTTTATTTTAATTTAAAAGCTATTAATTAATTTTAATATTTTATTTGAATTTAAAAGCTATTATTTAATTTTAATGTTTTATTTGAATTTGAAAGCTATTATTTAATTTGAATTCAAAAGCTATTATTTAATTTTAATGTTTAATTTAATTTAATTTGTAATATTCCTCGTTACTTATGTTGCTGTGCCCTTACAGGGTCCATAATTGTACCTTAGCTTTAAGCATGTTTGTAACACCTTACCTGACATTATGGCATGCAAATAAATGATTATGATTATGATTAAGATGAATGTACAACATTAATAAAAATTAAAACAATCTTTTTTTGTACGAAAAAGTACTAAAATATTTTTTTAAGCCACTTGTCATTTAACTACAAGTAAAAGCTTGGCGCGCTCAGGTTACAGTATCCTATGATTAGTGCCAACTTTAGCGATTAGTTATTTTGTTTGGTAAAAAAACTGAAAAAAATATGTTATCCAAGTAAACGAATTAGCGTATTCTGGTTTCTTGTGATTTTAAGTGGTGTCTTGTTAATTTCCGGAGTATAACTGTTCTTTCATGGATTTGGATGACAGGAAATTGATACTAAAAAGCGAAAAAGAAAAACTTTTTTACAAAAAGACAACCTCCTTCAAAACCTAAAAAGTGAAAAATAACTCTAGCTTTGGAAGTCGATGGCAATACAAAACAACAAATAGAATCAAAGCCGCTGGCTTCCAAAGCTTAAGTTATTTTTCACTTTTTAGTTTTTGTAAAAGAGTTCTTTTTATTTAATTTTTTTGTTAGTACTTCATAGTGCCTAATACAACACTTATTGCAATTTTGTATCTGCTTCACATTAGACGAAAGAGACACCCCAACGACACAGTGTAGTAGTACACTGGGCCCCGTGTCACACGAATCATGGACGTAACTCGTTTTCAGAACAATCAACATTTTTATTATTATTACGTAATGATGCTGATGCAAAGTCAACACTTACGAACCGGGGCTGCGGGTTGTTCGCAAGAGATACCGCGCCCCCGGAACGCAAAGGGCACAAGAAGGAACATGGGTGGGTTTTAGTCAGTAAAAGTCTGACACTCCCTCCCCCGCCCCGCCCAGGGCGGGAGAAGTTATTTGATGATTTCCCACCCACCAAAAAAAACACACAAAAAAAAAACCCACACGAACGAAAGCTATAAATGTATTATAGTCCTAATGTAATTGTGTTATTACATTATGACGATTACAACTTTTTGAATCGTTATATCTCAAAAATAAAAGTATTATATATATATATGTATGGCTCGTAGAAAACAAAGTATTAATTAATTTTTTGTAGATAATGTTATGATCTACAATTTTTGTTTGAAACATTTTTATGATAAAACTTACCGTTTTGCTGAAAATCGCGAAAACCTCATTTTGTTTACCTTTGACCTTGAATAATTTTTAATTACAGGGGAAAGATGGAGAACTTTCAAATTTTGTTTTTAATGATATTTCAAACAATCTTACCGATTTTCAACTTGGTGGGAGTTTAGGTAACTTTACTCTTATTTTTTGGTCTAATTTGACCGGACTATTATTAAAGTAAAAACCTTGTTTTCAACATTAAGAAGATAGCCGTCAAACTTCAATGTTCTCGCAACAGCCACAAGCGCACGCGCAAAGTTCTGGTATTGTGACTCGGACGACAACACGTCGTCCCAGAACGCTATCCCGTCTGCATGCTGCGTTGCTACAGTTCCTGTTCAAATAGCATTTTATTACTTTTAACAAAAAAATAAGAAACGACTAGGAAATATCATTGGAATCACGATAGGCAATAAGCTATGTACAAGGGGCGACTTTAGGTTTTAAAACTGTTCCAGCCAATCAGATAGAAATGAAAGAGAATATTATAAACATAATGGAAAAACTGTATCAAGGAAAAAAATGTGTTTTAGGAAACACAGTAGCTCTCAACGATTTCAATAAGTGAGTGCAACGGGGAGCTGCACTGACGTACTTACGCAAAAACAACTGAAGAATTAGTAGACCAACCAGACAGCCGACCGGAGTCACTATAGGCAGCCGGTAAGTAAAGTGCGTGCAAAACATTCAACAATAGTCACTGCTACACAAATAAAGGTGATTCTAAAGAAATCTTAATTTACAATATTATTTTAAATGAGTTAAACTGTGTTGGGCGATCCAACATAGCTTCACTCTTGTGTATATCATGGGATGTAAACCAATTTGACTGCTTTGAGTCATAGGGTGAGATTCATGTTTCTGAAGGTAGGCTTTTGCCCAGGAGTGGGACAGAATAGGCTAACAAAAAGAATACCGGACAAGTGCGAGTCGGACTGGCCCACCGAGGGTGCCGTACGTAAGATCGTTGTAATTTACCGAATTAAATAAATAGTTTGTTTAAATAAATAAATAGTTTTTTTTTAATCGACTTATTATGATTGACTTCGGAGACGAAGTGTAACGGTATTTTTTTATATTTTTCACTATAAATAAAAAAAAAAAATGTGCCGAAAAAATTAAGAAAAAATAATTGCAATGTACACATCAAGCCCTTTTAAATAATACCGCATTTGTACTAGTAGCATCAACTTGAAATTTCGACCCCTATAAAAAAATATCGATCCCCTATTTTTTAAGATTTAATTAATAACGTATAGTTTTGAGACTTTTTCTTGTACTTGCGGTCTATAACGATGCTACTTGTCAAATTTCATAGTTCTAGGTCAACGGGAAGTAGGTACCGTACAAGTTTTGATTCTCATGGTAGTAAATATGCGTTTTTCCCTGAATAAATGACCGTATCATTTTTTTTACGAAAACGTAGAAGTTTGATTTTTTCACAACTTCATGGGACCGTCGACTTGACTTCGGTTTATATTTCAACTTGATACCACCACACATTCCCGAAATAAAGGGTCTTGACAGACAGACGGACGGATCACAAAGTGATCTTATAAGGGTTCCGTTTGTTCCTTTTGAGGTACGTAACCCTAAAAAGGGTGAGATTCACACACTGTGCTCTGACTTGACCAAGGAAGTTTTTTATAGGAATATGAACATTGTGATTATAACTAAAAGATTATGAACCGTACATATATATGCGTGTTCACTTTCACTTTAATGACTTCATACATCATTTGGCTCATTACTAGGTTAATATTGTAATTAAATGCTTACTTTGCAGGATATAGTAAAAGGGGCAGTCTGTGGATCTTACACTTACTACACCAGTCTTATAATGTCTCACTATACATCAAAACTTAGCTACGAACTACAGTAGAATCCGGATAGAACGACCCGCAAGGGGCCAGCGTCTCTTAGTCGTATTAACCGGACGACCGCGACGTACAAAACGAATGAACACCAACGAATGAATTTAAGCTTGTTTTTATGTGTTAATATTACTGTAATTATGAACTAATATTATACAGTTTAGGTCCATTACTATTTAAATAAATCAAATTCATAAAAAAATACTTGAATAGAGTACGTAGTTGAGGGAAGAAAGCAGGGACATGGGGCAGTCAGGTGTTGTGCGTAGTCGTAGGTATTGTAAACAACACTGTAAGTCGTTGTAAACGAACGATTTCTGGCTAGAATAGGTCGTTATTGGCATTTCGTAGCATAAAGCGGAGAAGTACTAAACGGTTATGCTTTCGTAGTACGTCTTTAAGACACCAAACTTGAGTTTGCATTATTGTCACTAAAAGCGGATAGTCGTTATATCCGAATTCTACTGTAGTTAAGTACAACTGTACCACATACCAATAACTTTAACACCATGAGCATGGCCGACATTAATCCAGCTGATAGGAGGTATTGTTACCAAGTGATGGCTAAAGTAACAAAATATATCTGCTCCAGCCCAGTTGTAGAATGTATATGCGCATGAATTAATAGTTCCATCAATAATACTGAAAATTAAACAAATATCATTTCAATGTTGGTTGTGATTTTGCAGCACCCAGCACGACACAGCACAATGCGTTACAATTGAATCATTCTATTACCTACTATAATTTCCAATGTTTTCATTACCTAAGCTATTATAATATGGAATTATTAGTACCAGTCGTCGTGATATCCATTCGCCATATCGTGGCATACCAGTGTTTTTGGTAAACTCTTTGATGCATGGCGTTTGACTTCTGCCGACTCGGAGTCATAGTGACAAAAATATTCCGGATTATTTAGCGAACCATTACTTGCATTAATGTCTGTATTTTTTATCAGAAACTCACTATGCGGCGTCAATTCTGTACATAAACTCTTCCAAGGTGGTGGATCTTCTAAAAACAACATCATTTCAGCAAGAGAATCCAGAGGTTTACAGACGGGCCGTGATTTAACTACATTCATTACTTCCGAGATTTCGAAGACATCTGATTTGGAACGTTTCTTAGGCATTTTAAAATCTCTTTGCTTTTTCACTGATGATACAACAAACAAACTGCAAAATATTTTGCACGTATTACTTATGTAAAAATGAAAAATACAAATTCAAAGTTGTTTATCTAAATCCTGTACGTCAGACGTTTACTTGACAACTGCCAAATGAGCACATGTACAAGCAAGGACAAGTAGAGCTAGAGCCCGTGACTGCCAGACCTCGTCATAATATGCGACATAAAAAATGTATGTTTGTTAATTTGTTTATCATTTATATAATTTTTTAATTTATAATATGACTACAAAATTATGTAAGTAGTGTGCGTTTTATGCATGTTTTAAACATTCTCTCATTTACTATTAAACAAACTATTTTAAAATGATGAAGTTTTTTCCGAATATGCATAAAATTATCATATGTTTTGTACCTATATTAGAGTTTGTGTGTAGGTTGGAGATTTGGGAACTCTTTAATATAACACAGCTCTAACATGTGATAATTTTTTTTAATATAAATAACAAATAATAAAATAACAATTTAAACACTAGTGCACAGCGCGAGTAAATGACGATCTTAATCGGTACGTAGTTTTAAGCGGACCGGCAAGGGTGAGCGCGGGAAGGAGGCTGCACGTGGAGCCGCGAGCCGCGCGGTTCGGCAAACCTCGTCACCGTTCGGAGACATGTCGGTGGGCCGACCGAACTGTAGGTATAGCGAAGCTAAGCTATAGCCTACATAATATAGTTACATTGACAAGGTACCGACATGATATTAATTTTTTTTAACGCCGCAGAGCATAAGTTTAACTAGAGCCGCAAGCTCCTTTAAAAGCGACTCACCAGCTTCCCCAGCGCCCGAACTCAACAGATCTTTTAAATGCTGCGGAGTCAGGCCGTCGAGGCCGCCGGCGGATCCACTGCGGAAGGAACTCACGGCTGCAGTCACTTGGAGCGCTGTCGGGAGGGTCGGAAAAGGTGAGACAGTCCGGAGGCGCTGGATGTTTACTCTCCAGAGCTGATAAAGTTTCTGGAGAGTCAGGCGCCACCACATCACTGCTAAATAAAATCTTAGCAGCTTGTCACCTTCGCTTAATTTGGATTCCACATGAGAACACAAGCCTTTTTTATTGAAAAAAGGCTTAAAAGGCTTTACCTCAGTATTCGTAAATGAGGTAAATCATTTATCATACATACCATTTATCATTTATACCTCGCGCATGTACTTTCGGCCAAATTAAGTCAGTACCGATTTTACTAAAATTGTTGTTGAAAAACTTACTTACATACTTACACAAAGTATGTAAGTAAGATAATTAAAACATAGGTGGTACTTATAATTTTACTTTGATGCAGTAATGTTGTAGGCTTTCCTGACTGAAACATATCTCAATAAAATAATAAAATCTGGTTAGAAATGATAATTTATTTTTATTTTTTTAACGTTTTGTTAATCTGTAGGTAAAGGTGATATGCCTTCCGTAAAAAACCATAAAAATATGTGAAAACCAAAACCAAAAAAAATACGAAATAAAAAAATTAAACCATTTTAAAATTCAAAACGTAACTGACTAAAATTGCACAAAAGTGTACAGTAGCCGAACAACATACGAGTGTCCAGTAGATGACGAGCTCAGCTATCGGACAGGGACAGACCAATCGCGTGCGGCGTTGACCCCCGCTTCGTCTTTCATTGCGCCAAAGAGACCTAAAAATGCACTCTGCGCAAGTGAATTTTGTGCTCACGACTCGTGGCGAATACTGTACCTCTGTTGTCACATTACTTCCGGCTGCGGCTTCGCTTGTAATAAGTTGTGTAACCCTCGGAATCCAGATGCGCAGCCATGAACTTCGACACAGAGTAATTCATAGCTGAAATTCAACAGCAAGAAGCTATTTGGAATTGTGAAGGAGCACAATATAAGAATAGAGTATTAAAACGGAAACAATAGGGAGAACTAGTAGATATTTTTGGTAAAGTAGAGATGACAGTAGACGAACAGAACAAACTTGGTAGGTATTTATTGTTATTATATATATTTTTACTATGAATTGTTTTTTTTTTAATTAGCTTAATCCCCTCTATTTGAGAGTAATAGCCTCCTCCAAAGACACCCAGTGGTCTCTATCTGTGGCGTCTTCCTTCCACAGTTTACCAGCCGTCCCTTCAATGTCGTCAGCCCATCTGCTTCTAGGTCTTCCTCTTTTTCTATTTCCCCAGGGGCCTGGCCATGATGTCAGCCGAGAAGTCTATCTATCATCGCTAATTCTTACTACATGGCCCGCCCATCGCCATTTCAATCAATAATAATATATAATCTATATCTTATATACTTATAATAAATCTGTAGAGAGGTAAATTCTGTACATAAAATATATTTCCAAAATAACTATCAGGGGATGATTAGGGATCGATACTGATGCCAAAAATGCAATCAGTAAAATTTTTGTCTGTCTGTCTGTCTGTATAACCGTTATAGAAACAAAAACTACTCGACGGATTTTAACGAAACTTGGTACAATTATTTTTCATACTCCTGAGTTGGTTATAGGATACTTTTCATCACGCTACAATCAATAGGAGCAGAGCAGTGAAGGGAAATGTTGGGAAAACGGGAGAAGTTACTGCATTTTTTAAGCTTCCGTCGCGTGTGCAACCTTAATGGTTAAAGCTACACAGAAATCATGTATGACGGAAATGTTCTTCTTAAAATTATATAAGAAATATCCCACGACAGCATATGTCTATCTTTTATGGTTGACTCACTATATCACGTGCACCTCCCGATAGCTTAGCAGTTCGAAGTTTTCTGATTATATTTGTCTACTCTTACGTTTATAACACTCTCAGTCATCCCTAATTAAAAAAGTTAACATTATTAACTATTCCATAAAAAAGAATCATAGAAATCGGTATAGAAACACCAAAGTTATATGAAATAGGTACGGAAGGACATAGGCTACTTTTTTACGAAAAATGACGATTTTAATTTCCATATTTAAGTATATTGGTTAATTATAATATTTCTATAACTATGTCTATAACTGCACTAAAAAATTGAATGTGTAAAATGTGTTATTCCATTTATGTATTTTATACACATATAATTTACATTTTTAAATATTAATCTATACATATAATAAAATCGTAGCGAAGTCAAAACTGTACATTTAATATTAAAAAAAAAAGTAATTGCAACGAGGTCGGGTAATGATTCTAATGCCGAAAATATAGTTTTTAGAATTTCTGTCTGTTTGTCTGTGCGTTTGAACACGCTAATCTCAGACGTGGCTTAACCGATCCGAAGGCGGTTTTCACTAATGTATTGACCACATTACATTAGTGAAAACCGCATTCGGATCGCCGGATAATTTATAGCCTAAGTTTTAAGTGGAACTTACCAAAGTTCCACTTAAAACTTAGGCTATAAATTATCACGCTATTTGCTTTGGGGGATGAGCAACGTTGCATTATGTCCGAGTTCTTCTTCAGATTCTCACGGCATTGAAAACAACGAAATATAATGTAAGAATGTTGTAAATAGCTGCGGAATTCAACTTCTAAAATGATTATTATCACGCTATGTTTTCAAGGAGCTAGACAGTCAATCATGGCAAACTAGAACGGCTATTTTAGAGTAATTTGCGTCGAAGTAAATAGTCTAATGGTTCTATGACCGCCTTGCAAATCGCTCATCCAAAGTTTGGTCCTCAATAACTATTTTAGTTTTTGTGATTTTTCAAACATTTTTTTGCGTACTGGAAGATTCCCAACAATAATAAAATAAAAGTATGCATAGTCTTCTAAAATAATGATCATCACTATAACTTTAACGAGCTAAGCAGTAACTAGTGGCAAAGTAAATAGTGTAACGGTACGTCCATCGCCTTGCAAACAGCTGATCGTGAGATCGGTATCAAAAGATAGCCTATTTTGTGATTTATATTTATTTTTTTGTATCTTTAAGATCCCAAAAATAATATTGCTGTATGCATACTTCCTCCAAAACATTGATTTTGCTTACTTATTTTTACAAATTCTTTTAATATTTCTGCAGAAAATAATGTCTACCTACATAGTCACATATAAACAGCAGCGAAGTCAAAACTGTACATTGAAAAAAGAAATTAATAGGTGGGGGAACGATGGTAAAAAGGAAAATATTGTTTGTTCTCTTTCAAATTTGACAAAATCGTATTATAGGTCTGACCAACACGTGTCTTTGCTTTATTAAGCTCTTTTATTTCTTCTTTTCGTGTCGATGATAGCTCTCATAATAATGTTTACCACTTGAGCCAAGTAGGTGGCCGCAATTATTGCCGTGTCAGAGGCGTTATTCAGTTTTTCAAGGAGGGCAGGTGAACAGACAATTGAGATACTCCAATATAAGGGACATAGTCTGATCAGGAGCACTGTAATTGCACTGGGTGTCAGACAAGTCTATGATGCCCCATTTCGCTAAATTATGCTTGCAGTGGCTAACTTGGCTGAGCAATCGATTCACTGCCTTCCAGATAGATCACTGCAGTTCACTATCAGGAGGCAGGTATTCACGGGGCTTCAAGTAGCCGTGAGATGGTGGATGTCTTCCTTCCCACAATCTACTTTTCTCTTTAGGTGATGAGTTTTGTAAAAAATAATGGGAATATTCGGCTATTTGTAATAAATAATTAGGTAAACATTATTGCATTATGTTCATTATTCTTGAACATTTTACCACGATATTGCTATAAAACAAAACAAATGTTACATACAATACAGCACATTAGTTGTAAATTTATCCACCAAAATCAAAATTATCACACACGCAAAGAATCATATATGTGATGTGGCAATGGGTTCTTTAATGACATACGAACCATGACGCCTGTATTCCTCGAAGGGTTAGGCGGAGGTGTACCGAAGTTCACCCACACTCCCACAAATTGTTTAGGTCCGATATGATAGGGGGCGAGCCTATTGCCATTAACCCGGCACAAATGTTAACTTCGAGCTGCTACTGAGAATTTCATAGAAAAATCTAATGACATTTTGGTCGACCCGGGAATCGAACCCACGACCTCTAGAGTAGAAGTCGCGCTTAGGACCGCTACGCCAACGAGGTAGTTACGTCAATGAAATTGTCATGTCACTAAAGTGCATTGCTTCGCGGTTTAACGAAAGCCATAAGTGAGTTCGGTTCCAATTGATTGTTACTTTTTGTCTAGGCTTAGACTAAGTGTGTATTTAAGTATGTGTTGATAGGAGCTGAAATAGAGCTCGTAGACGATTTTATATATTTATTTCTTTAAAGTTTTCAATATTTACAACTTTCGAAGATTTCTTAAATATGCGAGATATACGAATAATTATACAATGCAGTGGTAGTAGCCCCGAATGACCGCTGCGCGAGCGCCTTTATAACCTTCATCGGGTTGGAGGGGGAGAGGTGAGTGCGCCCCGCACCTCGCTGTCCTGGGCGTTAACACTTTTTGTAATTCGTTCAATAGATAATAATTTATTATTGTTTTCACACAATATGATTTCAAAATTAAAATGGAATAGACATATTTTTAACGTTGAAAACTGAAAAAGAATGAACTGAACAGAATTCGACTGATTGGTCCACAAATTCTAGCGGAGCTAACGAAAGTAATAAGCGGCATTTCTGAAAAATTAAAGAGTTGACAAGTTATATATATGGATGGAGTAGGATCGCTGTGCCGTGGGCATTACCTCGACAGTTCAAACAACTGATGGACGATTTATCTTCAAACGTTTTGTGTGTAATATTATATTGTCTAGATTGAGCTACACCAATCACGACATAACAGTACTATACGCTACGATTAACGGGAGCGGAGCAATGACCAAAGAGGTAACTGTACGCGGGTGACATTGTGAGGTATATGTACTTATAGCTTGAATTAAATAAAGAGAAACTATAATTCGTCTCGACGCAAATTCCTCTTCCTCGAATGGAGAGGAAGGACCCCCGACGCAAAAACGACGGGGTGTTATAAGTTTGACGTGTCTGCGTGTGTGTGTATGTGTGTCTGTGGCATCGTAGCTCCCGAACGCATGAACCGATTTTGATTTTGTTTTTTTATTTGTTTGAAAGGTTAATTAGTCGGGAGTGTTCTTAGCTTTGCAGTGCTACCAGTCAGGCTGCTATATTATACTTGCGGGTCATAACAAGAAGTAGCAAGAGTGTAGTTTTTTTAAGTAGTCATTTGTATGCTTTTCGTGGGGTTTCAAGATTATTTTGTAAAATTTCACACATACCACATACCATCACGCCTGTATTCCCCGAAGGGTTAGGCAGAGGTATAACAATGTACACCCGCAGTGCGCCGGTATGTTTAGGTCCCATGTAATAGGGGGCGAGCCTATTGCCATTAACCGGGCACAAATCCTAACTCCGAGCTGTTACTGAGAATTTCATAGAAAAACCCAATAACGCTTTTTGCTCGACCTGGGAATCGAACCCAAGACCTCTAGCGTAGCAGTCGCTCTTAGGACCGCTAGACCACCGAGGCAGTTGTAAGATTTCAGTGTAAGATAAATTAATTGGTACCAAAAAGCGTACTTCTATTTCAATGGCTAAACCAAAAAAAATGGCAACTGCAGAAAGAGTTCCAAAAATCAGTCTTCAAAAGTGGTAAGAAGTCATAACACAGACCCTGCTTTCACCAAACATGTTATAGTCTATAACTTTTAGTTGCAACCATATTTGCCCTGCTTGGAGGATTTTGATGGTCTGGCATTGGATATTTAATTTCCTAAGTCACACTTAGATCCACGTGAGGGAAGCTGCGGGCATCAGCTAGTACCTAATAATTCAAGTGCTAACGAAAGTTGAAAATTTGTAAAACTGCCGATCTGAGTGGTCCACATTTTGGCCTATACCTAAGTACTAAATCCAAATTCGTAGACAAATGGAGCTTACACACAAAATTTTTATTTTTTTTACTGAAATTTTACACATCTTCTGCTTTTCCAAGTATTGTATTTTAAAAGTTAACGCATTTTTTTAATTTCTCAAGCAAAAAATTTGAAGGGTGTCCATACATTCACAGTAATTATGGCGACCTGTCATATGCTAGTACCCGGAGAGACGGCCATAGCGTGACGTACTTATAAGGCGGAAAGTACTTGTAACATTATAGTCCAGGAGCCGGCGGCGACGCTTTGGTCGTCACCATTGTGGATTGTATTGACAGCACATTTTGGAGACTCCTCTGCCTGCACTAGGCTAGGCACTTGCCTAGCTATGACAGTGTAACTTCGAAGGGCTTAGCATGGAAAAAATATGAAAAAAAATTACCAATTGCTATGTACCTACTTCAGAAATTTAATTTATTATTTTAAATAGATACTAATGTCATTTCACTACAATAAATAGAAAAAAAAAACTTAAAATATATTTTATAACATTTTTAATTTACGAAAATCTGAGAAAATATGAGATGTACAAGCCGGATTTAGAGAGGGAATGGGCTACGTGGATCCTCTTCTTAAGGTGCATAGCCGAAAAACATCTGGCAAAGCACAAGAAAGTCTACTGTGGTGTCGTAGACTTGGAGAAGGCCTATGACAGTGTGTGGAGGGAAGAGCTATGGTCGACTCTATCCATGTATGGTGTGGACGGGCGCTTGATACGAGCACTGAAGTCTTTATTTAAAGATTTCAGTGCTTGTGTTAGGATAAATACACTGACTGGTTTTACATCTCAAGAGATGTAAGACAGGGCTGTGTAGAGTCTCCTTGGCTGTTCAACCTATATATGGATAGATGTTTGGTGGATTTGAGAGAAAGTAAGTGTGGATTAAGAATGAATGAGTTGCCTGTCAAATGCCTCTTATACGCAGATGATCAAATTCTTCTTGCATCGTTGCGGAGCATTTGCAAGACATGGTAACGTTAATGAATGCGTATAATTGTGTATAATGAATGCGTTTAAGAAAAAAGGGATGACACAAATGTAAGCAAGACTAAAGTAATGGTTTTTGAAAGAGAAGAGGAAATGTCGGTGTGTAATGTGAAAATATATAATGTGAGTGTGGAGCAAACGAACGAGTTTGTACATGCGGTTGTAAGTTTGTAACCAACCAGTCGATGTCCAAAAAGGCTCGACTGGCTGTGCACAATGGTGTGTTGGTGCCTACACTTATGTATGGAAGGGAATGTTAGGTATGGCAAACGAAGCATGAAAGTAGGATTAATGCTGTGGAGATGCGTTCCTTGCGAAGTATGTGTGGTGTAACTTTGAACGATAGTGAGGAATGAAATTATACGAGAACGTTGCGGATTAAAAGAGGATTTAAAGAGGTTGAAAGGGTATGCTTAGATAGTTAAGTCATGTTAAGAGGATGAGTGAAAGGCGGCTAACAAAAAGGATTTATATGGCAGATGTGTGTGGCAACGCCCTAGAAAGACCTACCCTGACCTTATTGGTGAGGTTCTTCAGAAAGCTCGGGTGCGCAGTATTCGTAACCGGCGTGCTTGTATGAACAGACTCATGAACGTGGACGAGGCGAAAGAAGTATGTAAGGCGATCCTTACATACTTCTTTCGCCTCGTCCACGTTCCTGGCATCGGAAAAAGGCGTGAGTTTATTTATGTTCCTATGTATGTATGTAGAAAAAAACATTGACTTAACAAAAATACATTTTTCCTGAAAATTTTAATTGGCACTATAATATAGCAGTAAAAGAACACATTACAAGCCATTTCACAAAAAACAATTTGTTGTGGTTTAAAGACATTGCAGATATACCAATAAAATATTTTAAGATACGTTGCATTTTACTACTGAAGTAATGTGAGGATTATAATATAACAAAACAAACTACCGGAGTTATAAGGGTACAAGTACTTTCCGCCGTATAAGTACGTCGCCCTATGACCGGCTTTTCGTGTACTAATATATGACAGGGCGCCATAATTACCGCAAATGTATGGACACCCTACAAATGTTTTGCTTGAGAAACTTAAAAAATGATAACTAATGATAACTCTTAAAGTACAATACTTGGAAAAGCAGATGAGTCAAATAGTAAAAAAAAATACAATTTTGAGTATAAGCTCCGTTTGTCTACGAGTTTGGATTTTGTATTTATAGGCCAAAACATAGATCACTTAGATCGGCAGTTTTGCAAATTTTCAACTTTCGTTAGCTCTTGAATTATTAGGTATTTATGTTGTACAAATTTTCCTCCGAGCTTAGGTATAATATCCAAAGGAAATATATTACCTACGTAGTTATTTAGTGTAAGGCGGTCATTCAAAGATCATTCAGATCGGATTGAGTGATCCAGATAAAGAGTTCTTTGCAAAACGACATTCCAATGAAACGAATAATTGCTAATAGTTTTTACAATTTTCCTTTACTAAACTTTGAGATGAAAATTAAAGCCACAAAACTATTATTCTGCTTATAAGCTATTCTGAGGTACGTGATATAGCGTTTTCTTCAAACGGGCAAATTGAGAGATCTAGTTTTTGCACCATATTTTTTTAGTTCCAAGTTCTAAAACTTTTTTACTTCACCATCACGTTTTTACAATGTTTTACTCAAACATTCTTCTGTTTTGAATGGATTAAATGAACTTAAAAAAAGATCGCTCGTACCACACGTACATGACATATCGCTATCCAAATTGTATGTATTCATTTTAGTACAATAGCCCGCTGTAAGTACCTACTTATAAAAAGTTCAATAATATGAAATATTCAATCATACCCAAGGAAGTACCCATAATTATAGTTGACTAACTGCTAAAATTTGCGAGTAGGTAGGTACCTATGGCGTGGATTTAATGCAAGGAAGAGAGTGCTGTTCTCCACACCATCATATTCCCTGAAGAGTTAGGCAGAGATGTACCAATGTACACCCACAGTTCGCCGGTATGTTAACCTTTTCACAGCAAACGTTGACAGAACGCGATGCCTCTCCAGCGCCAAGCTATGTATAAAGGTATAACGAAATATAATTAGTCTGGCCATAAATACTGTTACAATTAAAAATAAGAAAGATATTACATTTGAATGTGGAATCATTTTTATACGATTGTTCATTGAGTTTTCTAATTTTGGCGCCAATACATTGTACAATATTTTGCGATATTAAACTGGAGTAGGGTGAGAAAGAGAATCGAATCGCTGTGATTGCATTACACAAAGTTGGTATGGACCCAAATGCAATTTTTAAAACTCTTCATACGGTTGGTATTAGTCAAATGTTTGTGTACCGGGCTAATAATAGGTACAATGCGACATCCTCTGTTTGTGACAGAAAAAGAACTGGCCGTCCACGTAGTGTTCGTACGAAAAAGGTGGTCAAAGCAGTAAGGGAAAGAATTCGAAGAAATCCTGTCCGAAAGCAAAAGATTTTATCTCGAGAGATGAGGATAGCACCCAGAACTATGTCGCGTATTTTAAAAGATGACTTAGGACTTGCAGACTGTAAGAGACGCACTCGTCATTTTTTAACTGGCAATTTAAAAAAGAATAGGGTGTTAAAATCCAAAGAACTACTGAAGCGGTACGCAAAGGTCACAGAAAAATGTTGTTTACGGATGAGAAAATCTTTACAATTGAGCAACATTTTAACAAACAAAATGACCGTATTTATGCTCAATGCTCTAAGGAAGCTTCCCCATTAGTCGACAGAGTGCAACGTGGGCATTATCCGACTTCATTGATGGTTTGGTGGGGTGTTAGCTATGAAGGAGTGACTGAGCCATATTTTTGTGAAAGGTATCAAAACATCGGCACAAGTGTATCAAGATACCATTCTTGAGAAGGTAGTTAAGCCCCTTAACAACACCATGTTCAATAACCAAGTATGGTCCTTCCAACAAGACTCGGCGCCGGGTCATAAACCTCGGTCCACGCAGTCTTGGTTGGAAGTGAACGTTTCGGACTTCATCAGAGCTGAAGTCTGGCCGTCGTGTAGTCCCGATCTTAATCCGCTGGATTATGATTTATGGTCTGTGTTAGAGAGTACGGCTTGCTCTTAACGCCATGATAATTTGGAGTCCCTAAAACAATCCATACGATTGCCAGTAAAGAATTTTCCCATGGAAAGAGTGCCGGCTTCTTTTGATAACTGGCTTCAACGTTTAAAGGACTGTATTGCAACCAATGGAAGCCACTTCGAATAAGGTTTTTATATTTTAAATTGTTTTATATTTATGTATTAAACTAACACACTGTAAAAGTAATAAATACTATTTGCAATAAAAAAAACTTTTTTCTTCGTAACAATATTTATGGCAAGACTAGGTATAGTAAACAGTAGTGATGACGTTATCGTCCTATCGATGAATGAGATTTGTAGGCGTTAAGTTCAGTTTAATTTATAATTACACGAATATTAATAAAAACTGAATAAATACTTATAAACTTACTTTATTTCACACTAGCTGTTGCCTGCGACTACGTCCGCGTTTCCGTCGCTTTTCGTAAAAAAAAGTAGCCTATGTCCTTTCGTATTTCATGTATAACTTTGGTGTTTCTATACCGATTTCTATGATTCTTTTTTATGGAATACTTAATAATATTAACTTTTTTAATCAGGGACGACTGAGAGTGTTATAAACGTAAGAGTAGACAAATATAATCAGAAAGCTTCGAACTGCTAAGCTATCGGGAGTTACACGTGATATTGTGAGTCAACCATAAAAGATAGTCATATGCTGTCGTGGGATATTTTTTATATAATTTTAAGGAGAACATTTCCGTCATACATGATTTTCGTGTAGCTTTAACCATTAAGGTTGCACACGCGACGGAAGCTTAAAAAATGGAGTAACTTCTCCCGTTTTCCCAACATTTCCCCTCACTGCTCTGCTCCTATAGATTGTAGCGTGATGAAAAGTATACTATAACCAACACAGGAATATGAAAAATAATTGTACCAAGTTTCGTTAAAATCCGTTGAGTAATTTTCGTTTTTATAACGGTTATACAGACAGACAGACAGACAAAAATTTTACTGATTGCATTTTTGGCATCAGTATCGATCCCTAATCACCCCCTGATAGTTATTTTGGAAATATGTTTCATGTACAGAATTGACCTCTCTACAGATTTATTATAAGTATAGATTATCCCTAGTAAGAAAAACCAGTATAAATTATAAGTATCATTGAAACAAATACATAATTCAGAGCTGTATGAAATGAGGTGATGTACATCTCATCATCATCTTCCTGCCCTTATCCCATGTTACTTGGGGTCGGCGCAACACGTTTTCTTCTTCCACGCTGTCCTGTCAACCGTCATGCTATCGCTGACTCCCTTCTCTTTCATATCATTCTTCACGCAATCCATCCATCTTTTCTTTGGCCTCCCTCTTCCCCTCCATCCATCCACATTCATATTCATAACTCTTTTGGTCACATGCGTCTCATCCCTCCTCTTCACATGCCCGTACCAAGACAAACGGTTCCCTTTCAACTTTTCTGTCACTGGCGCTACTTTCAAACTTCCTCTAATATACTCATTCCTTACCTTATCCATTCTAGTCACACCACACATCCACCTCAACATTCTCATCTTCGCTACATGCAATCTTTTTTCATCCGTCTTCTTCACAGCCCAACATTCCGATCCATACAATACGACAGGTCTTATCACAGACTTGTAGATTTTCCCCTTTAACCTAAGGGGCATCCGTTGGTCGCAAATTATTCCAGTGACCTGTCGCCATTTCATCCACCCGGAGTTGATCCGGTGCGTTACGTCTCGGTCTACTCCGCCATCTCCTTGGACAAGCGACCCGAGGTACCGGAAGTCAGAGCAGGTTAGTATGGGCGTTCCGGCAAGAGATATTGACACAGGACTAGGCCGCCAAAATCGCAAAACAAGTATTCCGTCTTGGTTCTGCTCAATTTCAAACCGACACTCTCCAGTCTTTGTCACCACACCTCCAATCTGCTCTGGACCTCTAGGCCGCTCTCAGCAACCAGCACAATGTCATCGGAATACAGCATGCACCAGGGAACCTCTTCCTGGATGTCCGACGTCAAAGCGTCCATTATTACCAGGGTCCGGCCCTCAGCCCTTACCTCTTGTAAGGGCTGAGGGCCGACCCTTGATGCAAGCCGACTGCCACATTGAACTTGCCAGTAGTCCCCACTGTAGACCGGACTTGTGTACTGCACCGACTGTACATTGCCCGGATCAACTGCACATACTTCCCAGGCACACCTTTCTCCTTAAGGGCCCACCACAAAACCTCACAAGGCACCCGGTCGTATGCTTTTTCGAGGTCAACAAACACCATGTGCAAGTTTTTATGCGCACTTCTGTAATTTTCGCATACTTGCCGAATAGCGAAAATGGCATCTGTTGTACCCCGACCTAGCATAAAACCGAATTGGTTTTGTGAAATCTCACTCTCTTCTCTCAGCCGCCTTTCTATTGAAAGGCGGCTGAGAGAAGAGAAAGTTGTTACTTTGTGCCACGCTTTCATGCTATGTGACATTAGCTTTATTCCTCTATGGTTGTTGCACTCCAACACATCACCCTTGTTTTTAAAGATGGGCACCAGCGAACTGTTGCACCATTCATCAGGTATGGCTTCCTCCAGCAACAACTTATTGAAAAACAAAGCCAACCACATCCATCCATCAACCCGTAATATCCTCCACACTGCAACTGCTATTCCATCTGGACCTATTGCCTTACCATTATTCATTCCACTTACTGCTATTCTCACTTCATCCATACTTACCATTCTCACTAACCCCTCATTCATTGGTTTATTCTCAAGCACACCACTCCAGTCATTCTCCTCATTCATAAGTTTTTCAAAATAATTCTTCCACCTATCCCTAATGTTCGCATCATCCGAAAGAACCATTGTACATCTCTATTTGTTTAATGGCATCATTTTTTAATTCATTTCAAGTCTTTGGCGTTCAAAGCACGTTAAATTCAAATCTGATTAGGGATGTGGTCTATGGTCTTTCTTTCTTCTATTTTTATCTATTCCCGTGTTTTTTTTAACTACTATAATCAACGTTTTTCACCGTTAGGCTGCCTGTCTACAAAAGCGGAGCGAGGCTGCAGAGCGGAGAAACGGAAAAATATAAACCAATAGAATTGCATGACTGGAGCGGAACGAAAAATTTGTGCAATCTTCTTGGTTTATATTTTTCCGTTTTTTCGCTCCGAAGCCTCACTCCGCTTCTGTGGACAGGCAGCGTAATAGTCAGATTCCACATGTTGTAAAATGTTCAAAAGCTCAACCGAATCCAGTTTCTAAATCATTTTACAATTTGTTTACTTATTAGTAAAATAGAATAGTATTATTACAAGCAAAGTGACAGAAGGATGCGTGCGCGCACACCCGACTAATACAGCACTATGCCAAAGTGACCTTAATAGCCGTACGCTTATGACGTCACAGAACAACTTCTATAGTAGTCCATGGCGCCAGGGGCACTGACAACCAATTGTTTTATAGAGATGGGAATATAATTATAGACAAGCATTGAGCTCACAACCATTTAATTCCGGATCGGACTCATCTGAAGTTCGAAATTCATCTATTTTCCTTTTGTTATAAAGTAGTAAACTAAGTTCGTTTATTACTGATCTCAAATTGTTTGCGGTAGTAGTATTTATCTATACTTATAATAAATCTGTAGAGAGGTAAATTCTGTACATTAAATATATTTCCAAAATAACTATCAGGGGGTGATTAGGGATCGATACTGAGGCCAAAAATGCAATCAGTAACATTTTTGTCTGTCTGTCTGTATAACCGTTATAGAAACAAAAACTACTCGACGGATTTTAACGAAACTTGGTACAATTATTTTTCATACTCCTGAGTTGGTTATAGTATACTTTTCATCACGCTACAATCAATAGGAGCAGAGCAGTGAAGGTAAATGTTGGTAAAACGGGAGAAGTTACTCCATTTTTTAAGCTTCCGTCGCGTGTGCAACCTTTATGGTTAAAGCTACACAGAAATCATGTATGACGGAAATGTTCTCCTTAAAATTATATAAGAAATATCCCACGACAGCATATGTCTATCTTTTATGGTTGACTCGCAATATCACGTGTAACTCCCGATAGCTTAGCAGTTCGAAGCTTTCTGATTATATTTATCTACTCTTACTACACGCTGACGGAGTCGCGGGCACAGCTATTAACAATAATACTGTGCGGTTCCGTATTGCAATATTTTTCAACAGTATTGTAGATTGACATATTATATTTCCCTACTAAAATATGAAAGTTAATCTGTCTGTTACATCAAAACCACTGAACCGTGAGGAAGGACATAGGCTACTTTTTTTTTACGAATAACGACGAAAACGCGGGCAACAGCTAGTAATTAACATTCTACGGCCGAAATCAAACTGATAACTTTCGCGTCACATCACTGGCCGACTATATATGAAATCCTTGGTGTTCTGGGGACATTAAAAATGTTTGAAATTTTTGATTTTGCCGATTTTAAGACAAATAAGGGTTTCTTGTGTGTGAAAATTGAAAAACAGAAGTAATAGACAGTACTATTCAATAATAATATGAAACAAAGCTTTCAATTACAGTAAATGTGTTTTTATAAGATTAAGAGCTTCTAATGAAGTCGTGGCGCTGGTGGCACGAAACTCTGGAACTTCTATTGAAGTCCGTGGCGGTGAAAAGGTTAAGGTCCCATGTAACAGGAGGCAAGCGTATTGCTATTGCTGTTCTCCATGCCGACAATAATTGCCAGTGCATCTCAAATAGGTGGATGCTTTCGCACTAAAGGGGGTGCCAAGGTAGCGTATCAAGGGCAGAATCTCTCCTTAAGGGCGTTTATGGGTGAATTAATCACTAAAAAATAAACGAGGCATTTATAAGTAAGACAGTTTATGTAATAAACAATGTTTACAAATTAAACAGATTAGATGAAACGCAGTCAATTAAAAATAATGTCTTGTCTAATACAATATTTTCATAGTCAAATGTAGTTAAAAATACAATAAGCAAATTTATACACAGTTTATCTTCCAAATATTGAATGTAATTTGGATTATAGATCAACGCGCACGTATAATCTCTGCATCGGATCGGCCTGCTGCAATCTACGGTCGCCAGCGCCATGATCCCACTATCTACCTACCTCGGAATCAGACAACGCTGCAGAGATGATACAGGTGCGATGACCATTAGGAATTATTATAGCCACCAAAACATTAAAAAATATTAGTAGGTACAGACTGACTTTTAATACACTTTTAGGCATGCACGCATATCTCAGGGGGTGACAGTACTCATGATACGAATATATCGTACTTGTAGGAGTAAAAAATCGAATTCAGCATTCCATACATTTTGAACAAGTGATTTCGTTGTCCATATTATTTCGGAGTTGTTATAATAAAATGTAATATTAATTAGGGAGCCAGGTTCGTATTAGTGATTTGTTTCACCCCATGAAGAGATGCGCAGTGTATGTAAAGCTGGCCTGTGTGGGAGGATGTCATCACGTGACACCGCAACATAAACAACACATTACAAATTCATTTGGATTATAATTATTCGAACAATTATTATTATCTGATGCACAACCAATTCAAACGGATAAAAACGAAGCTGCATTGAAATAAGTTAATAAGTCTATGGTATTACATTAAAAGTAAGCTGAATCATGACGTCATGCCGTAGAACAAAATTAAGTATAAGTAAAATATTGAAAGTATAGTAAGTTTCGTGTGTTTCACAAATCGATTTCGACGTAGATATTAAATAGTTTCATTTTCACAGCGCACTGGTAGATATCTGCCAGAGATTAGGTTCAGCTAGCTTAAGAAACACAGAGATGCATCAAAACGAATTTCTTGTGAAATGAACAAGTGAAAGTACAGGAGCTTCACGAAGCAGGATGCAGTGGAACCACCTAGGATTAAAAGGCGAGCTACTTAGGTGATGTAAAATCTTCAACACTGACATTTTAGTACAGGAGCGCGCGCATGCAGACCTCGCTCACTGTTGTGTTACGTGTTTGATGCGGCTGTCAGGTGCGATGTGGCGTGGACATGCGAGTCATGTCACCGGTAGCTGTATGCATCGGGCCTACGGCTGGGTGAACGCCGTCTGTTTGCACGAGCTCTAACACAGACTATGAGCCACGAACCAATGTCTTAATTATTACGTTTATACAATATCTCTTGAATTATTAATCTGAGCTAAAATGAACACAACCAGACAACACGGAAAGCTACGCGCTCTGGCGGCAGACGGGCTAGAAGACGGGCCCGAACACCGGAGCGACGGCTGGTGAAGAACTGGTTGATGAAACAAACATGAGTCCACTTAACATTCAACACCGACATATAGATACATCGATCAACAACATCGAGCTTAGTATAATAATAATCGATACATTCATTGTTTACGTAACGTTGCGAGCATAATGATGGCGAGCTACAGTACATCGAGCGTCAACGTGCTTCACAGCGACTGACTCGATCGTCTTCCTCCGACCCCGAGGCGAGGGGCACTCTTGCCTACACAGACATAGCACTCTGCTCCATCAACGACACAAATATAAATTTCATGCAGACATGTCATAATCTTAAAGGACCGTACGCTATCACATCGTGAATATAATATTTATAATATAATACTGAATCTGTGCTCGTAACTATCAAGAAATGAATAAAGTTTAAAATCAGGGCCGCGAGTTGTTTTCAACCAGATGAGTGCGGCGCACATACACATCCAGACGTCAGGGCGACCACATGCGGTCACACGCGCCTCGCACGGAATACAATTACAACTATTGTTATACGTTAGTACCTAACACAGATTTACGGTAGCTACATCCATGAACATCGAACATGAGTATTACTTCTAGAATTACGTGAATCGGTGCAATAATCTTATGACTACAATGTCCGGACATAGTATACTGCGGCAATGACGATTAGAACAAACACTGTTGTGCAGGTGCGACCCCGCTTCAACCACGGTACGTCATCATGAAGCCTTGTATTAGTGCCCTCTGCGTGCCGGTCGTCTATGTAATCATTGCAAACATTAATTTACAATGCTAACAAGTAACACACAAGTTAACTATTTGAATAATAAATAATTATGTGTATCGATAAGTGATCATCGGCTACGGCACATTGCGTCGCCAACACGTGTCCATTATAATCAGTGAGCCGGTCCGTGACCACGGGCTACGTACTATCTGTTACTTTATTCATATCATAACAAGCAAACTGTTCGGTGTGAGCAGTCGACAAATTTCGATAAGTTTAGGAGGTGACTTAAAACATTTTTAATAGAATGACAACGGTAGAAAGTTTACTTCCTACATAGTCGCAATTATTCATAATAATATTTTCTCGTCTACATACACATAGTTTAAAATCCTTAATATTAAAGCAAGTAAACGTCGAATCGTTTGCGCCGTTCAAAACAACGGACAATCAAAGTAGATGAATATGTTGATCCAATTATGTTATTCGACTTCGGATCAACATATTGATCATGACAAACGCTTACATGAACCTTACTTACTCAGTCGGTGGTGCCGCGACCTGAGACCTATACCAAAGTACCAACCGGGGCTTCCTCAGTAGCACTGGTGGACAGCGACACGATGCCACGTATTAGTCCATCATCCAAACAGAATGTCGCCAACTTTGGTCCCAACGGGACGCCTGTATAAGTAGGCACAAAAAGTTGGCAACTCCAGAAATAGTTCATCATTTAAACCGTATTATTCTTCTTAAATATACATCGCATACTTACTATAATTATTGTGCAAACCAACTATACACGAAGCATCGGGTTCGTACTTTTGTAGTAGACCAACAGCATTCAAGATATAAACCTCGACACGATTAATAAACGCTGAAACCGCCCAAAAATATAACACACACCTGTGCGTTAGTCTAGTATGTATAACATTTAGAAGTTTAAACACTACGTCGTGCATGCTCTGCAGAGAGCTGAAGCACGAGATCGTTCGTTAGCCGACAGAGTCGAGCTGAGTCCTAGTGGTGGCAACGAGATCGAGCCGCGCGACAACACTGCTCCTTCGCGAGCTAAACAACGCACACGCTGAACGCGTACTACATTCCAACACTTTTCACTAAGTCAAATTGTAGCACCTAAAGGCCAAGTCCTAAACCAAGTATCGACGTGGCTCCTACACTGAGTATAGAGCGACTACGACTAATGCTTGATTTAGTTGTTGAGTTTCAGTATGGAATCGATGGAAAAGTCGACCCTGCGCCGTTGCTCGAGCATGATGAACGTTTGGACGGTGTGCAGCGCTGCTGGGGTGGCCGACGACGGGCCCGGGACGGCAGCTTCGCCGCCGCCTCCGCCGCCACCCTCTTGCTTTCAGCTGGGCTTCGGCTGCACGTCACGCATTATAAGCTAAAACAATTTCATGTACTGTATATTCGAGTTCCAATTGCACATTTACATAATACGACAAATAGTGACACTTAGAGCTCGTATCTACTACATATTAATTCGTTTCAGGGTTCCATTACTAAACTGTCAGCCCATCAAAAGGCGCTGACAAATAAAAGTAATAGAGCAAAACAAAGAGGTAGCAGCATATGTTTTCTTACGGAAGCGCACGGGTCAGCAATAAAACGCGCAGAGCAAAATCAATACAGCGAAAAGAGACTAAAAACAATTATGATAATAAAGACTGTGCAATCATACGTAATATTGACATTCTCGATATGACAGTACCACTACTGACATTGTTACAACTAATACTGCTCGTTTACATACATTGGTTTTAGAACCTTTAACATACTTTATTTAACTACGGTTTTGGTTGGAGACGATGAAGGCGATCAAACGCCATACAACTTCATCGAACGGGTTTACCGCTCCAACAGATTACGCGCACAAGATCAGTTCTACACTTTAATCCTTATCAACTTTAAAGAACGAAATGTTTCATTTCAATTTTATTAGAAAAGTGTTATCATCATCAATCGTGTCAAATGAAAGACATTAATAACCTGCCATAAAGAATATACTCGTTGCACACCCACATTACACCGCAACTAACTAAAACATCGATAGACACAAGAATACATTGCTATGGGATCCTGAAACGAATATATGCGACACCGCAATGCCGCTGTAACGTGAAGCAGTCCATTGCAGCATGCCGCGCGTGGCAGGTATCATCAATTCAGTCCTACAATACTTTACGATCTCTGAGCGTCCATCGTATTTATATAAACAAAATACATTGGTAGCAAATTATAAAACAACAAAATAAAAATCATCAATGATAAACTAATTGCCCGATCACTGAAGCAATAAACTTGAACCATAAAACTATAAACGATTGTAATACTCGAAACTAAATAAAAGCATATCTATGTTCCATGGCACGCAAAGCGGATGCTTTACTAACACTAACAAAATAAACATAAGTATGTTGATAAAAAATAATATAATACCGTCTTCGAGGCGATGAACGTGTGGGGTGGCTTTAAGCGTTATGTGACTCAGAGATGGGGAAGTCAAGGCAACTTCTCTAAAATCAACTTTTCTTGGGGCATACAGTAATTTGGTCAGCGTAGTCTGTCATTGTGCGTACGTCGTGAGATTTACTTATTACTGATTATCGCGACTGGTCGGCAAAATATTAATTGTTATCAGACAATCCTACGTGAATGCATAATGTAACTGTAATATTATTTGTATTAATACCACAGATTGACGTTCTTGATCATCCAGTGTTAGATCTTGAGCGTACTGTGCCTGTAAATGCACATACACATGTCATATTTCTGATC
The DNA here is from genome assembly GCA_947462355.1 of Caradrina kadenii. Classification (NCBI taxonomy): domain Eukaryota; kingdom Metazoa; phylum Arthropoda; class Insecta; order Lepidoptera; family Noctuidae; genus Caradrina; species Caradrina kadenii. Next base: position 24,637,844 of record OX381672.1, on the reverse strand, counting down.
TTGGACATTGAAATGTTTCGCTCATAATGTAATGAGCGTATAGCCAGCCTGAGGCAGCACTGCTAGGTGGTCTGCTTAGCGCCTGGAGCCCGGCTGACTAGGCAAACATGTGTTATGTTTGGCTGGGGAAGCTACAAGCCAAGCGACTAGCGATCGCGCTAAGCTCGCGAAGCGGCGGAAGTATTACAACGTTCGCTTGTGTCTTTGTCGCTATCATTGTCTACGTAGGTGCCAGGCGCTAAGTATGCCTCCTGCCCACAGATATAGAGAAAGGTAAACTGCAGCAATACATTACTATGACTGTGAACTAGATGATTCCTAAGCCTGTTTGGAAACGTATCGGGAAAGTGACATCGTTGACAGTTAAGTAGCTAATATAGAGATTGCCAGAATGTGGTCGTTACGCTGCTCAGAACCTACTGGTATGGCTTTAAGCTATATTATCTTGGTTTAGCCATAAAGTCAGATAGCGAGATAGATCAAGGTTAAGTTACAAAATGAATGAACTACACAATTACCGTCTGGCCGTTATTGCAGCTAACATTTACTTATATATTCAAGAAACCATACAACAGACGACTCAAAACTTTGTTAAGTGAATTTCACTAATTACAACAATATGCTTAGTTAAAGAAAATAGAGTAATTAACGAAATAATTGGTGCAGTATGAAATGATGGGATTTTTTAGAGTAATTACTTTATGAACGGCTAGAGAAGTGAATTAAATAATCTAATGAAGCAATGGTGGCACGCTAGCGGTACCACGGCCATGACAGGAGAGCGCTGTGTAACAGATATTTGAAAGTCATCGATAGGATTCCATCCCGCCGTTTCAAATGCGTTTCTTTCTTACGATGACAAAATTGACACACGCAGCTTTCGATCCTGAGATCATTCAGTAAAACCAACCTTTTCGGGCAAGCTCCTTTACTTGGAATTTTGATTGCAATCAATCGTGTCGTTCAAGGGCGTCATATTATCAAATACAAAGGAGCTGCGAGGGATGTTTGGCAATTTACTGAAACCATGGGTGCTCACAGTGCACCATAAGTTTTCAAGACTTTCTCTACAAGTGAATTTTTTAACCGTATTGACGTATTATAGTCGTAGTTTCTTGCAATAGGTTAACAAAATGAAAATATGTGTATGTGGACTTTAAGATGGTCTTATCGTTAAAAAATTCACTTTATCTGTACTCCTACCAGTGCGCCCCTAGGCCGAGAGTTTCCAGCAGTACCTGATGGGGGCGCTCCGAGGTGATGGTCTCGGCGACGCGAACCGGCGGCGGCGGCGGGCGGACCTGCATCATCTGTGGGCCGTTCTCGCGCGTGCACCGGCTCGACTCGGGCGTGCACCGGCTCGACTCGGGCGGGCCCGTGGTCACTGCGCAATGTACATCACTTGAATTGTAATATCTGTCCCCTAGAAACATTTGTGTGATAATTTCAGTAAAAGAACACGTTCATTTCCATTTTTATTAATAACGGAGGTACAATATAAAATCAATCACTTCAGGCCGGATTGCATCAGGCGAGATTGCTTTAGGGTTTAGCAGTCTATTAAATACTGTGTGTGTTGATAAATGATAACTTGCACCGTGTCGCCAATGGCAGCGTTGTCAAGTCAAACAAATGTCCTCATTTTTATTACCTTTTATTAAGCAGCGCCAATAAGTTCTTATAACCAATTTCACTTTAAGTATAATTAATTAAAAAGGTAAAACATACTTATTTGTATAATATCAATATAAATGATTGTTCTTAATAGAATAGAATAAAGTTCAACATTTCCCTGTTCACTTTCTGGTCATTTGAATGACAGATGTTCATTAGACATATTTATGTATATTATGCAAGGTCGATGAAAAATAATTAAATGGAGATAATTCGCAACAACTTCGAGCTTAATATTCAGGCTCGATACTGGGCAGATTTGGAGTTGCGAACGTTTTAAAATTTTTCACGTTTCGATCAAAAATTGATAATTGAAAGAAATCTTGCCAAAAAGTGACATGAGTAATTATCGCCCAATAACTTGAATCCCAATCCTATCCAAAATGTTTGAGAAGGTTATGTGCAGTAAAATATATAATATATTTCCTGATGACACTACAATAACTATTTAGAGTGGCAATAACAAAAAATTTGAAAATGAAACCGTCCAATCTCTTGGTAATGCAATCAACTGGATAGAAAAAAAATACTTAAATAAATATTACTAAAACGAACATAATACAATTTCAAACATAAATAAAATAGACATTCATTATAAAGATCATCAGTTGACCACAGTCGATAACTGTGTATTCTTAGTATAATGGTCGATAAACATTGCAATTGGAAAGCAAACATGGATAAAATTCTTTCAAAAATTGATCGTTTTATGTAGGTGTTGAAAAGAATCAGACAAACAGTAAACTGTGATACTGCAATACTGGCTAGGGCTTACCATGGTTATGCATCATCCGTACTTAGATACGGCCTTGTAGTATGGGGTAACTCAGTAAATTTGGACAGAGATTTTAAAGCACTAAAAAAAATATCTGACCAATTTGTGGAGCTCAGAGCATTTTTTTTTTGTTCAGACAGCTGTAAGCCACTATTTCAAAAACTGAAAGTTTTACCCCTGCCATGTTTATGTTATATATCTTTGAAAAATGTATTTTAGTTAAGATAAACTACAATTTATTCAAAACAAGCACTGACAGGATAAATAGCCGAAATGGCATAAAGATAGATTTCGACTGCCACCAATAAAACTAAAATTATTTAACAAAAATGTATTCTGCGTGTCGATTATTATTTACAATCATTTACCAAATAGTTTGCAAGATTCACCGCTGACAATGTTTGAAAAAATCTTTTCAAACTATTTCTATATAAAGATATTAAAAAACATAGGACTATTTAGAAGACAACTCAACAGTGTGCAATTAGTAAATTAGATTAATTGATATCGTTGATTGTGAATACATTTGCACGCCACGTTATGGCTGAAACAAATTTACTGCAACACCTTATGTACCGTATTCTAGCAAATAAATATTTTTGACTTGATTGAACAGAAAGGGGACCAACTCGTACTTATACTTTCAAGATTAGTCTACCACATGACAAACAAAAAAGCTAAATAAACCGTTTAATAATAAATAACACTCGTCAACAAAAAAAAACACTTTTCGCATATAACATAAATACTTTTGTCTAGTTATGTTTAGGACATGGATATGGATAATAGAAATAGAATGCTTCAAATACGAATAGTTTCTTTGTAGTTAATTATATAACAATTCGAAATTTTCAGTTTTGATTAACAAAAGAAGTTATTCCGTTATATTGCAACATAAACATAAATGTAGCTTTATGATTTTCGGCCATATTTTGATTCAGGGACGTATCGTTTTAATGTGCAACTGTTATCCGAAAGCATACGCGGACTCCACTTGCCCTGATATCGTTTTTCTATGGAAGAAATGTCTTGGCGGAATCTTTCGCCGTGTTCATAACTGACGGCACCCAAATTTTGAGGAAAGAACTCCAAATGTGAATGAAGGAAATGTATTTTCAACGACGTATTACAGCCCAATGCCTTATAAGTAGAGAACAGCTTCGCGACAATACTTTTATACTCACTTGATCGGTGATTTCCGCGAAAATTGGAAGTAACTGTCATAAAAGATTCCCAAGTCGATTTTTTCAAATCACTACGCTTTCTTTAAATATATCATCTTTCATCAATTGCCTGATTGCCACTCTCAGGTTAGGATTTCTTTCTTTCAAATGTATAAAGCCATCACCACTCCTTTCCAGAGCTTTTACGAAGTTTTTCATGAGCCCAAGTTTTAGGTGTAAAAGTGGTAAAAATATATTATCGGGCTGAACTAATGGAGGAATTTTAATACTTTTTTGTCCTTGTGTAAGAGATTGTCTTTTGGGCCAGTTTTTCTTAACATGGTGATTTTTCCGGTCTTTGCTGTCCCACTCACAAATAAAACAACAGTATTTTGTATACCCTAGATGTTATCCTAAAGAAGACCCGCACATGTAACACAACAGTTATGTGGGACCCACGATTTGTCTTGTTGTCCGATGGCAAAGCCAAAATACTGTTCATATAACTTAGTTACTAATGTTGTCAAATTCGTTCGCTGAATTTTAAGAGTAATGTCGCCACAAATGTAGCGAAACTTATTAGGACAATTTTTACACTTTCTTGACATTGTTTAAAAATCACTTAACTCAGAAAAAAACACTACGCTCTTCAAAAAAATAAATCCTCTGAATGCGAAAGTGAAACAAAGAGTTAATTTTCAATTTTGTGGGTAGTAGCTGTAACAAGAAAACAAGACCTGATCGAATCAAAATAAATATGTATAATATCATTCTGGAATCGTCAATCCGCCTGGAAATTATCTCCAGCTTTCCTCAAGACAGAAGAGGATAGCCTTGGATGTAGACCGTATATAATTTTTTGTTAGACGAGATGGCATACGACCGCGCCCGTCCTCTGCACATCACCCACAATAACAATTTTAGATGAGAATATTTTCCTGTTTCATACTCTTTAGAGTGTGTTTATTCAGTAGTCGGGTTTTAGTTTTGGACCTTAATTTTTATTTGAATTATTACAGGGTATACATTTTTGAATTCTGCTTATTAAGACCTTTTATTGGGCACCAAGCATTTATATTTTATTTTATTTTCCAGTTTCATGTCCACTGTAACCCACTATTTTGAATTTAATGTGACGTCACATAACCTTTAAATAGTGGATGTTTAAGATGCTTCCAACGATACTTATTTGTCGAATTATGACAAGTTTAGAAGTTATAATGAAACAGATGAACATACATACATACCCGTCAAAATCATAACCCTCGTTTTTGTTTCGCTGTAGTTGGGAAACAACTAATTTATATTATTCGTGGACACTTTAAATGTCAGAAGTTTGTTGTCATGCAAATGATCATACGGTGAACTGAGGGATACTTCCACAAACAATAATAATGTGAAAGGATATTGTCGGGCCAACAAGCTTCTGCAGTCTGTGTCTTGAAAAACATGTAAATGGTTAATTTATCTTAGTGAAGATGACTCACTCTCGAGCACGAGTTAGGCTGTACAACATTCTGTAGAAATAATCTGTAACTGAACTGCAACGATAACTACACCGGAACTAACGGGTCTACCGCCACGTTTACCATGCAGGGTTACCAACAACAGAGGAACAAAATGAAACTAGCATTCAGAGCAGTCAATGTCGAGCTGTACATGGGTAAATTTTCCAAAAACCTTAACAATTGTTAATATATATCTAAGGACTCCTTTTGATGCGAACACTGTAACGGTTCAATACGTTTTACCGTGGTCTTACGCTTCAGTATTGCGTCAAGTTCGTTCAAAATGTTAAGATTTCTGGAACGTTTCCCGAAACACGTACCAGTAGTGAGCGGTATAGCTAGGCGAGCGTTTACGGCTAGGAGATGGTCGCGTCGCTGGAGCAGGCTGCCTACGTGTTCCTCCAGGCGAACGTTCTCTGTGCGCAGTTGGTGTAGGCATGACAACAGCGAAGCGACTGTGCACACGTATCTTGTGTTAGCGGTACATACAGTAACAAAATAATCCTTTCTTCTAAACACAGAGCATGGACTAGGGACGGCAGAGCCTGTCCTTACAATAATACAGTACTTTTCAGGTATTGTGAAACATCGGGCTTTAGAAAGAGACAGAAAGACCTGAACCATTTGTTGTTATTGTTATTCGAGTCTGAGGGCCTGCCTATCTATACTCACCCGCAGCCTCCGTTAGCGAGGTTTCACGTCTCATATATGGATGATGTCTCGTCGGACCTGCATACAAAATACTATTGAGAATATCTCATACAAACACATTTGCTCAAACGATAGCAATTCACTATTTTCAATGATTTCATAATGCAGACTATTAGTACAAGTGAGATGACCATTGACTGCACATCATTCATGACTCTAAATTGATACACAATAAATTGTATACCAACTGTTAGATGCTTCAGTTCTAAAAGAGCGACAGTTTGCTCACACGAGAATATATACAAAAATAACAAAGGTGCATAAAAAATAAAAAACATGTATATATTTAGAGAACTACGTACTGTGTTCGACAGAATGATCAATGGGAGCGGCGCGGTCTAGTTAGCGACAGAGTGCACGCACTATTACATGAAGCGTGTGGCATGCATCGCGCGATTCAACGTCTCGTGGGGCAATACTTGTGGAGCCCCCCGCAGTGCTCTCCTCGCGAACGAACCCAAACAGTGACTATTGTCCCATAGCTGCATTGTGTTCAAATCTCAACTAATCATCAGCTATTTTTTGTAATGAATATCGTTTTATTATCCTACTGAAAATATGTTTACTCAAATTCATGTACGACTATGACTACTACAAGTTGTACAGGAATTTGCCAAGTTTCGTTTGATTGTTGTTCCAAGTAGTATTAGCACAATTCGATTTGATTCATTTCAAAAACATGTGTAAGTTTGAGATTTGACCAATGGTATTTTGTATGCGTACAATTGAGTTTACAATGATATATTTTATTAAAATTTTAATTATCTTTATTCAAAACATCATATAGATCTCAAGTTTATATTTGCTGCAAATCTGATTTTCATAAAGTAGACAAATCTATCAAATATAATTTCGAGATGTATAAATGTATAAAGAAGTATCTAACACATTGCCGCTTAAAACTACTGTAAGCCAATCATATGTTTGCTATGCTTTCATTTCGGTGTATCTACTTTATGGTATAAATAATTAAATGACGATCATTTAATTAGTATCTACCTATATCACAATAATTCCAGCACATTGTTTTGATCCACATTGCTGCGTAGTTGCGCTATTTCATTATTTTCACAAATTCTAAACAAGCATCTGCTTTATTTATTGCGCTTATGAATAATCTCACGCCTCTTTTATTTCACTGCCGTTTGTTTTCAAGTTATTATTCAATTATCTTGACGTGAAGCATTGACAGTTTAATTGCAGATTGTTTTATTCTCTAATACTGTTCAAATGAACAGAATACCTAGCTGCTAATGAATATAGGTACTACAATTACAATTTACTTAAACCAGAAACCACAATTTACTTACCAGCTAATAAAAATATGCGTTTCATTCTCTAGTAGTGCCGGCGATAGCACGCACAGCAGTAGGTATTGCATGTTCAGGGAACGTTACAGCACTACTCCACTACTGTTATCAAAGCATATGTTTGGAGGGGTGTCGTGTATCCACGTCGAAATACTGCATCGGCTCACTCTCCCTTTCTTGTGCTCAATGTTTCATAATAGTTGCAAAGTACTGTGTCTAACACTTTAAGGGGAAGACAAAGGGGCCAAAATAAAACAGATATCATACACACTTAGGAAAAAGAAAAAATACTGTAATAATAGTTTAACTACGACGGGGAATACAGTAGGTACATGCGCAAAATCACGCACACATAAATTATTTCATGCCATGTGGTCAATTGTTGACGAGGGTGAGTACCCCACATGCCGTCTGCTGTAACAGTGCTCGGTACATGGAATACATCATAGATTGAGAGAATGCTTAACTACTCTAGATACTGAAGTGATTTGTGTGGATATCTTTACTTACTATCAAAGTGCTGAGCTTGCTCCATGAGGAACTGCGAGCCCTGCTCCCACTGGCGCTCGAGCAGCTGGTCCAGGCTTTGCGCGCTGGATGATCGTCCCGAGCTGATGCTGCCACCCTGTGAGTACACACTTTGTTTAGTTTTTAAACTATGAGTGCACATTCACGGCAGTAGCAACTGTTCCAGTACACCACTCCTGAATCTTGTTTAAAACCGGAGGGCGACAGCTGTAAGGGGTGATACTGACACTAGCAGCCTGTGGGTTAACTTTGCTCAGGAAATTCATAACATATTGCGTATTCACACCCAATACAACGATGCGTTCAGAGTGGTCCCCATATTCTGTTGCGCTTCTCATGTTTATCTAGACGAAAAATCGTTGAAGACTACGCAATAATCGGAAAGAAAGTTCTGCACAGGCTATGAACAAGCTCCGACACCTTGTTGTTGTTGCTTGCAACCCGTCAGAGGCGTGGCTCGGCGACGCGACCGGGGCACACGGTGTCAATTAGTATCATGACAGTTAGTACCATGTTCCATTTCCAATTTACCAATCTGTCTTTAAATATTTTCTTAATTATTATTTGAAAAATTTACCTAATTCAGTGTTACAAATCAAAATGTAAGAATGACGGTGATAACTATACTGCACATATCACATTAATAACCTACTAACATATAATTCTATTCAAAATAAGAACTATAAATGTCTGAAATAAAGATATATTATTATTACAATAATTCAAATGTTTACCTGTTTGTGCAAGTGATACGTCACGACAAGCTGGTTTATACAGCCTGATGTTTTAATTAGCCCGTGGCACAGTCGCGGGTCACAGCAGTGACAAGCGTTTGCAGAGGTTAAAAACAATAGGCGAAAATGATGCTCACAAAAAACAAGAGTGGATTAAAAAACTTATATATAAGCATACATAGACGGTATAAAATGTGGAATTGGATTGTTAAACAACAATGACTATAAATCACAGTTTACACAAAGGGGAAAACATTGCAGGCGTCGTATACCGACTTCCCTATGATGAGCCGCGCATAGTAAAGCGAGGCAGAGACAAAGATAAACCTCAGGTCTATAGTCAGACTGCCCCAACATGAAGGTAGCTGCAGTCAACGACAAAGATTGAATTACATGTTACTTTTACCTCATTATCATTTAAATTGGCGATGACGAAGTACTGCTTTTTAGCAGTTACAAATGAAATCAAAGACTTTATTTTATTTTGATTTTACACTCCGTATCTCCATTAATATCGTTCACAATAATTATAATAGGATTTAAAATTCTAAAGGGTTAAACGACTTTTGTCACAGACAGAAGGTACCGTGAAGGTTGTTCGCCGCAGCAATTTCCAATTCCTTTTTGGAATTCGAATGTAATAGAAAAGAAACATTTTATTTCATTGAAGGCGCCTGTTTAGCCACCTTCAAGTGCGCCACAGTGAGTGTAACGAGCTAATACAGCTATAAAACGTCTCATGTCTTTAAGGCGCTACCCCGCACAAAAGCGCGTTTTTTGTCGTTATTAGGAGACTATTATCTCATTAATTAGAGAAAAAACGACATCTAAAAATGTTCGATATCTTATCTTTACATTGCACGTTCTTATTTGTTTTTACGTGTTATAAATGCATTGAAGAAAATCTTGCAAAAAAAAGTACTAAAATTATTGATTGTATGTATCTTCTGACTAAGGTAACGTTTTATTAACTTGAGAATTACACTAATGGATGGATAATAATCATCTACAAATCGAAATATTACACGTTTCATTTTATCCCAAAATATCCTTTTGCTTTTTTTATTTAAAATAATTCATTAGTCAATTATTCAGGGAAGCGCCTTAAATGATATAAAGTTAAAGTCAAATCATTTATTTCAATGAGACAATCATATGGCACTTTTGAACATCAATTACATATCAAAATTAATCATATTGAATCTGCCCATTCCTAAAGATAGTTTTGTATGCAGATGAACGAGCAAGAAACTCCATACATACTATTTAAAAAAAACGTATTACAATAAGTTGTTACGATAAATAATTGGAGTCTTATTAGTGAAGTAAAGTATGTCCCGGTACCGTGGTCATTTGTAAGAGTACCTACCACAATACCTAGTTCGTTTTTGTTTGCGTCGTAACCAAAACCAGCTTGATGGATTTTAACAGAATGACAAACGGTTGTTGTTCTATGTACCAAGAACTAGTACTGCAATATGTTTTTTTATATCATTGGATGGCAAACAAGCCGACGCCGACGGGCCACCTGATGTTAAATGGTCACCGCTACCCATAGACTTCTATAACGTAAAGCACACGTGCGTAATCATAGTAGTTTATGCAGCAGCCATATAATAGGGGTTATCAAAACACGAGGGTGCGTTTTTCACGCGAGTGTTTTAATACCTAATTATATGCTGTTGTACAAAACAAATGTTGAAAAATAATGGTCAAACGGCGGGAAATTCAGATTGTCATTACGCATGACTGCGCAGCTCACGCATCCATAGACAATGACACTATTTTTCAATGAGCCCATCATACGCGCCAATGATTTAAAAAATAAAAGTATGCAATAAAAATTAAAAAGTTGTTTTATGATGAAGTTTAAAAATCGAAAGAGAATGCTGAACTATAATGGTTATTTTTTAAAATTTTACCTATCCAAGGACAAAAAGTACGTGTTTATAGACTATGTTTTGAATTCATAATTGGAAAATTACGTTGTGAGTGTAGATAAAATATATTACGAGCCTAAAAGCGCTGGAAGAAGAAGTTCATAAACAAAAGTATTGTTTAGATTTGAATTAACGTTATACATGCTAGGCTTAATATTATGTATATCTAAAAAACGAACTTAATTTTAATTTTATTCCATCGAAGTTTCGGGATTTCGCGATACTTCCCAAACCATTAAAAACGTATTAGTGCGTTGTCCATCAGTCTAAGTAGGAATGCTGTCAGTCCTCAGGCACATGTAACATGAGAGGGCATGGACGGTAATGGCGGTAGTTACATTTTAGTTAATTTAATTTAATTAATTTCAAATCAATCAGATAACAGAGACCCGTAGTGTTAGTAAAGTACCTTAAGCCTAGTGGTAGTATATACATAAATTAGGATAATATATTTGGGTATGAGTCACCTTGTAAAGAAGACAAAACCAGTTTCTCAACCAGTCATCCTCTCCACGAAATGCCTCATAAAAGGGGAAAACATATTCTCAGTCACTGTTTTCAGAATGCCGTTGCCACTGGCCCGAGTTCTAGCTGCCACAGACGCTATTTTCTTCCGCACAATTGCGTGGAAGCCGTCAGTACGGTTCTGCGTAAACATCTCTGACGCACTACAGAACCGGGGCAGTCTCAACAGCATTCTAAAAACATTGTTGTACTGGATGCGCAGGACATCTAGCGACCTTTTGGTGTTGTTGATCCACAGACGACCCGTGTACAGACCCTGACAATACGCTTTAAAAAGCATTATTTTTACCTGGTCCGTGCAGCGGGCGAATCTACGAGCCAACATATTACCGCGGACCACCGAAGCCCTGCGCTCCCTCTCAATATCCACATTGTCCTTCAGGTCGTCGGTAAGCATATGTCCCAGATATTTGAATTGTTTTACTCTTCTTATGCTCAAGCCATTTAGGGTTAAGTTAGGTGCATAATCTGTACACTTACCGGCGACCCCAAAGACCATGTACTCACATTTCTTCACGTTACACACGAGCCCATGCCTAGCCGCGTAATCCTCGCAAATTTTCAACATCTCTCCAATAGAACCTGCAGTCGGGCCCAGCAGCACCATGTCGTCTGCATAGCTGATGCTGTTAATATTAACACCACCCACCCGACAGCCAACACGCATACTGCTGAGCTCGACTATGAGGTCATTCACATATAGGTTGAAGAGCCTGGGTGAGGTCAACCCTCCCTGCCTCACCCCGCACTCCAACCCATAGGCCTCAGAGAATATGTTGGACCACTTCACATGGTTCGTTTGGTTAGCATAAGCAAAAGCCCTGGAAAAATCCAGGAAACAGGCATACACCGGCGTTTTCCGATCTGTATAATATTGGACAGTATTCTGGAGACTTAGGATTGCACTTTCAGTGGACAGCCCAGGTTGAAACCCAAACTGTGAGTCGTGCAGGTCTAGATGTTTTTCCAAGCACGAATCAAGCATACTGTCCAATATTTTTGCAATGCTAGTTGCAAGAGAGATTGGCCGGTAGTTTCCCTTGTCTGAGATATCCCCTGTTCTGTTTTTGACAATCGGTACCACAATCGTTCTCATTAGCTCTGCCGGTAGGTACGAGTGACTAATGCAGATGGTTAAAACATTAAAAAAGTTCGAACGTAGAACTGGAATATTTTGGTAACTGGAAGTTCCCACATAAACAATTTATTTGTTTAGGTCCGCCTGCCCCAGCCACGTTCAGCCAAGTTCACTTATTACTCTGAGGTAATTGATCACCCGGTTTCTTACTTTAAGCATCACATGAAACGACCGCGATGTCTAACAAACAGAAAATGGCAGCGGGCAAATGTGATCCAACTGCCTCGTTAGCCTAGTGGTCCTAAGCGCCCCTGCTACGCTAGAGGGCTTGGGTTCGATTCCCAGGTCAAGAAAAACCTTTCTATGAAATTCTCAGTAGCAGTTCGAAGTTAGGATTTGTGTCCGGTTATTGGCAATAGGCTCACCCCTTATCACATGGAACCTAAACATATCGGCGATCTGTGGGTGTACATTGGTACACCTCTTCTTAGCCCCTTGGGGAATGCAGGCGTGATGGTATGTATTATTTAGCTACTGTCATTATAGAAGCCTCTCCCCATGTGAAGAGGCTTATAAAACACCTCCATTATGTATTCTTTCAACAATTATTTATAGTTTATGGGCTGAACATTTTTCAACTATTTTTTTTTTTCAGAAAAAACTGAAGCCAATTGAGAATTTTCCAAAAATATTAAAATCACATTTAGCTGCAATCAGACTTCTTTGAGTAGTCTCACAACCAGTTTTACCAAGAAGTATCGTGTTACCCAGTAACTGGTTTGTGGAGGTGAGATAGGAAGTCATTCAGCAGCACTTATTGGACTGGAAGCCGAGCCCAATATAGTTAGGAAAAGTCTAGGCAGAGAAACAGCATCTATACAATCGCTAAACGTACATGGGAACGTTTTGGGAGACTTCCAAAATATTAGTTGGTCGTCATTTCATGGGCTAGTGTGACTGACATGTTTGTAATATAACCCTATGTTAGCAAGTCTGAGTAAAGTAGGCGCAAGTAGGAATAATAATATTAGTTTAAATAAATATAACTTACGGGTGCAGCCTTGTTGATAAGTGGTGGCGGAATAAGCGAATCTCCGCCCGCGCTGCCTGCGGCGTGAGCGGCGAGTTCAGCAGTCAGTTGTTCTTGGAGGCAAGCTGCCGCTCCACTCTCAGGGTTCAGTTCATTGCCTAACATATGAGGGGCAGTGCAGGAAGCGCCGAGCCTGGGATACATGAAGGTTCTGAGGGTCAGTCATGATACATTGAATATCCTCAAAAGATCAGTCAATCAGCTTCGGAATAAACCTAAATACAGACATTTACGAAATACGGTTCTCTTCTCGACATTATAAGAAGTCCGATTTGTCAGCTATAAAAATACTTCTACTACTACTACTACAAGATAACACCACAGTGAACCAGCCCTGTCCGTGAAACAATATATTTAAAATAATTATAATTACCTAATGCCTAGATATACAAGTATAAGCAAATGTTAGTAGATAAATAAATATGCTATTTATTTATTTTGATAAACTATTTAAATCTGTTATTTATAATGATCCTACGTACGGAACCCTCGGTGGGCGAGTCCGACTCGCACTTGTCCGGTTATCTATTTTATTCGGTCAAAAAACTGCTACGGTCTCAATACTACAACAATTAACCCAAAGACATGTCATTGCCATAACGTCCTGTCAGAATATTATTCAACGATTACTTCGTGTTTTCGAGTGTATTTTTTAATATAAAGTTAAACTTAATACTTGGGAATGATATTCGTTGTTATAGTGTATGGGTAACCTAGTCATTTATCAGGATTATGAATTCGATTTTTACTTACGTAGATGGTCATACAAAGTTACCGCGTCATGTAAAATGAGAAACGTCAAATCGGACTTCTAATATTGTCGCGAAATTAGTCATAATGATAAGGTTTTGTTTTCACAACGTGTATAATATTTTCCAAGGAACTTCTAGAGCCAGTACGCTCCTGGCTGCACCATCAAACCATCTTACCTATTATTAGCACATAACAGGCGTACGAAAAAAACTGCCATGTAAGGGACAGACTTTTTAGGAATCGTATGTGTAGCACAACATGGTAGCTACTGTTCAATAATATAATCGCATGTTGTCGTCTATTTATTTATTTGCAGATTAATATGGTTATAAAAGTACTTACAATGGTATTATAATAGTAGCTTAACATGTTGGATCATAACATAACAAGCCATGCAAGTTTTTGGTATACAATTACATCATTTAAATTAAAACTGAAGGTATTATTTTATAGAGTAGAAGGAATTCTCAATTAACCACCTGCGTAAGCCCTTCTAAAGTCCATTGGAAATTCTTTAATTGGGTCAGGAATGTTGTTATAAATCCGAATACACATAGGGCAGAAACTTTGCCTATATAGTTTCGTGTTCGTTGTAGGAATAATTAATAACCTAATTAGAAAAAAAATCTACTGTTGTGACTTACCTACGATTTTATTATAAATATGTTAGATGAGATAACAATCTGAATTTCTAGTGATAATCAATACATTTGTTAAACGAGTGTAAACTATTATTAAAAAATGTTGTAAATTATTATTATTATTTTTAGAATAGTAGATTAAATCTAAATATTTTTCACTGGCAATAACAGAAAAGATTACACAATTATAAATGTTACACACACACACATTCACATCACATACACATCTTTATATTACTGCTATAGCTAAATTAATTTAAAAAATATATATTTTTTCATTTAACAAATATTGATACTTACTTTGTCTCTATCTTGGGCTTCAATGGTCTTTCAGAGCCTGAAATATAAAACATATTATTACAAAGAGATTTATTTATTTATTTATAGTTAATTAAAACGGCACGGGTCCAATTACATTAATTAACATAAAATTATGAATTTTAAAATAAAATATGCATTCAAGTAACATACAATACAAGAATTAAATTCAATGATATACAATTTGTGGACAGAATTATTAATAATTACTTGAGTAAATGATTAAATACCATCATCACGCCTGTATTCCCCGAAGGGTTAGGCAGAGGTGTAACAATGTACACCCAGAGTTCGCCGGTATATTTAGGTCCCATGTAATAAGGGGCGAGCCATTAACCGGGCACAAATCCTAACTCCGAGCTGCTACTGAGAATTTCATAGAAAAACCCAATAACACTTTTTGCTCGACATGGGAATCGAACCCAAGACCTCTAGCGTAGCAGTCACGCTTAGGACCACTAGGCTACCGAGGCAGTTAATGATTAAATATAATATAATAATATATAATATAATATAATGAATAAAACAAATGGTAGCGAGCTTTGTTTTCAAGTAGCCGACTAGATGACTACCAATGTAGTGCGAATGCTTATGGAATTCATAAACGAACAAAAGCTCATTTATAAATATTAAAAGCACAAAAAAATATCGGAACGGTGTTAAAAACACTAAAGTCGATGTCACGCTGATAATAAAGAACATTTCCAACGTGGCTGCAGAGACACATGGTGCCATTAAATGTTTAGCGACCTCGAAGGCGCTGCACAGCGTTACATATGAAACACTTTTCCTAAGAATTCAAGCACTACCGATGAAAATAGCAATACGTCTGTTGATTTATTATGGTCATAATGCGGCCTGAAATGAAAATGGGCGATCTGCAATTTCGATATTTGGTACATTTTCTATTTGTTTTTTTTTATTACTTCAAATTCAAACGAAGAGGACACTCCGTTGGTTTACCTATACCTAGTCTTGGCATAAATATTGTCACGAAGAAAAAAAAATGTTTTTATTGCAATTAATATTTATTACTTTTACAGTGTGTTAGTTTAATACATAAATAAAAAAACAATTTAAAATATAAAAAGCTTATTCGAAGTGGTCTCAATTGGCTGCAATACAGTCCTTTAAACGTTGAAGCCAGTTATCAATAGAAGCCGGCACTCTTTCCATGGGAAAATTCTTTACTGGCAATCGTATGGATTGTTTTAGGGACTCCAAATTATCATGGCGTTAAGAGCAAGCCGTACTCTCTAACACAGACCATAAATCATAATCCAGCGGATTAAGATCGGGACTACACGACGGCCAGACTTCAGCTCTGATGAAGTCCGAAACGTTCACTTCCAACCAAGACTGCGTGGACCGAGTTTTATGACCCGGCGCCGAGTCTTGTTGGAAGGACCATACTTGGTTATTGAACATGGTGTTGTTAAGGGGCTTAACTACCTTCTCAAGAATGGTATCTTGATACACTTGTGCCGATGTTTTGATACCTTTCACAAAAATATGGCTCAGGCACTCCTTCATAGCTAACACCCCACCAAACCATCAATGAAGTCGGATAATGCCCACGTTGCACTCTGTCGACTAATGGGGAAGCTTCCTTAGAGCATTGAGCATAAATACGGTCATTTTGTTTGTTAAAATGTTGCTCAATTGTAAAGATTTTCTCATCCGTAAACAACATTTTTCTGTGACCTCCTTTGCGTACCGCTTCAGTAGTTCTTTGGATTTTACCACCCTATTCTTTTTTAAATTATCAGTTAAAAAATGACGAGTGCGTCTCTTATAGTCTGCAAGTCCTAAGTCATCTTTAAAAATACGCGACATAGTTCTGGGTGCTATCCTCATCTCTCGAGATAAAATCTTTTGCTTTCGGACAGGATTTCTTCGAATTCTTTCCCTTACTGCTTTGACCACCTTTTTCGTACGAACACTACGTGGACGGCCAGTTCTTTTTCTGTCACAAACAGAGGATGTCGCATTGTACCTATTATTAGCCCGGTACACAAACATTTGACTAATACCAACCGTATGAAGAGTTTTAAAAATTGCATTTGGGTCCATACCAACTTTGTGTAATGCAATCACAGCGATTCGATTCTCTTTCTCACCCTACTCCATTTTAATATCGCAAAATATTGTACAATGTATTGGCGCCAAAATTAGAAAACTCAATGAACAATCGTATAAAAATGACAGCTTCCGAATTCAAATGTAATATCTTTGTTATTTTTAATTGTAACAGTATTTATGGCCAGACTAAGTATAAATATACAACCTGTCGATCATATCAAAGAATCAACTGGCATATTAATTATTTTTCAATTATCTATTTTTTCTCTGATTTACAAAACCTTGATAATGATGTGTACCTAAATGCTTATTTTTCTCATTTATTCATTAAAATTACATTTGAATTACATTTTTAAGAAGAAATGTAAAAATAAAAACATTTAAAAATGTAAAAAATTGTAGCCCACTAGCATGGCTGGAGTAGAACAGGGCTCAAGCTACACGGGGCTAGGGCTCCTAAGAAAGGAATCTCCTAACATACGCGCCATGAATAGAAGTATCGCTTTTTGTATCAAGCCCTTGATCCTGCCGCCCAACGAGAGCCTCTTTAGATTTAGGTCGAAGCTCGTGGCAATTAAGCTGTTGCCTGTTACAACAATCGGCACAATGATCGCTGAGTCCACATCCCACATGTCGACAACCTCGCGAGCCAAGTCAAGAAACTTGATCTTCTTATCATTCTCGGCCTTCACGAGGTTTACGTCATGTGGGACTGTTATGTCAACAATCACTGCGCGCCTCTCCAAGCGCTTCACCACCACTATATCAGGCGTAATGGCTAAATAGTCCTGTCAGTGATGCTAGATCGGTCTCAGTACAATGAATTATCGACCGAAGTTCCGCATGCTCCCCTCTGAGGCAGTAATCGCAAAGCAGTAATCACAAAGCAATAATCGCAAAGAACGGCTCTCGACTCGATCGCCGGGTGCATACGTTTTAACCAATAGGAAGCGTATTGTAGTTTTGTTCGTCGTAATACAATGATGTGTGGAAGTGGACAAGCTGTGTTTCCTTGTTTGTGAGATGTTTTTTCAATGGTCACGAAATTGGAATTGGCGTTTCGATTTCAAAATATGACGCGGCCTGGTAATCTGGTAATCTGGTAGATTACTTCTTTCCAAAGAGCTCACGCAGGCCGCGTAATAATCATAATAATATATTTTATTTGGCTTAGAAAATGCGTTATTTGTTTATATTATTTAATCAGCATCAACCTTCCACGAAAAAGTAATATTATAAGCTATGATATAAACCTACATGTTTAAATATAATTATGTATATTTTAGGTATTAACATACCTAACCTGTCAGGGAATACAGGCGTGATGGTATCTTATGTTGGGTATTAACATTTCTTATCTGTATTTTAAACAAATATTTAACTATGCATTGTAGCAAACTCCAATATTGTGTGGCACCACTCTCCCAAGCAAATTTGAGCTTTATTTTTAACCACTAGTACGGTGACCCAATTTTAAAATACAGTGATAACTTGAAATAAAGAGCCATTGTTTAGGAGTTGAAAGATTTGTTATCGGGTCATAAAAGGTTTGAACAATGTCTTTAAACGCGCCGATATTAAAAAACGAAAGGGAAAGAACAACCTTCTTGACTGCATGACCTACTTACTTTTAGTAAGTAGGTCTATTCAAGGTCAGTAGGTCAGTATTTAAATTAACCCATATTATCCCAGTGTTCCATTTTTGAAAAACACTAATTTAAAAATGCGTTCAAAAATTATTTTTAAAATATAAAAAGGTAACCGATTCAAAAATGGAACACTGGGATGATATGGGTTAAAATATTTTGAATGTCTAAACGTAATTTCTTATTTTATTACTTAACAATAATGCAATCTAGGCACTAGCTAATGGTTGTTGATATTTTTTGACCCATGCAATGACTGCACTCACACAAATACAAATTGTCTTTAATTGGGTGGAGCAGCAGAAGGGGCGTGGTCTGTCACAACCTGCGCTTTTGCAGGATTTATTTTCTTAATTGAGCATGCTTAAGTTTGGCCAATAGTACCATGGTTATTTTCGAAAACTGGGTCGGGCACAATACCTATATATAGTACGGTACTTCCAATTCCACAAGGTTGTATTTTAGAGGAAGTTTCTGATGAATGATGCACATGGACGGCAACGAGGTTATGCCTCGAGGTTATGCGAGTAGTCTTGGCGAGAACACCCTAAGGGATGTGACGGATTTATTCACCCGGCCGGTGGCATGCCCGACAAATGTCAATCGTGCCTTCCTTCACAATAAGTCTCCGGTAGATATTCGTCATAAAAACTTCATCCATAATTGGAGAGACAAAACCCTCAGTTTCCCCAAATAGGTCACCGAAGGGAAGCCAGGATACGGACGCTAATAAATCTACATCGGGTCCATGTAAGGCGCGGAAGAAGATACGTGAAGCCCCTTACTCTGCCATATCTTGGGCACGCCTTAATAGAGGCGGTAAGTCCCCTCTTTGAGGAGTGGCTGGAGAGGCGCCACGGCGCCCTCACCTACCGCCTGACGCAGGTCCTCACCGGACACGGGTGTTTCGGGAGGTTCCTGCACCTCATCGGGCGGGAGGAAACGTCCGGGTGTCACCATTGTGTGGATCGCCCCGAGGACACGGTGGAGGACACCGTGGCGGTATGCCCCGCTTGGGCGGAGCATCGCCGAGTCCTCGTGGCGGCCATCGGCGGCGGCGAACTCTCGCGTCCGGCCCTGGTGCAAGCCATGGTCCGGAGCGAGAGGGAATGGGATGCAGTCGCCTCCTTCTGCGAGGCAGTAATGCTTGAGAAGGAGGCGGCGGGACCGTTGAGACAGCGGTTCTCCCGTCCCAGCCGCCGCGGTAGACGCTCCGGACGTCGGGAGCCGCGAGACGACTCCCGGCCACCGTAGATACTGGCCTGTGGACGGTGAGCAATGGGTAGCTCACCGTCCTTACGTTGCATAACGACAGGCCGTGTCGACGGCGCGTTCGTGTTCCACGCGCGCCTCAAAGAGATGTCAGCAAAAGGAAGGGGGCTACTGAGGGCCGAGGTTTGCCGGGGCTGCGGGTTGTTCGCAAGAGATACCGCGCCCCCGGAACGCAAAGGGCACAAGAAGGAACATGGGTGGGTTTTAGTCAGTAAAAGTCTGACACTCCCTCCCGCCCCGCCCAGGGCGGGAGAAGTTATTTGATGATTTCCCACCTACCAAAAAAAAAAAAAAAAAAAACTCTGCCATACCTCCTCGCGATCTTTAGTTTCAAGTACTACTGGTTTGCACCAGTTCTCATTAGCCAAGGAACGTTTTCCTTGGCTAATGAGAACTGGCGCAAACCAGAGGCCCTTATCCACTGCCACCACATCTCGGTGCATAGCCACTTCGGCTCTAAGGAAAAAATCCCTGAGACTGCATATCTTACGGTTGTGGAGTCTTAGCATATAGGTATTATTTTTATTATTACTGGTATTTATTGTGTGCCTATCTTGGAGAATTTGGATACGAGGAATAATGTTAAAGGTAGACTTACTCGGTGAGCTCGGCGGAGAATCTTTGATGGTCTCCGAGTAAATAGGCGGCGGGGTCGGCAGCGGCGGGCGCCGCGCGCCGGCAAGCGTCTGGCACGACATGCTCTCTGAAATACGCAACTTGCTTTATCACATCAGCCGACACATAGACACTATGACCAATGTGTCATTCGTATTTATATTATTTTGTTAATACTTTATTATTATCATTTTCGTCTCCATTATCAAGGTCAATGTCATATCATTATTTTATTTCAAGAAATCAAAAACCGGACAAGTGCGAATCGGACTCGACCACGGAGGCTTCCGTACGTACGATCGTTATAAATTACAGAATTAAATAAACAGTTCATTAAATAAAATAAATATATACCATCACGCCTGTATTCCCCGAAGGGTTAGGCAGAGGTGTAACAAATGTACACCCACAGTTTGCCGGTATATTTAGGTCCCATGTAATAAGGGGCGAGCCTATTGCCATTAACCGGGCACAAATCCTAACTCCGAGCTGCTACTGAGAGTTTCATAGAAAAACTCAATAACACTTTGCTCGACCTGGGAATCGCACCCAAGACCTCTAGCGTAGCAGTCGCGCTTAAGACCACTAGGCTACCGAGGCAGTAAAATAAATAGTTAATTAAATAAATAAATAGTATATTTACTTATCAACTACAATTTACTTACATATCTAGGTGTTAGGTAATTGTAATTATTAAAAAAAAATAGTTTCATAGACTTCGGAGACAAAGAGGGTAACGGTTTTTTTTTATAAATAACAAATAATGCGTCGGAAGAAATAAATAAAATATTTTGCATTGTGCACATTAAGCCGTTTTATATGATACCCTACTTGAAGTAGTAGCTTCAATTTGAAACTCCCGACTCTCTATAAAACATATAGACCTCCTATTTTTTAAGATTCAATTACAAATGTATAGTTTGGAGATTTTTTCTTGTACTCGTGGTCTATAACGATGTTACTTGCCAAATTTCATAGTTTTAGATCAACGGGAAGTACCCTATCCGTCTTATTACAAAAAACTGCCTAAGTACTGGTTTAAACCAAGACTAATAAGTCTAGAATTGTTACGGTATTCACGTTCATAGCAGGATCAAAATGTACTTCGATTACAAAGCTAAGACTCTCTGAGGATCAGTTACTACAAGCTTAGTACCGAAGAAGGCCCATGATTTAAAAATATCTATAGATAGACAGGCAGACGGACAACAAAGTGATCTTATAAGGGTTCCGTTTTTTCCTTTTGAGGTACGGAACCTTAAAAAAGATTGATTTGTAAAACGCACTTTTAAACGTTAAATACAAAAATGACATTAGAAAATGCGAAATCTTTTTGAAATCGGTATGTGCGACTTTGATAATTGTTTAGCATATCAATATTTGTTTATTTACAGACTAATGTTGCCCCACTAGCCTCATAGGAAGTCTCACAAGTGTGCATGCTGTACTTACGTATAGCTGATGCTGTGTTAGCCATCGCTACTACAGACGTTGACATGGCAGCCCGCTTCTTCGTCCTCACCGCATTAGGCGGCAGAGGCAGCATGTTCACGGGCAAGTCCGGCTGCTTGCTGGGGCCGGCCAGGCCGCTCATGCTGCACAACAAACGCATCTTCTTACAACTGACTAAACTTCATCACTCATTTTGTACAAACTAGGATACTTTAATTTTATTTTTAAAACATAGAATTATTTGATAATTCATGGCTTATATAAATAAGATTTGTATTTAATATCTATACAAATATTATAGAGAGGTGAAGTTTGTGAGGTTGTAGGGGGTAATATCTGGATCTACTGCACCGATTTTGAAAATTATTTTACCCATAGAAAGCCACGTTATTAGTGAGTGTCATACGCTATATAACATCACGCTACGACACACGGGAGCGGAACAGTAACCAAAGACTTAACGCGGGTGACTTAAGCCACTCGGATGAAGTTGAAGGTAGTTCGTGTTTTATAACTACAACGCGAACGAAGTCGCGGGCCACAGCTAGTATTTAATTCATCTGAAACAACGGCCGTGGACTACGTTATCAGGTACATAAAGCTACTTCTTGAAATTATGGCTTTATACCTGTCACATTTGTGGAATATCGCCAGCAAATTTTATTTAGCTCTGTAAACATTGCAAAGCATTCAATATTAAGTCGGTATCACTTTACTGGACGTCGGCATCGATCCCAGGACCCTATAGTCAGCAGACGCATTTGCGACCGCGAGACCGGCGGGACGATTGACATACTCATATGATATCAGAAGTACATAATATATGATGAACGGCGCAGCTCTACGTTATTATTAAGCTATGATGTATTTTACAATAATTCTAGGATGCCTAATAGAAACGTGTGATCACCAATTAACCCACAACCAATAACGCTATAAAGTTACATTTGCATTGGTTATATTGACATTAGCAGTGCAGTAAGAAGTAACAAGCAGTAGTACGCAAACTACCCGCCTGCACCCTACGATGTACGTAATAGGCAAACTATAGAAGCATAATATTACCGAACCACGAATTGATTCGGAAGCAAATTTACGCAACATTGTTTCAGCAACATAAAATGTGTTACCAGAAACACTGCGCGGGCAACTCGGTCTAATGAGGCGAGGCAACCGAGCCGAGCTGCTCACTGGTCATACCGCCAGTTCTCCTCAGGTGCCTCAGCAATAGCAATCAGTTTTTGTACTTGTACTAATGTCTGCTCCAATCCGATCTGCATCGCAGGGCCGGTGCTTAGGAGTACCTACGTCAGTATGGGACACAACTTCCTAAAGAAACCAGCCAGAAAAATGGGCAGGGCTGGGCAGCCCTTCGCTAAGTCTTCTCATCGCCTCTACATTAACGTTCGAAGACTAACCAGTGCGCTTTGCCCGTTATGATATACGGTTGTACGACGGCGACACTAGATTCAGGATGATTTACAATTTAAAGGTACTCCAGTATGTTACAGAGCAAGTTATGCTCCGCATTCCTTCGAAGGATAAGATCCGTTTTGTATGATAGGAGAGATGCGCAATTGCGCATCAGTCAAATTCACGAGTATTCATACACAGATTTATTTTCTGGAAAAAAGATTTGGGAATAGGCGGAACGCTCGCGCTGCGCGAACACGCGTACGTACAATGTTATAATCAGAACCGATATCCAGGAAAGAAGGGGTCACCGACACAGCTTGAAGAGTACGCAAGCTGAATGAAGTGGCAGTGGTCAGGAGGTCGGGTGCGCAGTGTGCGCGGCATGTGCACGGGGTCGTGATAGGTTGAGTTCAAACTAGTTTTTCTGTCATAATTCGCATGTGCGCAAAATACAACACAAGAAAGTCATTCAGGGCTGGGTGGTAAGTTTGAATGGGCCCTGGAGTTGCCGATTGAGTCACGTATCGAACGGACTCAATTGCAAACATTTGAAAATGATTTAACTCAATTTATTTATTATACATGTACCTACCCAGAATGTATATAGGTATATCGTAATACTCACCAAGGCTTGTTGGGATCTTGTTGCATTTCGTAGGCTACGTTAAGACCTCCCCAGGAGCGGCTGGGGTGCGGTGAATGCCCTGTCATACCAGTATCCATAACCGTCTGAAAAGAAACATTTATTTCGTTAGCTCTTTCTTGAAAATGTTTTATTTGATATTATACAAAGAATTAGGAAGTGATCTGGTTACTGACAAGCTTATCATCTACAAATTGAAGTTATAAAAACCGACTTTTTATAGGACGTGTATGTTGGTATATTCTTATGTTCCATTCTCTCCGACTAAAGAAATCGGTGTTCATTGTCTGGCGTGTGTGGGCACACTCTTACGTACAAAGTTATAATAATATTTGTTTCTAGTTTGTTTTGTGTTGGTTTATTAAAGTACCGTTTAACCGCACCGAAGCTTCATTTAGCAACATTGCTGCGCTGCAAGGGGCAAATGGTGATTCAAAAAAATCCTTGAAAATTAGTATAGCTAGTGGTGAAAAGGTAGTTGCTGCGAAAAAAATCGTTTGCAGCTTAATAGACCATTGTGAAATAGGTCACCTCAATGTGGCGTCTGCATCACATTACTGCGGATCGTGGTTTTTTTGACATCATAACAACGGCGAAGCGAATATTTGAATATGATATGAACGACCGGGTTCCAAGTCCTTCAATATATCATGGTAAATACATTAAAATAGTCTAGTTCATAAAAAGTGGAAAAATATAATGTTTTCTGGCATTTAGTACTCTACTGCCAAGTTAGAGGTAAACAAAGAGATTTGTTATAATTGGATGTCTTTGGTGGTAAATATTGCCCACGTGGGTTACAGTAGTTTCAAATTATTGTAGGTAGTGACAGTATGTCACACTGTCGGTATAATTAGCATAATTTGAGCATGCTGTGTTAAGAAAATGTTGTACTTACAACACTCCATCGACTACATCATTTGAGTAGAATGGAACACTGAAGCCGATTTGGAATATTCCCGTTTGGCGTGTCTTATGCAAAACTCGAACAATCCGAAACTATTCTATTCCAAAACATTTTGTAATTTAAATTAAACTAGCAAGGAGCAACAAGAAGTATTAAGATCACATAATAACACTCGGTAAATACATAAACAGCTAACCTAACACGTCACGTTACACACTCGAGCAAATGTTCAATCCCGCGGGAGCAGAACACGTGCGGGACAAACGACACAAGCATTATACGGTGACACAAACACGTGTACACACGTCCATTGTTTTATGTGCGTACCGTAGCTACAATGAACGCGTTTTATCCATAATATTAACGTTGCAGTATGACAACACACAGATGTGTCGTCACCGCGCGAGTCTTGCCGACTGAGTGGAGCGAGCCCATGTGGTTACAAATGTACAAGGTTGCAGCTATCGACATACGCAGGAGCAGGTAGGGGCTAAGGGTTGCAAGCAGGTACAAAATCGCAATATTTATCTTTGTTAGGGTGCTGGCTAGGCATACACTAAACCTTTCTAAGAATACATTGGCATTCGAAACATTATTGTATGTTAAATTCAAATATCCAAGCTAAAACTAAATCAGTCAGTTACATGAATCGTATGTCTAACTGGGAATGATTGTTCAAACGAGCTGTGCTATAGAGTCAGTGATCACTCACGTCATATTAAGCAGTAGTCGCACTTGTGGTGGTTCGAGTAATGTCGTCGTAGTTTTTAATCTTTGCTTTTGCCAATTAATGTTTTTGAAAGTTTCTATTTTATTTTCTACAATAAAGTAATGAATAATTACAATATCGAGCCCGGAATCACAAATTGCTTAAAAAACTCACAAGGAGAACACAACAACGAGACAAGCTCGACGTAGTGTGAAGTTCACAAGTTAAAATTATATTTGTGTTTAATTTTGTTGTAACAATAAATATATTTCTATTTATAATAAAAATATGTGATCTACTCAACACATGAGGAGGCTCTCATTGGGCAGTACGGTCAAGGGCTTGATTAAGAAAGCGGTACTGCTGGACACGGCGCATGGTGTTCGGTGATTGCTCTCTCAGGAGCGTTGACCACTGGCAGTTTGGCCTCCGTGCCCGATACCGGTGGACTACTATTTTTTTTTAATGTTAGTATTTATCTAATAATATTCAATAATCTATAATCTAATTTGTATGTATTGAAAATAAATAAATGGAATACTAATGTGATGACTAAGCAGATAGCACTACCAAAGCCGCCGACTTCTAAAGGTAAGTTATTTTTAACTTTTTTTCTTTTGAAGGCGGTTGGTCTTTTTAAGAAAGTTTTTAATTCTTCGCTTTTTAGTATTGGATAACATATTTTTTCAATTTATTTTTTTTACCAGCCTCGTTACCCAATTTCGTTACAATTTATATGGGATCACGTCTGAAGTATGACCTACTGTATTCCTACTATACCTGATGCTTCACTTATCGGTACCTATTCGTTTATGGCCTAATTCTACTGGTGGAAATCGAAAACGGAGCAATTTGCTGCACTCTCGAGGTGCAATTCTGTTAATCACTCCGAAGATCCTCATCCGGTCTAAAAAAAATCTAAATCGGTCGAGGCGTCGGGGGCAGTCGGGGAGCCTACATAAAAAATAAAAATAAAACATCCACACGAACTGAACCTCTTCCTTATTTGAAGTTGAAAAAGAAATAATCCGTCAAAACTCGTTACTAAATGATTACTGATATATTTTTATGGTGATGTCAAGGGGCCATATTATCCGCCGTACACTACGTCAGTGCCAATCAATTCTATACGTTATTTAGACCATCGACGAGCTCTTTGTGTGCAGCTGCTGAAGTTTTTTATTCAACGCTCTTTTACGTATTGTTAAACTGAAAAATACAAAAAATATGTATAATACTAGTAAATCAACCCTAAGCGACGTTTTAGGACCCAAGCTAACGGTGGTTAGGGGCCTGAGCGATGAGACTCCTCACAATGCGAGCCGTGTCTAAATAGTCCAAGGAAGTCGCTTTCTACATTGATTGAGACACTTTGGAGCGGTCTCCAAAGTGTCTCAATCAATGTAGAAAGCGACTAGCGACGACAAGCGACGTGTTACAGACAAGCCAGACTTATCTTTTTTTTCTTGCCCTATGTCCCGCTAACCCCCTGTTTTGTACACGAATGCATAATGTAGCCATTTTTTTGTACAGTGAATGATATAGGTACATTCTCAACAACTAGGTATTTATTCAACCCCTGACACAAAAACGACGGGGGTGTTATAAATTTGACGTGTCTGTGTGTGTGTCAGTGGCATCGTAGTTCCCGAACGCATGAACCGATTTTGATTTAATTTTTTTTATTTAAAAGGTGAATTAATCGGGAGTGATGGTAGCTATATTTGATGGAAATCTGTTCAGCGGTTTCAAAGTTATCAGCTCTTTTGTTAGCTACGGAAGGAATTTTTATTCTTCTGTCGGGGGTTACATTTTTTTATTTGTCAATCAGTACTTTTTGCTCCGTCGAAGCGAAGGGGTTGCCAAACATTGTTTTGCATAAAGAGTTGGTGACAGTAAATGGTCTAGCTAGTGTGTTCCTGTAAAATGCATTAATTTGGCTTCAATACTTACACAAATGACAAACGCTTCTTCTAAACTTACCCGCTGTTTTAGTTCTAAAATCCACCGACTCTTAAGTAATACAATTGTAGAGGTAATTATAGCTCAATGTACAAAGGAATTGGCTGCAATTGCATTCATAGGCATAGGTAATAGAAGTTACTTTACTTACTTGTTTTGGTGGTTGGTGGAATATGTGTGGCGTGGGACCGGGCATATCATTTGCAACCTAGCGAAAAAAAATTGGTATTAATTCTACTGTATTTGGGCCTATTTCAAAACAAATTAACTACATTAGATCATACTCAAAAAAAAATATACAATATTGAAGCTTTTAAGATAAGTAGGTCTTTAAAATGTCGAATGCTATATTTACCAGGTCCGATATCAAGCTAAGCTTTCGTTGCACCTGTGCCGTAGACAGACCATGCATCTCCGAATATGGTGGTGCGGCGCACGTGGGTAAGCGATCTTTGTTAGTAGGTAGTGGTACAAAGCATGGGTCTGAGTGAACACACAACTGTCATCCCACCATTACGTCATCACGGCTTTCGTTTCCTATGTCCACGTTTACATTTTGTACATAATATACGACCGCGCGACAATCATGGCAAAGTGCACGGTCTACCTTGTCAGGGTCGATGGCACAGGGCGCGCGCTCGTGAATTGCAGCGAGACTATACCCACCGACTCATCAGTACTTACGATCTGTTGTTTACTTATACATAACACCAAAACACGATGAACACGTACCTACCATAATTTCCGGAACTTAGTCTGTAATAGGGCCGTCCCTCTTAAGTTTGAGTACGTAATCAAAATAAGGTCTACTAAATTAGGACAAAATATAGAAGATTACTACATATTATCTAGGTTGCACATTACTACAGGCCGACCTGGTTGATGGATGTAGGGATCCCAACCATCCACCACTTTTTTAGATATAGTTTGCAAACTGTTTTGCAGACTAAAGGAGCGCAGACTTGCAGAGTCAAATGGGCCCTGGATGACTCCTAGTGAGCGCAAACGTCGGGGCCGTGTTACGGACGTGTCAGTTCCCGTACGTTCGCCGGACGCGGAGGTGTATAAAATGTTCCCAGCCTGAGAGCATGTGTTTGTCACGGCACGTATATGTTCAAGCTATTCGTCGCGGTACGCTCCCGCAGGAGGGTCACTACAGTCACACGACGGAGATTCATGTAGTATAAGCAGTTGGACTCAGGGTCGGATAGCATGACAGTGTCAAATTACTTTCGTTGCAAGACACGACGTGTGCAACTACATGAATCCGTTTTATTTTTTAATGTTGAAAGAAAAACTATGGGTCGTGGGCCGCGACAGAGTTGAGGCGTTGTGAGACGGAGACAGTTGTGCGTGCACCCGCGTGTCGTGAACCTGCGAGTGCGCGGTGAGGTTGAGCCCGTGGCTGGCTGACGGCAGCGGCACCGACACGAGTAGCGACGCCGGCCCGTCGCGCTCGCCCTTGCCGCCCTACACAACCCACGTATTAGTACGCTGTGGGACGCCTACTGTTATGGTGCTATTATACTGCTGATATACTTTGACGGAGCATACGATGGTTATCGACCTCAATCTAGTTGCGTCCTTATACGAACTACATATTAAATGGCGTTCTACAAGCAAACATCGACAGTTGACATCGAACTCTCAAACGCATGCTTGCAACTAATTATTTTTTTGTAAAATGACATTGACCAAGCAAAGAAGGGAACTACTATCGTTTCCAACCCAGTTGTGATTCAACTACTTATGGCTAAATCTGAACAGTGATTTTAGGACTTTCCTATACAATTTATATGTTTATCAAACTCGATTCTATAACGTAATATAATAAGTATAATAAATTCATTTATTCCGGGTAAATAACACCCATTGCCAAACATAAAATTACAGACATCACAAGGTAAAACCAAATTAGACCAAGCGTGTACTCAATAATAAAATCAATGGCTAATTGTCTACTAACTGTAATTTAACATGGAACAGAATGCCCACTTATCTCTGACACGTCTACTTCTCGAACACACACACACCGCCAACAAATACAAATTATACCTACTCCCTTTAATAAATAAATCATCGATCTTTGCAAATAATGTTGTTGATGTTCAATCCATTTTTTTACAGCAAAATATGGTTACTAAAGTACTTACAATGGTAATATATAGTAGCTTAACATGTTTGATCATAACATAACATGACATGCAAACCTTAGGATCATTTAAATTGAAACTGAAAGAATTATTTAATAGAATAAAAAGAATTCTCAATTAACAACCAGCGCAAAGCTATTTTGAAGCGGACCATTAACTGTAGTTGCCCACTTGTGCTGTCAGCAATTTTTATAATATCCTCCATACATTTAGCTAGCGAGGACTCTGGTAGCAACACCTTCCGGACTTTCACCGGCATTTAAGCCAAGTTGTGCTTACTAAATATTTATGTGGTGACATTTTTATTTCTTTTCAAATATATATACACGATTATATTTGAAGAAGGTCATCACCGTGCTAATAGGATAGCGGTGAGGGTTGGGCGCTTGGGCCAGAAAAACTAAAAAAAAAAAACTATTTTAAGAATCCTAGGAAACTCTTTAGATGTGATCTAATACGATTTAATAATAAAACCTTCATATTTGTTAAACGTATCCACAAAATGAATATAAAAAAGTTTTGTTTTTTTTAGGACTGGCGATGTGCGCGCATTTTCAAGATCTAACAAGTGTCAAAGTTGAAGCAATAAAACGTCCAGTTAAGTCTTTTGTGTCGAGATAAGGTGATGTTCTGTTCCGCAGTTAATAGTACAATTAACATACCATCACGCCTATATTCCCCGAAGGGTTAGGCAGAGGTGTAACAATGTACACCCACAGTTCACTGGTATGATTAGGTCCCATGTAATAGGGGGCTAGCCTATTGCCATTAACCGGGCACAAATCCAAACTCCGAGCTGCTACTGAGAATTTGATAGAAAAACCTAATGACACTTTTTGCTCGACCTGGGAATCGAACCCAAGACCTCTAGCGTAGCAGTCGTGCTTAGGACCACTAGGCTAACGAGGCAGTTAGTACAACTAACATTTATACACATATCACATGTAAATAAAGCATTTTTTGCTGACTGTACAGTTTTCCAAAATCTGTAAATGCAGTTCAGAATATCTCAAAAAGTTATGGATGGTCTCCTAGGAAGGTTTTCCTGTAACTATAATATCTAAATACCTTGCCCACAGTGAGCCGTTTTAAAAATCCTCTCTGTATAACAGATAAGGCTGTTTTGTACACGTCAGCACGCATCATCTGAGCAGCCTAAATGTATATTATTTTTGTTTTGACAATTGAACAACATTCATTGCATTGGTTACGCGAGGAGACGAATTTTCATCAACACAATGTTATTATGAAGCAATGGATTTTGAATCCCCTTGAATATGAAGGATCGCGAGTGTAAACTAGCTATGCTACTGGAGTGCAGGCCAGACTGACGCAGAGTCGCCTCTCAGTTCGGCCAATCCAGTTTGTTATGCTTTGTGCGTTTTTGCTCTATCGTTATAATTTTGTTTTATCAAAGGAGATATATATAAAATTGATTTGAGTTTAATAAATTGGCATACGGAATTGTAAATACATCACATGGCAGACGTGTGCGGGCTTTTCATATTAGTGTCAGCACTTCCAAAAGTTAAGTACACCGTGGTTGCATGCGATACATTGACGAGCCCGGCGCTGAGCTAGCGTCGCAGCGCACAACTTCCATACCGGCTCACTGCTCTTAGCATAGTCACATTCGCCTTTCGTTCTTTGTAGGTCAAGTACCTATGACATTTTTTTTTACAGAAAACCGCTGTAGTTTTTGCTTGTGTTTGAGAATGATACGTAACCATGAGAACTACCAAGACTTACTGTTTATATATTTTCCTTTTTAAGTCAATAATAATAATATCTAAGCGTATAAGGGCACATGAAGACGTCGGTCAAAAAGCAAAGCTTGTTTTGTTACATGATGTAATATGGTTATTACTACTGGATGTTTCTGGTGACCTCAAGGGCACGGAACATTCATGTTGAAAATATCGAAGGTTCATGAGGTAATGTTGCTTCATTTGATATTTTAGAGCAAAATCCCGTGACTGCTAGACCTTCGTCATAGTATAAAAGCTGTAACTTTCTCAGCGCATTGTTCCCTTAGCAGAATTTTTCACACCTTTGCTGTCTGCCAAAGCCACCATGATCCAAACTTCATGGTAACCCATCGTTGTTACCCGTGTCGGGGACAATGCGCTGAGAAAGTTTCAGCTTTTATACTATGACGTAGGTCTGGCAGTCACGGGCTCTTTGGCTGTTTGTGACGACATATTTGTTTATATTCACCCCCATTCACATACTCTCGTCTACCCCGGAATACAGACGCGATGCTATTGTTTAAGATATTCATTGTGTTGTTACGAACCTGTGGATTCGACGGAGAGCGAATGTTGGACACTTGGGTCATCCCGCTCGGCCCGGGCATCGGGCTGTGGATCTGATGCCTGGGGAAAATAAAGCAATATTCTGACTGCTATAGTGGCCAAGTAACAATTTCCCGATCAAGTTTAAACTACTCTTGGCGGGGTCGGTCCTTGGATGGGTGACAATCTATTAGTTAGGCATATACCGACACTCTTCATTGCTTCGGAAACACGTTAAGGGTTACTTCACACAATGTGTATCTCTTCGTGTAGCTAATAAAGTTATATTTTGTGTCGATATACGCGCTAACGCCGTGTCGCGTCGCGTCTCGGTGTGAACTGACCTAAACGCGGTGTCCTGACGCGACGCGACGCGATGCAATGCGACGCGATTCTACACGCGACAAGTGTTCTATGTGATTTTGGTCATTACTTCTCGAATCATTGAGTTGATCGCGTTCGACACTCACGCAGGACACCGCGTAAGCCGCGCTAGTCGCGGAAATTATCCATAGACAATCGTTACGGGGTCAGTGGCCCACAAGTCTTACCAAACGGTAATGCGTCCTAGTACCTGGGCTGGGTAGTGGAGGTGAGATAGGTTCCGTGTCGAATACTAGTATTAATCTTCGTCTACTTAGGATGGAAATTGAACCCATAATTGTTTGCCAATATCTTAACCGCGACACCATCTCATATGTGCAAGAACGGAATAAGCATACAGAGAAAACAACAAGTATGAGTAAATAATTAAATCAATTCTTGCTGCTATGGACTTTAGTTGAACTAAATCTTCTTTTGCATGTCTCGAGACGTTCGTCACTTTTATTTTGAATTGTCCTGAGACTTGTATGTCATCGTCTCCCAACAACTAGCAACTGATCGAATGTTATGTTGGCCAGGATCAGATATTTCGTGGTCATTATACGTATCGGAAATGCTTTGAGCCACTTGTATTTTTTAGCCGACGCGCAGAGAAGAGGTGAGGCGGACGAGCGTCTAGGGACAGTGTTTTGTAACATAATGTGTGATTTGAAAATCAAGACGTTTCCCTCGGCACACTACACGTGAAATCATAACAAAAGGAACTACGCACAAATTATCAGGAAAACTGGCTAATTTGGTTGAAACATCGGGAGAATATAACCGGTAATAGGTTGATCGAAAGTATATATCGGCACAGTGTTAAATAATGGTCAGGTTTAGAAATATAACAATTTCGTTAACTTATTATTTACATAACTTATTTTGTAATAATATGTTCATAATAACTATCCACACAAAGGTATGCCCATTACGTTTTAAATCAATTATTGTGCTTCTCGCTTACGTCTACAACTTTAGGCGAAAAAGGATGCGTTTTGGCCGCGCCCAAAAGAGTCTAGTCGGTCGCGCTCGATCGACTAGCGGGGTCTGAGCTGAGCGTTCTTTACTCACCTAGGGCTGGGGTTAGATGCCGGGCTGTGTGCGGGCGGCGGCGGCGGCGGCGGCGGCGCGGGGCTGACGCTCGCGAAGTGGGCCGTGGGCACCGGGATCGCTTCCAGGCCTTCGGTCTTAGCCTGCGTGTAAAACAACATTAACAACCTAATTATTGTCAAAATTCAACTGAAAAGTACACTAAGTATATGGCAGTCCCTGCGGTTATATCATGTTATGACTGACATAGCTTCCGACACGACGCTCCACTAAGTGGAAATCTTGCACAAGCTCATAATTTTGTCGTATTCTCGTAAGCTCGGGGACCAGTTACACTTGTATTAAGCTCTGAGGCGATTTACTCCAAAGTATTACTGCGTAGCTTTATGTTGAGATCAGACCTTACAGAATACAGTTAGTTGATTTAGTTACAAGCTTTTTAAAACGACGGGTAGGATCACTCTCCTTGGTATCGCAAGTCACTAACAACGTAAAGTAAGTACAGTGCTCCATTTCAGAGTTCTTCACGATTATACTGAGTGCCTACGCTTTATTGAACTGTTTTTGAATAGAATAATAAATACTAATAGCTAGGGCTAGATGTGTATGTGATGAAGCAGCCACTACGGAAACGTGACACCACAGAGTAGCGGCGGCGGCGCGGCCTACATACAACACGCTCACGTAGCCGACCGTACACCGAATGTCTGTGCCGCCACGGCGACCCCATGAGAAAGTGCTCCTGAACAATGAAAATGATAAATGAGGACAACAATGAAGATACCTTTTTAATAATTTTGTCAACAGATTCCAGCGGAACGTCGGCTGGTATGTGCGTGGCTTCCCAAACGCCACCCCCTTGAGAAGTGCCTTCACTCGCCTAAATCAAGTTCAATTAAAAACTGTTACTTATACTTATGCTATGTCTATGTATACTTCTGGAAACCTAGGCTAGCTCAAAACAAATATAATAATCAAATATAACTTACAATCAAACTATATTCCATAAGTATACAGTTGGGAAGGGACACCCACGCGCTGCCTGATTCATGGATCCGGTACCTTATTTTGGACTAGTGTTGTTATATTACCTTTAAGAAGTCATGATTATGACATTGCGAGAGTGCACTTTTATATGGAATAATATATTTATTGAGCATAAAAACACTTGGATGTCACTTCCACCGTGTATTATTTATAATCATGCACTATACCGTCAGTCGTGCCAGCTGCCCACGAATTTTTAAAGTCAATGTTTAATTTGTACGACTTACAACTGGAAATAACGTAAATGGTTCGATTTGTCGACAGGGCAGCACGGGCAAGCATTATTGTTAAATGGAGACCTTCTGTTCCGCTGCACCTGGTAAACGAACCCAAAGCTTCACTAAGAAACTTAAACTAAATGTTTCTGTTATTCTAACAATGTTTAAATACGCGATAATACGAATCAGTTTGCGAAACCGGCAAAGTGTCAGTCGGACTCGTGCTTTGTTCCGAAACGGAAAGATTTTCGTCTATTTTTATTTTTTGGGGACTGCGCGGCTAAGCTTTGTTTGAAATGTTCTTAAAAACTAATCTCCTTGGCACCCTTTGTGTGCGGAACTCTAAAAAATGAAGGAATACTACTACATTTAAGCAGTCATCCGACCTGCCCTTGCTGCCCCCTCCTAAACATTTACCCTACACCTCCATGCACGGAGAACCATCACAGAGCACTTTACGTGAAAGTATTCATAAACAGTAACTGAAACGAGTGAGCTAGTTCCACCGGCCCCTATTTATTGCAAAGCCACTCACCCCGGTAGGCGGCGTGTGCGACGTGTAGTCGACCGGCGCGTTCATGTTATTAGCTGCAGCAATAGCCTTCCTCTTTTTGGTCTGTTTGGTCTCCACCAGATCTGTGTTAGTGATCACCGACTCCTGGTACGTTGGCTTTGAAGTCGGGACTTGCACCGTTGCGGCGGGAACAAGAGCGCTGCTCGACAAAAATGTTGAATTTCTAATTAATCACTTTTATAGCCTTTATATTATTAAGGTAAAGAAGGGTAGCAGCCGGCGGTCCGCACTGCGGCCCGTGCGCTACTGTTCACGAGACACAAGTTGCGTCGAGCAACGTAACCTATGTATACGTATGGCTCACAGCTTCATGGCACCTACATCCTTCTACATTACCTAATTGGGTTGGTTGTGATGGTGGACACGGAAGCCACGGCCTGTGCCACGGAGCTGATGACTCCTACTGATTCCACTGCCTTGTTAGTGCTGGGCGAAGCTGCTGGTGGTGGGACCTTTGATGGACCGGCCACAGGAGTCGAACTGCCTGATGCTGCAACAACACACGAGTTCAACAGTCATTACAGCATGCTTGGTGTTTTGCGTAATTCTAACGTTTTTCTGACGAATACATTTAACTCATGTATAAATAAAGATATTGGTAAACATCCTTAAACTTTTAAAGAAAGATTGACAACTGTCGCTACTTTCTAGACGCACAGCTCGGACGCTCCTTTGCTGATGCTCAAAAACTCAGAGTCGACTAAAAATTATATGTATACCAAAGTAAGACACATACATACAAAAAATAATATAAGGTATGCGTACAAATGTGACGCACGACTGATAAGCGCGGGGTCCCGGGTTCGATTCCTAGGTCGGGCAAAAAGTGTTATCGGGTTTTTTCATTAGGATTTGCTCAGTGGCAGCCCGGAGTTTGGAAGTTGGTGGAGTGACACCCCCGTGCCTCGGAAAGCCGTTGGTCCCGGCTGTCATTCGTAGATCTTTGACAGTTGTTACGGATAGTAAGAAGCCAGGAACTCTAACAACCAGTCTAACCGTGAGGTATGTGTATACGTGTTGCCCAGTAACTGGGTTGTGGAAGTCAGATAGGCAGTCGCTCCATGTAAAACACTGGTATTCAGCTGTATCCGGTTAGACTGGAAGCCGACCCCGACATAGTTGGGAAAAGGATAAGCAAATGATGCTTACAAACGCACTGGATACTATCCGTCTATGTACCCTACGAACTTTCTTTTAGGCTGTTTATGTCATAATTCGCTTGAGCTACAGCTTGTGCAAAATGAACCTTTCACGTAATGATTGAACACATCACAGTGGATTTCAAGTTCTGAACCACGTTTGCGGCTGACTGCGTCCCCAGAACA
Organism: Caradrina kadenii; assembly: GCA_947462355.1. NCBI lineage: Eukaryota > Metazoa > Arthropoda > Insecta > Lepidoptera > Noctuidae > Caradrina > Caradrina kadenii. Next base: position 24,601,365 of record OX381672.1, on the reverse strand, counting down.
CGAGGCTAACAGTAACGGCGCGCTCGTCTAGGTGAAGTCAAGATGCTCATTCAACAAGGATCATCGCTGTTTGTGAACACAAGTTCAACACTAAAACCGCTAACTTTTAAAAATAAAACAGAACCAAAGCCGCTGTATTCCAAAACTGAAGTGACTTTTCACTTTTTAGATAGTGAAGGCGGTTGCGTTTTTTGAAGTTTTAGATTTTATATTTTTTGTGGCTTAAATCTTCTCATTACTACTTACTTAATTTCGATTCTTTTTTTGTAATACACAACTCAGCATTTAAATCTCTGAGTATTCAATAAATTACCCCTATTTTCTACTTTTACGGTAGGATTTTTTTTCCAAATTTATATGGTATAAACTTCAAGGTATACCCTATCCATTAAAAGAATTATTAAAATCGGACCACTCTCTAAAAAGTTATGCGTGGTTATAAATTACAATCAGTGAGTGAACAATCAATCATCCCCTGTTTTCCTACCCTTGGGGTTGAATTTATTTTTTTAATTTATATGGGACCACACCACCTTCGGGACATACCCTTTCAAATGAAAAAAACAAAAATCGGACTACTCTGTAAAAAGTCATGCGTGATCAAACATACGACGCGTTTAAATAATGAAAAATCTTGATCTAGTTTAATTAAGGTTTGGTGGAATAAAAGTCAGATAGAGAAATAACATTTTTATTACAATAAATGTTCAAATTGTTTAGCCTCAATACAAGCCCTACATCTTCTTAAAAAAGATCTACTTATTAGTTGGGCATATCTTCGAGTGTTGACTTGCTTAGCTGCTTGAGAAATGCTTTGAGGAAACTTTTTCTTTGAGAACTTAGAGCTTGTGCGAGTCAAAAACATTTTAACTGATATAGCAAAAACCGGGTTACTTGAGGTTTTAATTTGTTATTGTATGGAACTAACAGGATTGTACCATTTTAGAATTCTGATTAAATGCGCCAACTTCTAATGCCACTTGCCAAGGCACTCTAGTACATTTTTTTTAAAGGAGGGCCTGTCAAAGTCGACTTGTCTTGAAAATTTTAAATTCGTAGTTTAACAAATAGTCTCAATTCTCGGAAACTTGAGGCAATTGTGTCATTATTTTTTATTGGGATTCTAGAAATGTTATTTAGGATTACGTTTCCAAAGTTCAAATGAACAAAAATAAAAAAGAATAACCACAATAACCGAAAAATGGTACAGTTTGATAAAATTTCCAGGTTTTTCTTAAAATGCCCATAATTTTTAAACTGCATGGGATAGATATTTTTTTAGATTTTTCTCGTGATGGTTATGATCAATCCTGTCACCCCGTTTCGGCTTGACGTTGAGTTCTGGGACACCCTGTATATATATAAACGCGTCGAATTGATAAGTTCCTCCGTTCTTACTCGTCTGTTAAAAATGTGTTCGTTACTAATGGTGTGGAATGTGGCTTAAAGAAAACTGAACTGCCACAATACACTCGGGACAAGAAGCAAATAAGCCATTTACAATAAACATACCTTTAGGTGCCTGCGTGCAGGTGGACTCCGTGCTGTGCTGCGGGGAGGGCGCCGGGGTGCTGCTCTTGCTGCCTGAGCCGCCGTCCCCGGCAGACGACGCTCGCCGCGACGGCGACTGCTTTTTCTTGTCTGACGAATGGTGTAATTTGCCACCTAAGTATCATTGTCATACAGGTACTGTAACTACGACTTCTAATATGCGCGGTTTGAAATTAAAAATAAGTTATGATTTTAACTAACACGGATTTATTTAACATAAATAAAAAATACGACATTTTGATAGAAGAATCTACAACAATATTAAAAATAAAGTTCTGACTTAAACAAAAACATCACAAGTCATTCTCCAAACCTATTCATCATTTACGACGCGCGCATTTCATGCATAACGAACACATTTGCCTACCTGTAATGGTCAATATATATGTCATGCCTTCCACAAACTATACAGAGAGCCTGTTTTATTTCTTTGGCTGTTAAATATATCAAGTGATTCGAGCAGTTAATGCAAGTTTTGTTCACCAATCACAACAGCTAACGTAAAACTTGACAGCTTGTTTTGAGAGATTTAATTACGCTTTCAGTAGATAGGGCTGAACAATTAATAATGAACATCCGAAAGCAACTTAAATATAAAGTAGGTAGCCTGTCTACAGCAACGTACTATGATGGTTTGATGTACGCATCAGGCATGGAACGAAATATGACACGGACTACTAAGCCCACAGGAACAAAAATAGCAGCATCCTTTGCGCTGTGCCGTGTAGTCTGCGTCTCTCCAAGCACTCTCAGTACGCTACTTAGTTGACGCTACTTACCAGTTATTACCTACCTACCTTACCCTACAGAATAATTTGCGTGACTGTCCTTGGTAATTAGGAATAGATTGAACACCTAAGCCTTCAAAGTGGTGTAAGCTATTACATAAAAATCCTAGTCCAACCAGCACAGCTACGTCTACACATGAGCTAACATGCGACAATCATCTACGACATACGAAACCAACTTTTTTCGGATGACTTATTTTTTCGTGTGACAGGGCCTGAATCGGTGCTGTCTGGTGACATGTCTGGTAGCAGCGGGCGAAACGAAACATATCATTACAATTAGTTTTCTTGCAGAGAAATATTTATAGTGTTGTATACTATAAAAATAAATAGTTTTATAATTAAAACAATCATGTACCGGTAAGTCATAGTGTAAAATGAAACCAAACATTTCAATCGTGTGTAAACTGTGAACGTAATGTGTGAACATTGTATCACGTGAAACGATGATAGTAGATCCATTTGAACTAGTGATAACTCATTTGTTTTGTTCTTAAATCCATCGGATATTTTAAAAATAAGTGGAACAAGCAGTAACCAAGGACGTAAATAAACACGCGCGATACGGCCCGCTACATTTGTGGCTGCAGAGTGTTTTTCAATCTCAAAGACTGACTTGACGGCTTCATACGTCAAACTTGACAATTTTAATAGTGAGCTTCACGTTCATGTGCCGGAAGCATATTATTTTCATTTTTGACGTATGAATCTGTAAATTTAGTATCTGAGATCAAAAATACAGATTCGTGAAATATAATTTCAAAAAATCAATATTATTCGAAAAAAGAATTTATCGTTCTTTACGGGTGAACTTAGTTAACGTGTAAGTAGGTCGTGTTAGATAAAAGTAAACACACTGAGGAAAACTATACAATTATTACAAATAGAAGTCCAATGCCGTGTTGTTTGTGCTTGCGTATGTTCATATATGCGGCAGTTACTACAGCACGAGGACCTGTGGTATTGTCGTGTGTTGTAATGTTCCTATGCTTACATTTAAATCTGAATCTATACTATTATAAAGAGGAAAGATATTTTGTTTGTTTGTTTGTAACGAAACTACTGAACCGATTTTAACCATTTTTTCACAGATTACATACATTATTCCTGAGTAACATATATCATCACGCTACGGCCCTCGAGAGCGAAGCAGTAACGAAACACGTAACTTAACGCGGGTGAAATAAGCCACGCGGACGAAGTCGCGGGCAGGTCGTCTAGTGTTTAAATATAAGTATAGGAAACAACTTTTTTACAAATTGAAAGACCACAAACGACATTTTTTGAACGATGCCAAAATAATTTGCTATAGCGTGCTGGCTGCGTATGTAATGAAGCAGCTGGTCACTGTACTCACCCATAGGCTGATTAGGATTGGGAGTCTTGGAGGAGTTCGGAGTACTCTTCCCCGACACGACTGTGCACGTCGCATGCGAAGACTTGCGCCCCGGCTACGAATTAAAGCATACAGTCATACCAAGCACTTTTTCGCCAACTTAATAGTTATTAGCAACATAAACTTAAAATACGCATTATATTGTGTTACGTTACATAAATAATAATAAATAATTATTTCAACATATGTATGTATTTTAAATAACCAGTACAAGTATTTACGATAGTACTTTGTTACAAGTATGGCATACCAACGGAAAAATATTATAATTAATTATTTCAGTAAAATATACCCTGTAATTAACTTCAAATTGGGTTGATTAGAATACGAAAACTTTATTCTGTTCCAACATTTGTCATGGATTTTTCATTCACTTAGTCATTTCATTTCATTCATGTTTCATTATCGAGGAACAAAGGTAAAGCAGTTTTTAAGTAATACTGTGAACGCCGGTCTAGAACGGTGATCGTAAAAAGCACAAGCATAAAACATAAACTAATACAATAATGGGATGGCAGATGGTAGGGAGCTATAAATACATACACTCGACTGTGCTCGCAGGCATGACACGTACGTACCCCTTTTGACTTGGCAGCATGCGTCGGCGTCGCGCCGCCGCTAGCCTTGGGCGAGCCTGAGGCTTCGCCCTCCTTCTCGCAGCTCGAGTCGCTCGACTGACTGTCGTGCGACACCGGCTTGTACGGCGGGATGGTCTTTACGTTACCGCCCTTTTTCTGCACAGTCAACGTTCGTCACCGTATCACACACCGCTCATTAACGCCGGCAATAATGTCGGTGTCGAATTACAACGAGTTCGCGCTAAACCGCTAGGAAACAGGATAGTTTTATTCAGTAATTGATAAACTTTTAGGTATGGTCACTGAAACACGTAAACTACTCTACTTTATAGAATATGACTTCCAGGTGTTTATAATGAAATGATTTTAGTACCTTGACGATGATGGTGACATCATGATTGGTGAACTAAAAAATGATAATGAATGAATAAATCAATTTCCATGCACAAATAGGTGGCGACGTAGCGCGATAATTAGGTGCAGTAGGCCGACATGATAACAAAATGACAAAGTGAAAATGTTAACTATAACGCGTACTCAACACAATAATCAGCTCTTATGATCGGACACAATGGCCCAAATGCTGGCGCGCATTACTTCATCTTATATTTCAAGCGCTCATGCACATGTAAACAACTAAAATATAATTGTTACTGTTCCAGTATACGGAGCTCTTGTCTCCGTGTAATGTGCGCCAGTCTTTAGACTCGCAGACTGTCACAATGTGAACATATGTAAATAGCAGTTAATGTGAACACAGACAATGATCTCAAAAGAAGTGTACAGCGACAGTTCTAGAATGATCTTGATTGTGCAACTGACATACAACCGGTAGGTAGGTGCTATATTATAAGGTGTCGGTTACGTCTGGCATTTGAGCAATAACAATATAATTTCAACATCAGTTTCAAATGTTCAACCTAAATCGATGAACTGTGTCGATTTAGCGAGCTCTTCAACAAACAGACACTCACATTACAACAAACATACGTACTTACTCATCACGTTATATTTCTTGGTAGTATCGTACCAATTATTTATAAAAAAGACAAGTACCAAAAACCAGATTTGTTACTTGGCCAGCAACAAACAGTATTTCAAAGAAGCCCGACGGAATGTTAGATCACAGCTGCGGTCGTGTGGTGTGGCCGAGACCTTAGGCACGCTGCTCGACTGTACACGCGTGCGCGTAACTTTTATCATGGCCGCGTTTGGATTTGGTTAAGCTCAACAATACGACTTTTATGTTATTCTTGCACAATTAAAATTAAAACAAAAACCAAAGAAACCAATCACAAGTTTCATTGATATTTTATGTTTTGAAAACATAACTGTATGTGTGTGAGAGGATGGCAGAGATGGAATGATCCGATGAACAATACCAAACCAACCACACTGGAGTAGTCCTCAAGTACCCAAACAGCCAGGTATGAAATCTGTCACATGGTGGTTGCTGATTTAAATAATAATATAGAATACTTTACATAGTAAACAGTTATAGAGCAAGAGCCCGTGACTGCCAGACCTACGTCATAGTATAAAAGCTGAAACTTTCTCAGCGCATTGTCCCCGACACGGGTAACAACGATGGGCTACCATGAAGTTTGAAACATTGTGGCTTTGGCACTTGGCAGAGAGTCAGCAGCAAAGGTGTGAAAAATCCTTAAAAATTACGTCATGGTATAAAAGCTATTTTTTTTTATATTTCCTTCGGAGTGATGTTAGAGGTCACGTCTTCCATTGCCAGACACTTTGAAACTTGCAAAAATATGGTGAATTTCCGTCATAGTATAAAAGCTAAATTTTATATACATATGTAACTTGGGTAACTGTTTAAAAAGGTTTCCTAAGTAGCTTTGTTGTAGTACTTTTGATAGTTACTATAGGTTGCCAGACGCTTTGTAGTTCCGAATATTTTTGAAACGCGACAGTAAGGGCAGGTACCTTAACACACTTAACAATAGCTAACCCCTCTTGCATTAAAATCTGTTCGAAAAGAGGGTTACCAGCTGATGACGCTGTCTGTATGTGCAGTCAGCGGTACAATAGTCGTCATGGAGGATGAGGAGTATGCATTATTGTGAAGTCCCACAAAGCCGGTCGGACGCGCCACCTCGGTAGACGCCGCGCATGTGGCCCTGCCAAACCGACCATGGAGTCGGATACATATTAACTACATGTGACCTAGTGGAAGAACACACCTAGTTGTGTGGATGCCACATCTAAATGGTTGGAGGTTTTGAATGTTCCAAGCTATTCAGCTTTTAGTCTCATAGTCTTTAGTGTAAAAGTGAATAACTAAGTTATTTAGTAGATGGGTTTGCTTAGGCAAATAGTTAGTGATAATGGTACCCAGTTCGCATCGAAAGAATCTCAGGAATTTACAAATTTAAACGGTATGGAACACATATTCACAGCCCCCGCTTCAAATGGATTAGCAGAGAATGCAGTAAGACTACTAAAAGAGGTATAAAAAAGGCAATGTTAGCGAAACACAATATAGATAGGACATTGGACATTTTTACTGCTTTTATAGGAATGTAGAATGTAGCCCCGGAATGAATTTATTAGGCAGGCGGACACGTACTGATCGACTGGATACAATAAACCGGATAGTTAAAACAAGGTACATCGAGCACAACAACGACAGGCTACTGGGGGCGAATAGGAACATTGGGGGTGAAGGGGAAAAAGTATGGTACCGACAATACTTAAAACGGGAGAGATAGATTCCCGGTCGAGTAGTAGACAGTCGGGGTCCTAGCGACTAGTCCAGGGTCAAGGTGGGGAAATAGTCCATAGGCATATTGATCAATTACGTAGGAGAACAGGGAACAGATTATCCAAAGTATCTAGTGGTCCAAGTATTACACAGATTGTCAGATGGTAAAGAGGATGACGGCAGTGGTAGCGGTGGACGGGCTGAGCGCGAGGGGTGGCCGCGCGGGCTGACGTCGCCGGCTCAGTCGATTAATGTGCACCCGCAGCGGTCCAGCTGACAGCTTGTTAAGTGTTGTTATTTTAGTTACATTCGTTATTGAGTTCTTAGTTGTTTGTAATAGTTATTGTAGTATTCATTTAGTTGGAAGGAGTGTAATGTAGGTAAATTTGTATTAATTAGTTTTGTAAGGACGTCGGTAGATTTAAGTTGTGCCTGCGACAGTGTAATTACAAATCTGCTGTGGAACGCTCGCATCGTCTTTATTGAATAGCCTCAGCCATCATATTACTATGACGTAATATTTTAGGATTACTCACACCTTTGCTGTCTGCTCCCTGCTAAAGCCACCATGATCCAAACTTCATCCCGTGTCGGGGACAATGCGCTGAGAAAGTTTCAGCTTTTATACTATGACGTAGGTCTGGCAGTCACGGGCTCTCAGGCTATTACGTCAATGAATATAGCAAGATGGCAAAATATGATATCGACATCGTCCTGAATAAGACGTGCCAAATAATATCGGACTGCCTCGAACCGCCTCCGTTCAACGAGCTGTACGAGGATACAACAAACCTTGAAGAGGTTTTCTTGGGGTGCTTAAATGGACAGCAATATATCGACAGTGACACGCTGCAAATTTAATTAAAATATCCCAATCCTTTTTCTCTATTTCTCTATAACTAATTATCTGAATATGTGAACCTTAAATATTGAAACTTGTTATAATTGATTATAATTGCTTTTTGTTTGTCTTTACGGGTAGCTAATATAAAACTCGTGTTGGTGTCTGCAACATGAAAGCGGGACGCTGTTCCCTAACATTGCGTGTAGAGTTCTTGTTTCTAAAATAAATAACTTCTTTTTAAGCGACTACGAGGGAATAGGCCACAAGTACATATAACAGAGGAGACGCACAAATGTGGTATGGTGGGGGTATAGAAAACAAGCACAACGCATACTGACTCGTTGGCCTAGTGGTCCCAAGCACGACTGCTACGCTAGAGGTCTAGGGTTCGATTCCCAGGACGAGCAAAAAGTGCTGTTGGGTTTTTCTATGAAAATCTCAGTAGCAGCTCGGAGTTAGGATTTATGCACGGTTAATGGCAATAGGCTCGCCCCCTATTACATGGGACCAAAAACATACCGGTGAAATGTGGGTGTACATTGGAACACCTCCGCCTAACCCTTCGGGGAATACAGGCGTGATGGTATGTTATTGTTGTATTGTAAAGTGCAAAAATACCAGGAAAAATAGTCATTGTTCATTTTATGTTACCCCTAAAGCGGTCTGGAAATTAGATCAAAGATTTAAATGTAGAGCTGCTGTAAAACGAAAATAAGTAAGTGTTATTGGACATAAGCTTAAATGACAATAATAATTCAATACATTGTATTTGCGCTACATTTCATAGAATATTTATTATTAGTGTTGATGGCTCACCATGGTATCTAAAACCCGATGAAAAAATTTGCATTGAATATTTCATAGGAGGTAAAAAATCAGAAACGCAAGCAAGTCCGAGTCATGTTTCCACGATATTCCCTAAAGCATATCGAAAGCAGAAGATAAACGAATCACATATTCTAGATAGATATACCTACGCGCCTGATAAAACGTAGAATAGAATATAAAGTTTTTTGCAAATATGGGTACACAATAGTTGTGCAATTACAAAAGCTGCAGATCCCGCAGCAACAGAATATCACAACAAATAAAATAATAATGGAAAAAGCTCCTCGTTTAAACTTGTTTTATAGGATGACAAGGTCATCGATGTTTGGCGAATTATCTTGGCTCGTATTGAATAACAATTGCCCTTAGTTCTTCTACATTCCTTACATGTTTTGCTAAAACCAATTTATTTCGTTTCAGCATAGTTTGGGGCTGGAAACTTATTCGTGTTTTACACTCTCAAAACAGTTTTTTGTACACACGTGTTAATTTTCCGCGGAAAAATCTTTGATTTAACTTAGATTAGAACCACTGCGTAATAAAATATTTATTTTAGGAAAATGTGCGCAAATGCCTTGGCGGGTAAATATTATTTTTGTCAAATAAACGTTGCCCCATACTTGGAATTTCTCATGTGTCGTGGGTGCGTTTTACATACATATAAAACTCACATACACAAACAGCCAGACCCGGAACAACTATCTATAAGCCGTAAAATATTTGTTCCGTGCGGGTATGGAACCCGCGACACGCAGCGCAGCAGCCAATCGCTCAGCCACAGCGTCAAGAGTGCCGTCAAAAAAATTAAAAAGATTGTCTATCTATCATACCTATCATATCAGCACCAATCTCGTTTATCTTATATTTCCCTAAACCATCCATTTAATAAGAATCTTCGTAAGCTACTTATATTATTTTTGCAATTGATCGGTCCCTCTAATAAACAATGGATAAAATTCAATGGCTAAAATTAGCAAATAACTGAAGGACAGTTCCCCCTTTATTGGTAACCATTAGTAACACTGTCGACTACTACATCTAGACGACTGTAGCTAGACCAGGTCGAAATTACTTTACTATTCATCGCTAGGAAACTCTCCGCTTTTTCTATTACTGGGAACAGAAATGGGCGATGTTTAACCCCATGAAGGGTGAAAAAGACACTTAACAAAGCCGAAACTTACTTGCTGTACGCATTTTTGCAAACATTTTATTTTGTTGTGGGAACTTTCAAAGTTTTAATTTACGTAAACAAGTTATAAATATTTTGACAAAGATCTAGCGAGTGCCTCTAGCATCTGCCGCAAGTTGCAAACACAATGTGTGGCATGCGTTACATAGTGTGCCACGTGGCATAAACTGATACAGAAACAAAAGTCGTTATCCAGCGTTCATTTTTGCTCAATGTTACTTAGTTTGAAGCAGTATGAGTAGTTAGCGGCCATGTGAAGAGTCTCGTAAGTGCGGGACCCGGCGCTGAGTGTCACGCACCTGTTGTATGGACACTCCGTTTATGGCATGTCCTCTGTTATATTTACTTCGTGAGACTGAGAAGGAAAAAGACAATTGGAGCTAACCAGTTTACTATAATGGTGTTGACAGTAGCCGCAGTACTTCACGTTGTCCAGATAGTTGCCCGCCTCCTCGCACAGCAGGCCGAGTCCTTGCGCACAAGTCACGTGGAACTGTTGCTTGCAACCTTGTGAGAAACGAGCCGGGTAAAGCAACATGTTACTGCACTGGCGACAATAGATCTCACACCAAAAAAAAATAAAATATTAACAATCCCCCCATAAAAAAAAGTAGCAGTAGTAGTATAGCTAGTGTTCAGGTTGCTGTTCATGTTCTGTGAACTAGCATCATTTTGTAGTATTATGAAAATCTGATATCACGTCTGCTGTATTTCATACAAACGCTTCTTTTAACCCACATCTTTCTAATAAACAAATAAGCTGTTGGTCGCACCATGTACTGATCACATAACGGTCGCTTGCTAGTCGACGTATTTCAGCCAACATAACCAATGTAGACCAACTCACCAGATTTGTTGCACTGCATGCATGCACCCGCGTTGGCGCGGTGCGTCTTGCCCAAGTCTTGGCAGATGTAGCAGGTCTGAAAAATATTTACGTCATCATCAATATAGTTACGTAGATCAAAGTTAAAAAAACTCTATCAAAAGCCCATTTTATAGTAATTTCGAGAAAAGTAAAAGCATTTGAATGGAATATACCTATACTTCATTAGTTAGTACTAGTTGTGCCCGCGGCTTTGCTCACGTAGGCCCAAGTAAGTAAAATGTCATTAAAACAGCCTTACTCATATGTGTCATTATTGGTGATGATCGACTGCTTGGCTCTTTCTAGATAAAGCGTAATGATTTTACTTTCTGAGGATAAATGCGTAACCAATCTGTGATATTGTAACATTAACGTAAAGTGTTGAAGAATAATGTTCCTAATGCTAATGATTACCCCCTAATACAATAAATTGATAATACATAGCCTGGATGGCCTTTAAGGAATATTTACTACAGATTCTATCCAGCAGTTTTTACTTCAACCTGGAACATAAAAACAAACAGACAACAAAAAAACTATACATTTTGGCATTCCTATCGTGACAACCAGCAACGTGTTGTCTGACTTAGCTACGATTGTATTTATAATAATCTATGCTAATATTACAAAGAGGAAATATTTTTTGTTTGTTTACCATTTTTTCACCAATAGGTGGCTACATTATTACTGAGTAACATAGTAATATCATTACACTACGGCACACGGGAGCGGAGCAGTAACCAAAGACGTAAAAATAACCAACCCGGACAAAGTCGCGGGCGGGTCTCGAGTAATAGATATTGTAGATGATGAATGTTCTCACCTTATTGTATCTCTCTGGTGGTATGAGCCGCAACACGATCGGCTCCATAGACGTGACGTTGCCAAACCGCACCTCTGGTATGTACAGAGCGCACACGACGTGCGCCCATCCTCCGGTGTCCGACCGCTTTAGAGCGCCCGACTTGGACGGGCATAGCTCACAACGCTAAAATATCCAAAAGTGAACATTAATATAACACCCAGACAAATAAAAGAAACAGTGCAAACTGCAGCTTTTTGTGTCACACTCGGAATGATCATCGCTTCGCAATAAAGCATTTTGTTGAAAGCAATTGTCATGTCAATTGTTTTGGGCTCCAGGATATTAAACAAGCTGTTGTTTCATTTAGCTCCCCGGATCTGGTAAGGAAGTGTCTCTACCCATATACAAACACTAAATACAATGAAAACCAATTTTAAAGAAGGTATGGTAGAGATAACATGACTTCTGCTTGTATAAAGAGAAAAAACTACCGGTATTGTGCATGAACTACTGTTATAATAAATAAATGAACCTTGTTCTTAGTGTCCGGACTTTCACATTTCCGACAATACCATGGTCCTGTCGGTACAGTCACTATTCCGTAGCAAGCTGAAAATATATTGAATTTATTGGTAAATATTTCAATTAAACACAAAAGCGACCAAGGCAAACCATGTAAACATCGTAAATTAAGTTACACTTATTGGATTTCATTTATTCATTAACAATTTTACACTGTGTCTGAATGTTTTACAAAAAGGAATTAAATACAAGCTAAAAGCAATCCACAACTAAGGTCCAACACAATAATCGAGACATGTTACAACAATTGGTTAATTCAATAAAATAAAATCTAATACATGTGAACAAACTTCAATAAATAATCTATAAATGTACCTGATGTGTTGTAAAAATGAATAAATGATAATGATAATAATAATGTATAAACAATAAGTAGTTAAAATTTCTAAAGTGTTAGACGCTGATTCCTCATGTAGCCCCAGGCATCAGCTGCTCTGAACACTTCAGTAGAATACCTTGATGGACCGCGACTGTGCAGCCATTTCCGTCGCAGTAGACAAGCGGGTTGTCGGGCCAACCGCGCTCGTCAGAACACACGCAGCAGCCTCCTACCATCTCCTTCATTGTGTACTCCTCATTATTGACTTAAAACCTACGAAACCCCCGCCACACTTATGAACTGGCATAAAAACCACGAATACAAATCCAATTTCAGTGAAGAGGACGTGAAAATAGCAATTTATTAATTCATAAATGTGCTCAAAACGAATACATCACCAGGTTATTTGACCCTGTAAGGCGCTGACAAAACCCGAACACTTCAAATAAGCTTAATAAATTAAAACAAGTTTTTAAGCAAATCTATTAATTTTGTGGCAGCAGAAGAAAATATAATGTAATTTTAAACACGTATTTCTAAGAACTTGCTAGCTTCAAAATATGTTTTTCTTATTCCTTTATACAAAGACTAAAGAAACACCTTAAGACCTTTCAGCCAAAATATCTCTGAATAATAATATGTTAATCAACAAAGGCAGAACAGGGTGAGGCAGAGCTGAGAGGGCGCCAGGTTTATGACCGAGTGTCAACCTTTGCATAAAGTTTTTGAACAAAGAACTTAGTTGTTTATTTTTGAATCCACTATACCATTGCTTCAAATTTTGTAAGAAATTACAAGCATAGATCATTGCGAACATCGATTTATTTTCTGTGCAATCGCAGTGACCATGAATATTAGCTGTTGTCAGCGTCTTAACAGTAACTATGGAAGCTTTTATTAAGATGATTTATATGACAAATAATATGATCTTTATGTGCAAAAATGATTTAACAAATGCATCAGCAATGAATGTTTCTATCACTTCATATTGAATTAAGCTCTTACTTTGATAAAAGTGTTAGACAATACAATGGTGTTAAAATAAGTGCACTTTAGTTTCAATGAAGGAAGCAATGTTTTTTTTTTTTAAAAAAAAGTCAGTGTTACCAGTGCTTTTTCTTTGTTATCATGCACCAAACATATTTGACCTAGTAGTTTTATTTGGAACTAATGCAATTTAATGGTATAAAAATTGACAAGGTCTGCAAATTGGTTCAGTAGTATTAATGTTTTAGTTACATATGTCTGTGTCTATGATTCCTCCTACATGTTAAGTGTGATTGGATTAACAGAGTATTGTTGGATTCATATCAATTAACATAGCAAGTGTGAGGCATGTTGTTAAAACTTTAAAATCTTACCTACTGCAAAAAGGCAATACGAGTTATAGTCCAATCTCTGATTAGTCATTATGCCACTGACTATGACACAATGTTTTAAAAATTAACTACTTGTTTTATACTTTTTTGAGTTGTCTTTATGCAGTAGATTTTTTTTAAGAATTTTTTTTCACTTGCCACTGTGTTGTGCTTTGCCATGAGCTGTATGGAGAGCACCTAGAAGACTGCGCACCCAAGTAGGCCGCTGCAAACATGACCTAGCAAAATGGGGGAATTATAGATCCTATTGATGCCCAGTGGGAGTGTGGTGCTTCTGACCAGACAATGGGCCACTTTATACAGTGCCCAAAATGTCCCTATACTTGCACTTTAGAGGACATTAATAACCCTACTGATGCTGCTATAAACATGGCCACCTACTGCACCCAAAAGCTTTTTAATATAATTCAATAAAATCATCAACTCTAAAATTTATATTAATAATCTGTTCACTTGTAGGCTACTTTTATGCTTATGTAAGTAGTTGGATGTTTAAACTTGACTATATGTGCAAAGAAAGCCACAATTACTGATTATCATACATTCTAATGGCGGAAATATTTTGGTACAGAAATAAAACATTTTGTATTTATATTTGTAATGGGGGAAAGTAAAATAAAGGAAATAAATTTAATATTACTTCCCACTTTGTAAAGCACAAACGGCACCTACTGTCTTATGTGATAGCACTGGCTGATTATATTGTCACAGTTATTATAATATTAAAGTCAAAGTGCCTATTATAAGGGTCCTTTGTAAATAGCAATTTTGAATGTCATAAACAAGAAAAAAAAATTGTATTAGGAGCCCCTTCCAAAAGGTAGTTTTGTATGGGCATGAATAGGGAAGACTTTAAATATAAAGGTACTTCTATAAAAAAGATGCTTTCCAATAATTTGAACAGGTACGTTAATTAAATGATGACGTATAAGAATGAAAAACATTCAGAACATACAATAATTAACTAATTACAAGAAAATCAATACCCAGTGAATACTTAGGTATTGATCTTAGCTACAATTAAAGTTTGTTAAACATAATGTCATACAAAACTGTCGTGTTTGAAATGCGCTGATTACTGACGAAATAGTTAAAAATTCAAAGGAAATGGTATTCTTCGTCAAGAAACCTTAGTACTTGTGTGAGATTTGCATGACCAGTCTTGTAATTTAGTTTCTCTGAGAGTGCATGCATGCAAATGACGCCAATGAAGTTTGTAATCTATCGTAAGACATGAAAAGAAATAATAGTCAAGAGCAAGAGCTAATACAATTTGAAGTGGAACGCCGATGGATAAGGCTGTGAATATTATATGACAATGAATAACTTACAGCTTCCATCTAGTTATATTTACCAAAAGTAAAATTATCCGTTCATTTCATTGATGAAGAATTTCCCGGCAACAATTCTTTTAATTCATCTTTAATTTACAACTGATATCTTTTATCACCTCACCTGCTCCTAGCAAGAACGACAAAATGAAGCCTAATTACACAGAATCTAAACTTGCAATGATTTTAATTAAAAACCAGCCAAAACTAGTTCAGAACTTTGATTAAATCTGATTTTACACTAGGAAAACAGTTTACTGACGCCAAAAATCGGTAAAACTACACTCGCTCGCTGCCATTAGATGTAGCTCGGTCGGCTTAAACAAAAAGCCATGTTGAATTTTGTTTAGAGTGCATTTCATTATGGATTGAGAATTTTTTAGCATTTCATTGTTAGAGAAAGATAGCAGCATACTTAGTTCGTAAGCGCAACAAAGATAACTTGATATTTCAACATTCTGCCACAGAGTACGGGAACGCGATATTCACAAGGTTTCATGGAAATAGTATGTATTTTAGTTTATTTTCAAGACTTTTGGTTATTCTCTAGAACCTGATATTTTATTTCTCGCAACACTACCAACACTGCAAATCCAACATTTTTTGTTTTATTGGTTTTAATTATAGTAGTCGTCACGAGTCGTGAGCTCAAATGTCAAGTTAATTTTCGGGTTCCTTTCTACGTATTTTGGGCCGCCGATGCTACACGCGATTAGTCCGTTAGTTGAACCTGATACATAGAGTTATTTAAGTAATTTAAGTAAGGTACTTTTTAACCGACTTCAAAAAAAGAAGGAGGTTCTCAATTCGTACGTATACGTATGTATTTTTTTGCATGTTTGTTAACTGTTACGCGATAACTCCGCCAATTATAAATAGATTTTGATGAGTATTTTTGTGTTTGAAAGATCACCCTTCAGAGGTTAAATATCGCAAATAGTTAAGAAGTTTGTTTAAAAAAAATTATAACTGAAAAAATATGTCATCCAACTAAAGTAATTAGCGTATTCTGCTTTCTTGTGACTTTTAAGTGGTGTCTTGTTAATTTACATAGTATTACGTAAATTAACAAGACACCACAGTATTAACGTTAGTATTTATGGATTTGGATGACAGGAATTTGACATTAAAAAGCATTGATATATAGGTACACTATACTCTAGATTAGCAATTACCGCACCAAACCGTTGACACATCACATATGGCCACAGCCATATGCCCAGCAAACTTCACTTCAGTAGTCAAATTTGAACTGAGTGACACGCATTAACACGCGCCAAAAAAATCACCAAATTGGGTAAATGTGTAGTAAAAGAATGCGATTCAAGGCATAATAAATCAAGCGGAAATACTTTTCCTACAAGTTTATATTGTTTATCCTTATAACGTAAATAACGCAAAAACTAAAATGAAATGTGCCATAAAGCGAAAAATAAAATCCTTTACAAAAATAACAACCGCCTTAAATGACTTAAAAGTGAAAAATAACTTTACCTTTGGAAGTCCTGTTTGTTATTTTGTATTGCCACCAACTTACAAAACTAAAGTTATTTTTAACTTTTTAGTTTATGAACACGGTTCTTTTTTGAAAAAAGTTTTTAGCCCAATACGCTCAACTGGCTTACTGCAATCTAATTTATTATTTACTAATTATTTATAGAGAAACATGAGATCTTGCATCAGTTGACGTTCACGCAGAGAATTCATATTGAAGCATCAAAAACGTTGTTCATATAGACTCCGGGGAGATATTTTGCCAAAGGTAGATTCAAGCTAGGTGCTTTGTGAAAGCCCTTTGGATGCTTTCGACTCTCTGTGAGTGTATTGCATAATGCGGGTTCCACACCATCCTGGCACATTCTAGGTGGCATATAATTTAACATAACATAAGTATCACGCCTATATTCCCCGAAGGGTTAGGCAAAGGTGTACCAATGTACACCGACAGTTCGCCGGTATGTTTAAGTCCCATGTAATAGGGGGCGACCCAATTGCCATTAATGGGGCAGAAATCCTAACTCCGGGTTACTACTGAGAATTTCACAGAAAAACTCAATAACAGTTTGCTCGACCTGGGAATCGAACCCAAGGCCTCTAGCGTAACAGTCACGCTTAGGACCACTAGGCCAATGAGGCAGTTAATATTTTTATATAGTACAACGTTATTCAAAAATGAAGTTTTCCCTTGCTAGTTGTGGCAACAGTAATGATTTGTAGTTTTTTGTGAGATGGGCGCCATAGTGACGCTCTACGTATACAGGGCGGCCGATAGACCGACTCCTGAACAACATTTTAAATGCAATTTCGTAAACAGCCCCATGAATGTTTGAATTACAATTTTTCTTAGTTTGAGATCCAAGTACTTCAATAATTTCTGGGAACTTGTGTATATTCAGATTTTGTTAATTTTAGCTTTCGTTATATTTTCATGAACACTATGGCGATGGGTATCAGTTAGGTTGGGGTACGTTATTATGTACCAAGTACTTATCTATACTTATAATAAATCTCTAGAGAGGTCAATTCTGTACATGAAATATATTTCCAAAATAACTATCAGGGGGTGATTAGGGATCGATACTGATGCCAAAAATTCAATAAGTAAAATTTTTGTCTGTCTGTCTGTCTTTATAACCGTTATAGAAACAAAAACTACTCGACGGATTTTAACGAAACTTGGTACATTTATTTTTCATACTCCTGAGTTGGTTATAGTATACTTTTCATCACGCTACAATCAATAGGAGCAGAGCAGTGAAGGGAAATGTTGAGAAAACGGGAGAAGTTACTCCATTTTTTAAGCTTCCGTCACGTGTGCAACCTTAATGGTTAAAGCTACACAGAAATCACGTATGACGGAAATGTTCTCCTTAAAATTATATAAAAAATATCCCACGACAGCATATGTCTATCTTTTATGGTTGACTCACAATATCACGTGTAAGTCCCGGTAGCTTAGCAGTTCGAAGCTTTCTGATTATATTTGTCTACTCTTACGTTTATAACACTCTCAGTCATCCCTAATTAAAAAAGTAAACATTATTAACTATACCATAAAAAAAAATCATAGAAATAGATTGACATATTATATTTCCCTACTAAAATATGAAAGTTAATCTGTCTGTTACATCAAAACCACTGAACCGTGCGCAAGGACATAGGCTACTTTTTTTTACGAAAAACGACGGAAACGCGGACGAAGTCGTAGGCAACAGCTAGTTCTAAATAAGGCTATAGATCTTCGATACTGCTTGTAAGTATGGTTTTATTCAATTATGAAGTTAGTGAATAACGAGGCTAACGAACCAATGCCTATTAACACAGGTAGAAATAACATAAAGCTGTACTTCCTTTTCTTTATGTTTAAAAGATTATTAGGCAAAGCAGTGTAGTTTTACAATTAGCTGTTGGTTCATAGCTCGTCTCATTCCACAGCCAGTACTTTCCTTTACTCCTATGACGTCAAAGATAGGAGGCAGACATAGCGACGCCGATGCCATCGATTGCTCAGCTCACTCAATGCCAGCGGCCAGGCGCCCCCGCGTACTCCTACCACCCCCACGGACTACCGTCACCGAACTGACCTTTCAACGAGGTTCATTTATATGAATGAGTTAGCGGTAAAGAGTACGCATTGATTTGCTTTCATAACTTGTTTCAAGGAAAGTTGAATACGTTCAGCAGGCCCCGGCCGGGAACATTGTACACTGATTAACCATACTCTATAGACTCCACAAGTAGGTACCAGGTGGAGTCGCACCCGGTTTACTTAGAACCAAGCTAAACTGCAGTGAGAGCAAGTTTCTTAAATTCAATACCTACCTACTTATAAATCTTATTAATTTTCTTTAAAATGAATCTTTATTATTTTGATTGTATATGAATCCTTGCGAATAAAGACGTAATGAACACTTAGGTACATCACTGCTTTACTGTCACTGTGTTGTGCCTCATTGTCATTACTGTCTCATTCCAAGACGAGGGGAGATCTAAACAAAAAAATTGTGTAATTTCGAACAGTAAACAGTAACTTCGTACTGGGAAGGACACATTAGGTTCTTGTCATTGTCAATCGAAGTCTAATGTTGTTTTTGTAGAAGATAATCGTTATTTCTATTTACCTACTAGCGATAACACCTTAGATCCATAAGTTATGCTCTTATGTATCTCTAGCATTAACTTTCTTGATTTGAAAAAAAAGAGAGGAACATTACTCAAGTATTGAAAGTCAGTCGTCAGTTGGTCAGTTCACACCACACATTTCATTGTAAGAATTTAGCGCTGCTTGATGCTGCGTCCGCGTCGTGTGAATTCTCACAATGAAACATTTGTTTTTTCGTGTAGATATTAAAGTTAAATTTTGAGTCGATGTGCGCGCAGCGTCATGACGCGTCGCGTCTCTATGTGAACTGACCCTAGGATAAGATTAACTATAGTCTCAATATATTTTTTAGGGTTCCGTACCTCAAAAGGAAAGGGAAGTCCGTCTGTCTGTCTGTCTGTCTGTCAAGACCCTTTATTTTAGGAATGCGTGGAGGTACAAGTTGAAATTTAAACCGTATAAGTACTCAGGTCTACGGTCCCATGAAAACAATCACCGACGCATTATCGCACCAAAAAATAACTGCCAAGACAACTTACAGGAAACGTATATATGTTTCTTGACCATTGTCTTTTACTCCGCAACGTTCTCGTATAACCTCATTCCTCACTTCACGTCACAAGTTGCGCCATAAATACTCCGCTACGAACACACCACAACAACATCCTGCACGATCAACAGTATGGTTTCACCAGGAGGCGTCGTACTACTGACGCTGGTGTCACTTTAATTAAGCACATCTTTAATGCATGGGAGGACTCACTCCTGTGAGTCCTACTATTGGTATTTTTTGCGACCTCTCAAAAACCTTTAATTGCGTAAATCATGAAACGCTCCTCCTGAAGCTAGAGCATTACAACATTATATTTGTATACTGCAAAAGAAGGCTGTCCGAGCTATTTTTAATCTTTGCATAAGCTAATCTCTAAGAGAATTGTTTGAAAAATTAATATAATGACGGTACCTTGTCAATATATATATATGAAAACATTATGCGTGTTCGGAAAAATCTTCATCTTTTAAAAAAAGTTGGTGATAGACATAACTTTAATACTAGAAGTAGGAACAAATTAGATCAACCAAGTTTTAGATTGTCAAATGTACACACTTCTTTTATGGGGTACAGGAAAAAAGGTTATAATAAAATACCGCTCGATATTCTCGAATTAAATGAGAGAAAGTTTAAAACCTGCGTGAATCACACACTATAGCCAAGCATATTATAAACTCTTCTAATTTATAATATACTTGACTACAAAGTGTGCGATTATATAATTGATAAAAATTCTTGCCGTAATGCTAGTCCTGCTCCACAGCCACTCGGGCTTACAAATTAATATACATATTTTGTTCTAAAGGGAACGATGTTTTTTAGCACAGTTTTCAGAAACCTTAATAACGTGTACCGTTATTATTATTATTTCTTTTTCCTACATACTACAGTTTATCTGTCGAATAGGTTCACTGAAAACCTCAGTTTTGTATAATTTTACATAATTTATTTCAATTTTGTAAATGAATGTTTTGGACACTATAAGCACGGTGGTTGAGAGCTTTGTCCTGCTCACATAAATGTCTCGCTGATGGAGGCGCGTGTGTTGAATCGTTCGGCTGCCTTCAAGATGGTTGAGCTAATGGTGCTGATGCTCGCGCCATGTTCGTGAACGGGCACTGTCAGTTGGGATTGGTCATCTCTTAACTGCCATGGCTTGCATCTAAAAATAAATCTTTATTTATTTACATAATAATATTTACAGCCCTCAAATTAGAAATCCTTAATAAAAACAAAAAGAAACTAAAACTAAATGGCATCAAAAAACTCCTCCGCATCACCGTCAACCGGAAAAGTGCCCAAAAGACTGGCGGCATTACCACGTTGAATGGCAATGCTTAACCTCTGGCCAAGGTAAAATCCAGGAAAATTATTTTTTTTCTTACATCTTCAGTAATATATTTTTTTTGCAACAAGAATATTGTAACCAAGATTTTGTAAAAACCAAATTGGAAGAAAAGAAGAGTGTCCATGGAGTTTCTTGCTCGTTCTTCTCCATAAAGACCTACGATTTGGACTAGCAACTACCTTCAACTTATAAATGTAACTTCTTGACAATTCAAAAGTGCCTGTAGATGGTCTAATTGAAATAAATGCTTTGACTTTGATCCTTCATTTATTGCATAATTGTGTACATTTAGATCTTATTAATAAACATTACATTGTTAGTATCAACAGTCTCCCCAGGCGGACATGCGATAGTACTGTTAGTATCAACAGTCTCCCCAGGCGGACATGCGATAGTATTTTTGAGAATTACGTTTTTGAAAACTCACAAACCGACTTCAAAAAGGAGGACGTTATTTATTCGGATGTTTTTTTTTTATTTATGGTCGGGCGTAACTCCGTCGTTTGTGGACGAATTAGCAACATTTCTTTTTTGTTTGAAAGGGGTTTATTCCGAAATGGTCCCATTAAAATTTCATGTAGATGATGGATTCGGGAGACAGACAACGGAACTCTTCAAAATATAACAGCAAATCAACCGCGATTGCTCCTATCATATAAATATAAATTGTTGTTTGATTGGTTATACTCAGAAGTAGTTGTCAATTGAGAAATTTTATCGAAATTTGTTGTTGTTTGGTAAAAAAATTAAAATAACTGAAAAAAATATTTCACCCTAGTAAACGAATTAGCTTATCCTGGTTTCTTGAGACTTTTAAGTGGTGTCTTGTTAATTTACATAGAATTACTGTTCCTTCATGGATTTCGATGACAGGAAGTTTATACGAAAAAGCGAAACATTTTTATTTTTTACATAAAATTCGTCCGCCTTCAAAAACTCGAAAATGAAAAATAACTTTAGCTTTAGAAAATACAAAACAACAAACAGAAACAAAGCCGTCGATTTCCAAAGCTAAAGTTAGTTTTTAGTTTCGAGTTTTTCTTTTTTCTACTCCCATGGGAAAAAGGCGTGAGTTCATATTAATAATAATAATAATAATAAGACCTGTCTGAAAATTAAAATTTTTATATTTCCCATTTTGCCCTATTTTTGGATTTTTATAGTAAAGCACAATAACTAGGATTTCCATAAAACTTTCAAATTAATAACAAAAACTACAATTACAGTGATCATGAAAAAAAAACGCAGGAAATCTATAAATTTGTAATGTGACGGCTGTCAAGGCCGTCATGAAAAGAAATCAAGTGGAAATACGGAAACAACAACAAATACAGGAATGTTGACACGAGCCAGAGCTCGAAAAAATGCACAATTGCCATCCCCGGACTCGTTGCTCAGCTCCGCCTCGCCGCCGCCGGAATCCAGCCCCACTGTGAGTGCTGCCACACCGGCCACGGCAGTTGCGTCGAGCTCGAGCGACGAGTATTTCTCTCCGCTGTCGTCGCCACCACCTGCTCGTCGACGGGGAGGACGCCGGCCACCGACGTGCTTGGGATCCCGAGGCCCACTGGCTTCTGATAGGGTCCCCGCTGCCGGTGGAAGTGTGCAGCGCATGAGATGGACACAGTCTGTTAATGAGAACGTCATGCGCTCATACTTTGGGGCTACAGAGGGGGGAAGTAACCTGACTGCGTACCGTGGTCGGATGCTCTCTCTGTTTCAGGTGCTTGAGCCAGCTGTCAACGTTTCGGCACAACGACTGTCGGATCAGGTGCGGGTCATCCTGCGTAATCATATGTTGGATGACACTGTACTTGATCGCCTTCGAACCGAGATGCAAAGGAGCCATGTCATTGCTCCTTCGTCGCAGATTGTGGATGTGGCACTACCACAGACCACCTCAACACCCAGCCACGTCGATGAAGAAAGTAATGACATGGTTACTCATGTAAGTACCCAGTGCAGTGAAGAATTGAGGAGTGCTTTGGAGGGTGCGATTCGGGAGTATAAACTCATGCCGCCTGAGCACAGACCACGCTTACCTCGCTTGCCTATGCATAATAAAAATAAGGCGCTGGTGTGTGCTCTGGATTCGCAGTTATCGAATTATTTCGATGACTGTGAAGACCTTGCTGATGCGCACTCGATTCTGTACTGTGCGGCTGTTGCAGCATGTCGTGTAGCTCATGTCAAATTTCCTAATAATGACATTGCTACACGACCTAAACCAGCTGTACCAGTCTGGCAGTGCAGGATTGAGCGGCGCATTAGTGAGACCAGAGTGCTCATCGGCAAATTAATCTGCTTCAGGGAGGGCAATACTCGTCCAAGAGTGATGCGCTTTGTGAGACGGGCATTCTCGGGGACTGATATCAATCCTCGAGACTATATGTCCCAGGTCACAGAGCGCATCGATTTCCTGAAGCAGAAGGTGTATGCATGGGCAAACCGTATTCGTAGGTATAAGCGGCGAGTGGAACGATATACCCAGAATCGCAGATTCCAAAGTGATGAAAGGTGGGTTTATAGGGCTTGGGAGCGACCGGATCAAGGTGTATCTGATACGCGCCTGCCAGATGATGATGCCATGTGTTCGTTCTGGCGTAGCATCTGGTCGGTGCCTGTCAGCCACGCTGAAGGTGATTGGACTCGGGATGTTGAGCGAGCGTGCGAGTCAATACCAGAAATGGGGGCAATTACCATTAGCCCCCAAGATGTAGCTCGTGCGGTCCGTCCATTGCCTAATTGGAAATCTCCTGGACCGGACGGGCTGCATAACTTCTGGATAAAATGGTTCAGAGGATCGCACGTTTGCTTGGCATCCCGATTCCAGTCAGCCTTGGAATCTGGTTCGCTACCCCAGTTCCTAACGACAGGAATAACCCACTTGCTCCACAAATCGGGTAGTACTGCGGAACCTAAAAATTATAGACCGATCACATGTCTTCCGACGGTCTATAAGGTTCTTACATCCATTTTGAGAGAAAAAATTAACAAACATATAGAAAATAATGCCATCATGTCTCCCTCTCAGAATGGATGTAGGATTGGGTCCCGTGGTACTAAGGAGCTGCTCCTAATTGACATTGCTATTAGCCAACAAGTTCGCCGATCCCGAAAGGATCTGTCGACATGTTGGATAGACTACAAGAAGGCCTATGACTCTGTACCACATACATGGCTAATGAGGGTGCTAGAGTTGTATAAGATTGATGCAACTCTACGCGCCTTCCTGATGTCGTGTATGGGGCAGTGGAGAACGGTCCTTCGCTATCCGGGATGTAGACAAATCCAGAGGATAAGCGAACCGATAAGGATTGAGCGAGGTATATTCCAGGGCGATAGTTTGAGTCCGCTTTGGTTCTGCTTAGCCTTGAATCCTCTAAGCACACTGCTGGAGGATTCAGGTCTGGGCTATCGGTTGAAAAGAGGAGGTCAGGTAATATCTCACCTTCTTTACATGGATGACCTGAAACTCTTTGCCCCCAACCGGTTGCGACTGATGGAGTTACTAAAGGTAACAGAAACTTTCAGTAGCGCCATCAGGATGGAATTTGGTGTGGACAAGTGTGCGGTCATGCATGTCAAGCGAGGGGAGATAGTGGAGTCTGAGGGAGTTCAGCTCTCGGACTCCATAAACCTTAGATCCCTTTCTTCAGCTGAGACCTATAAGTATTTGGGTATGTCGGAAGCGTTGGGCATCAATACTGTTGACGTGAAACAATCGTTGAGGGAGCGCTTCTTTGGCCGCCTGAAAAAAGTATTTAATAGTCTTTTATCAGGTGGAAATAGGGTGCGCGCCTTCAACGGGTGGGTCATGCCGGTTTTGATGTACTCTTTCGGCATACTGAAATGGACTCAAACGGAACTTGACGCCCTGGATAGAAGGGTCCGTACATTGTTGACGGCATATCGGATGCATCACCCACGGTCATCGGTGATGAGATTGTATATTCCGCGGAAGTGTGGAGGTCGTGGCTTCCTAAATGCTAAGACTCTCCACAACCGCGAGATATGCAATCTCAGGGAATTTTTCCTCGAAGCCGACGTGGGGATGCACCGAGATGTGGTGGCAGTGGATAAGGGCCTCACCCCGCTCTCCTTGGCTAAAGAGAACTGGCGCAAACCAGTAGTACTTGAGGCTAAAGATCGTGAGGAGGTATGGCAGAGTAAGGAGCTTCACGGACGCTTTTTCCGGGCCTTGCATGGGCCCGATGTAGATCTCTTAGCGTCCGTATCCTGGCTTCGCTTCGGTGACCTATTTGGGGAAACCGAGGGTTTTGTCTGTGCAATTATGGATGAAGTTATTATGACGAATAACTACCGGAGATTTATTGTGAAGGATGGCACGGTTGACATTTGTCGGGCATGCCACCGGCCGGGCGAATCAATCCGTCACATCATCTCTGGATGTTCTCGTCTAGCTAACGAAGAGTACTTGCATAGGCACAACCTTGTGGCCAGGATTATCCATCAGCAACTTGCTCTAAAATACCGCCTTGTGGAATCGGAGGTACCATACTATAGGTATGTGCCCGACCCAGTTCTCGAAAATAGCAATGTCACATTGTACTGGGACCGATCCATCATCACTGATAGGACTATTGTAGCCAATAAACCTGATATAGTGGTGGTGGATCGCTTGGAGAAGCGCGCAATGATCGTTGACATAGCAGTCCCACATGACGTGAACCTCGTGAAGGCCGAGAATGACAAGAAAATCAAGTATCTAGACTTGGCTCGCGAGGTTGTCGACATGTGGGATGTGGACTCAGCGATCATTGTGCCGATTGTTGTTACAGCCAATGGCTTAATTGCCAAGAGCCTCGACCAACATCTAAGGAGGCTCACGTTAGGCAGCTGGATCAAGGGCTTGATTCAGAAAGCGGTACTCCTAGACACGGCGCGTATTGTTAGGAGATTCCTTTCTCAGGAGCCCTGACCGCCGGTGGCTTGGACCTTGTTCCCGTCGCCGGTGGGCTACTATTTTTTATATTTTTAAATGTTTTTACTTTTATAACAATATTTAAAAATGTAATTTATATGTATATAGTCATGAATAAATGAGAATAATAATAATACTGGCAACACCACTCTGTCAACAAGATCGACAATTTTCTATTTCATATTTTATTCCGAATAATCCTAATTGAAATACAATACAATTTAAAACAGTCTTCATATAATTTAAAATCTTCATTAATAATTATAAACTTCCATAAATAAAATAGCAATAAAGCAACGAAATAGAAATAAAATAAACAAATAAAATGACGCCTGTCAAGGCCGTCATGAAATCCGAAATAACGAAAAGTCAAAGAAAATGTTGGCACGGGCCAGGAAAAGGCAAAACGTACAACCACCATCTCTGGACTCGTTGCTCAGCTCCACCTCGCCGCCACTGGAACCCAGCCCTACTGTGAGTGCTGCCGAGCCGTGCCGCTGTCGAGCGCGAGCGACGAGTATTTCTCTCCACCGTCGACGCCACCACCTGCTTGTCGACCGGAAGGAGGCCGACCACCGGAGGGTTTGGGATCCCGAGGCCCACTGGCTTCTGATAGGGTCCCCGCTACCGGTGGAAGTGTGCAGCGCAAGCGATGGATACAGTCTATTAATGAAAATGTCATGCGCTCTGAATACTTTGGGGCTATAGAGGGGAGAAGTAACTTAAAGCTGCGTCGAAATCACAAAAATAGTAACTGTGTACGTGCGTACGCTCTATGTGTGTGTGTTAAGTGTCAGTGTGTGTGGTGTCAGTTTTTTTTTACCGATGGGATATTATCAAATGCCTTCCTCAGCCCTGGGCGTGGCGGGAGGGAATATCAGTATTTTTCTGACTATAACCCATCCATGTTCCTTCCTGTGGTTTTTTCGTTCCGGGGGAGCGGTATGTCTTACGAACAACTCACATGCCCGAGTGAGTGTCTTGACAGTAACTTGATATTGTTTTGGATTTCGATTTTTTAACCGACTTCAAAAAGAAGGAGGTTATCAATTCGTCTGTATGTCTTTTTTTGTATGTGTGTTAAGTGATATCTCCGCCGATTATGAATCGATTTTTATGATTCTTTTTTGTTTGATAGGTCATACTTCAAAAGTGATCCCATATAAATTTTATCGAAATTGGTACACTAGTTTAAAAAAAAAAATTACATTACTGAAAAAATATGTCATCCAAGTAAACGAATTAGAGCATTCTGTTTTCTCGTGACTTTTAAGTGGTGTCTTGTTAATTTCCGGAGTATAACTGTTCCTTCATGGATTTGGATGACAGGAAATTGATACTAAAAAGCGAAAAATAAAAACTTTTTTACAAAAAAGACAACTTTTAAAAACTAAAAAGTAAAAAAATCAAAAAGTTCAAAAAAAAAAGCTTTGGAAGTCGGCGGCTTCGGTTCTGTACGACTTCTCCACTGAGCTCGTTGACTTCCAAAGCTAAAGTTATTTTTCACTTTTCAGTTTTTGAAGGAGATTGTCTTTTTTATAAAAAAGTTTTTTTTTGCTTGACAGAAGTTGTTCTAGTCTCCTTTTATTTAGTATAGTTATGATCGTATGCACAAATATTGGGCAGTGTAGGCCCACAGCTTGGATAACTTTCTTGCTTGGTAGAAAGTGGAGTTGTTCTGGTGTAATCAAGTGTAGGTTGAAACACCCATTGTAAATATCAGTGACTGTACCTAAATAACGTAATGTGGTTTAGTTGGGGGGAACAGCTAAACAAAAACATTCGAGCAAGTAGTTTGTTGCTGGGTCTAGCTTGTTCATGTGATCATGCAATCATTTTAGAAGTTGTGCATTCATATCGTTCTCTGTACGTTATTTTCAGCTTCTGAGTGTGGTCTCAAAAACGAAAATCAATATTATGCTTCTCTTCGTTTAAATGTGACAAATATCTTTGCAAATTTTTCAGCAAAATTCTCATCGAGCATCCTAAATGAGCCTTTGCGATGTAATGTAACCCACGCCGTTTTGAAGACCTTGGTGACCTTGGTTTTGAAGATCTTGCAGCGAATAATAGACTACAAGGTTCCAACCATCTCTGATAAGCGCCATGTCTGACACTCTGTTAAAATACTACATATGAATACATATTATACCCACTACATACTAATATGTCTTAGGTATTTGAAATTAGTGTCGGCCAATGTCAAAGTCAAAGTACGAAGTCAAATTATTTATTTATAAGACTATTAAAGGCACTTTGGAGCGCCTTAAACAACTACTCTTTTAAATGAAATGTTGTATAGTAGTAGTAGAGCTCTTTGTGAAGGAGCTCGTCCGGGGAAAAACTACCACCATTCCTATTTCTGTCGCAAAACAGCGTTGCTGTGTTTCGGTTTGAAGGCTGCAAGGCCGCTCTGACTCCAGAAAAGGCGCACGGGGAACACCACGCGCGCCTTACTCTCGGGCCTGTCTCTGTTCGGGTGACGGAGTGACCCTAAGTCCGCCGCCCGCAGGCCCCAGTTCACGGTAGCCGGCGATCATCTCGGCACCTGGTGTGTCTTCTGCAGGTGGGATGGGAGGAAGTAGCCTCCCTTTCCCGTTCCTCCGCCTCTTTGGCGGCCATCACCTCCTCGCAGAAGGAGGCGACGGCGTGCCAAGCGCTCTTGCTCCCGACCATGGTCAGAACAACGTCTTGGAGCGAGAGGCTACCCGCAGTTGTGGCTGCGACGAATTCACAGCGCTGCACTGCCCAAGCTGGGCACTCCTCCAGTGCATGCTGCGCCGTGTCCTCGGGGCAGTCCTGACAATGATGTCACCTAGGCACCGTCTCTCGGCCTATGCGATGCAGGTACTTCCCGAAGCATCCGTGTCCAGAAAGCACCTGTGTCAACCGGAAGGTGAAGGCACCATGACGCCTCTCCAGCCACTCCTTCGGCGTGCCCTGCGCTGGGTCGCGCAAGTCGATCCTCCCATTCCGCCAGTAGGATCTGGCCTAGCTCTGCTCTGTGTGCCTCATACTCCCGAGGCACTGGAGGGCGTTCGCTCCGCTCAGGCGTTTCCTTGCGCCACCGATACAGAGACGCAAGAAGTTTAGCGTCGAGATCCCAGGGCGATGATCCGACAAAGAGGGTAGCCGCCTCTGGTATTGCAGATGTCTACTGGCAGCGGTGACCATTTAACATCAGGTGACCCGTCGGCTTGTTTGCCATCCAATAACGTAAATAATAATAATAATAATAATAATAACTGGCAACACTTGAATCGACAAGACCTGTCTAAAAATTTAAATTTTTATATTTCCCATTTTGCCCTATTTTTGGATTTTAACAGTAAACCGATATGGTTTACTGTTAACTTACCAGGATTTCCATAAAACTTTTGAAGTAATAGTACAAACTGCAAATACAGTCATCATGAGAAAAAAACGTAGGAAAACTATGAATTTTTGATGTGACGGCTGTCAAGACCGTCATCATGAAATCAAGTCAAAATGTAAAAGAAAAACAGGAATGTTGACACGCGCCAGAGCTCGAAAAAATGCACAATTGTCATCCCCGGACTCGTTGCTCAGCTCCGCCTCGCCGCCGTCGGAATCCAGCCCCACTGTGAGTGCTGCCACACCGGCCACGGCAGTTGCGTCGAGCTCGAGCGACGAGTATTTCTCTCCGCCATCGTCGCCACCACCTGCTCGACGACGGGGAGGACGCCGGCCACCGACGTGCTTGGGATCCCGAGGCCCACTGGCTTCTGATGGGGTCCCCGCTGCCGGTGGAAGTGTGCAGCGCATGAGATGGACACAGTCTGTTAATGAGAACGTCATGCGCTCATACTTTGGGGCTACAGAGGGGGGAAGTAACCTGACTGCGTACCGTGGTCGGATGCTCTCTCTGTTTCAGGTGCTTGAACCAACTGTCAACGTGTCGGCACAGCGACTATCGGATCAGGTGCGGGCTATACAACGTAATCATATGTTGAATAACACTGTACTTGATCGACTTCGGCTCGAATCACGGAGTAGTCATATTACACCTGCTTCGTCACAGCACACGGTTGTGGTCCAACCGCAAAGTTTGCCTAGTACAATGCAGTCGCCGCGACCTGATCGCGTTAATGAAGTGGATGATGACGTGGCTATTTCCGTGAGTTCCCAATGCAATGAACAGTTGAGGAGTGCTTTGGAGGATGCGTTCCGGGAATATCGCTTCACACCACCGGAGCTTAGACCACGACTACCACGTTTGCCGATGCACAACAAAAATAAAGCGTTGGTGTGTGCTCTAGATTCGCAGCTGTCAAACTCTTTTGACAGCAGCAAGGACCTTGTCGATACCCACTCAATCTTATATTGCGCGGCTGTTGCGGCATGTCGTGTAGCTCATGTCAAATTTCCCAACAGTGACGGAGCTGCACGACCAAAACCAGTCGTACCAGCTTGGCAGTGCAGGATTGAGCTTCGTATCGATAGGGCTAGAGCACTCATCGGCAAGCTAATCTGCTTCAGGGAGGGCAATATTCGCCCTAGAGTGATGCGTTTTGTGAGGCGGGCATTCTCGGGGACTGATATTGATCCTCGAGATTATTTATCCCGCGTCACAGAACGTATTGACTTCCTGAAGCAGAAGATATGTGCATGGGCAAACCGTATTCGTCGGTACAAGCGGCGAGTGGAGCGATACACCCAGAACCGCACATTCCAGAGCGATGAGAGGTGGGTCTACAGGGCTTGGGAGCGGCCAGACCAAGGTGTGACTGATGCGCGTCTGCCGGATGATGATGCCATGTGTTCGTTTTGGCGCAGCATCTGGTCGGTGCCTGTCAGTCACACTGAGGGCGATTGGACTCGGGAGGTTGAACGAGTGTGTGATCCCATACCACAAATGGGGGCAATTACGATCAGCCCCCAAGACGTAGCTCGTGCAGTTCGTCCGTTGCCTAATTGGAAATCTCCAGGACCGGACGGACTGCACAATTTTTGGATTAAATGGCTACAAAGATCGCACGTTCGCTTGGCTTCTCAATTCCAGTCAGCCTTAGAGTCTGGATCGTTACCCCAGTTTTTAACAACTGGAATAACCCACCTGCTCCATAAATCGGGTAGTACTACGGAACCCAAAAATTATAGACCGATCACCTGTTTGCCGACGGTCTATAAAGTTCTTACATCTATCTTGAGAGTTAAAATCAATGAACATATTGATAATAATTCCATTATGTCTGTCTCTCAAAATGGATGTAAGAATGGGTCCCGTGGTACTAAGGAGCTACTCCTCATTGATATGGCCATTAACCAGCAAGTTCGTCGTTCTCGAAGGGATCTATCGGCATGTTGGATAGACTATAAAAAGGCCTATGACTCGGTGCCACATACATGGCTCATGAGGGTGTTGGAATTGTATAAAGTGGATACAACTCTGCGCACCTTCTTGATGTCGTGTATGGGGCAATGGAGGACGGTCCTACGCTATCCAGGATGTCGGCAGTGCCGAGAGAACAGCGAACCAATAAGGATCGAGCGTGGTATATTTCAGGGCGATAGTCTGAGTCCACTGTGGTTTTGTTTAGCCTTGAACCCTCTAAGTACACTGCTGGAGGGCTCGGGGCTGGGCTATCGGTTGAGAAGAGGTGGTCAGGTCATATCTCACCTCCTTTACATGGATGATCTGAAACTGTTTGCCCCCAACAATTTGCAACTGATGGAGCTACTGAAGGTAACAAAAACTTTCAG
This sequence comes from Caradrina kadenii, assembly GCA_947462355.1. Lineage (NCBI taxonomy): Eukaryota > Metazoa > Arthropoda > Insecta > Lepidoptera > Noctuidae > Caradrina > Caradrina kadenii. The sequence goes on along the minus strand of OX381672.1, from coordinate 24,569,510 downwards.
TAGTGCCATCAGGATGGAATTTGGTGTGGACAAATGTGCAGTCATGCATGTGAAGCGAGGGGAGATTGTGGAATCTGTGGGAACCCAACTCTCGGATTCCATAAACCTTAGGTCCCTTTCCTCAACTGAAACCTACAAGTATTTGGGTATGTCGGAAGCGTTGGGCATCAATGCTACCGACATGAAGCAATTGTTGAAGGAACGCTTCTTTGGCCGCCTTAATAAAGTTTTAAATAGTCTTTTATCAGGCGGAAACAAGGTGCGCGCCTTCAACGGTTGGGTCATGCCGGTTTTGATGTACTCTTTCGGCATACTTAAATGGTCTCAGACAGAACTTGACGCCCTGGATAGGAGGGTCCGCTCATTATTGACCGCAAATCGGATGCATCACCCACGGTCATCAGTAATGAGACTGTATATCCCACGGAAGTGTGGAGGTCGAGGCTTCTTAAATGCTAAAACCCTGCACAACCGTGAGATATGCAGTCTCAGGGGTTACTTCCTGGAAGTTGATGTGGGGATGCACCGAGATGTGGTCTCTGTGGACAAGGGCCTCACCCCGCTATCTTTAGCGAACGAGAACTGGCGCAAACCTATAGTATTAGACACTAATGATCGCAGGGAGGTATGGAAGAGCAAGGAGCTTCATGGGCGCTACTACCGGGTCCTACATGGGCCGGATGTAGACTTCAAGGCGTCCGTATCCTGGCTGCGCTATGGTGACCTCTTTGGGGAAACCGAAAGTTTTGTCTGTGCTATTATGGACGAAGTTATGATGACGAACAATTACCGGAGGTATATTGTGAAGGACGGCACGGTTGACATCTGTCGGGCATGCCACCGTCCGGGGGAATCAATCCGTCACATTATATCTGGGTGTTCTCGTCTGGCTAACGGAGACTATTTACATAGACACAACCTTGTAGCCAGGATTATCCACCAGCAACTTGCTCTGAAATACAGTCTTGTTGAATTAGAAGTACCGTACTATAGGTATGTGCCCGACCCAGTTCTTGAAAATGGCAATATCACGTTGTATTGGGATCGATCTATCATCACTGACAGGACTATTGTTGCCAATAAGCCTGACATAGTGGTGGTAGATCGATTAGAGCGTCGCGCAATGATTGTTGATATTACGGTCCCACATGACGAGAACCTCGTGAAAGCTGAGAAAGATAAACAAATTAAGTATCTTGACCTGGCTCGCGAGGTTGTCGATATGTGGGATGTGAGTACAGCAATCATTGTGCCGATAGTCGTGACGGTTAATGGCGTAATAGCCAAGAGCCTCGGCCATCACCTGAGGAGGCTCTCGTTGGGCAGTTGGATCAAGGGCTTGATTCAGAAAGCGGTACTCCTAGACACGGCGCGTATTGTTAGGCGATTCCTTTCTCAGGAGCCCTGACTACCGGTAGCTTGGACCCTGTTCCCGATACCGGTGGGCTACTATTTTTTATATTTTTAAATGTTTTTATATTTTTTATATTAATATTTAAAAATGTAAATTATATGTATATAAAATAAATAAATGGAAATAATAATAATATAATAATAATGGCAACACCTCTCTGTCAACAAGATCGAAAATTTTCTCCTTTTTCATATTATTCCGAATAATCCTGGTTTATATACATACAATAAAATTTAAAACAGTCTCCATAGTATTTATAGTCACAAATCATAATAAACTTTCATAAATTAAGCAGCAATGAAGAAACGAAAAATAAAAATATAAAATGACGGCTGTCAAGGCTGTCATAAAATCCGATTAATGAAAATTATATGAAAATGTTGACACGGGCCAGAAAAAGACAAATCGCACAAGCACCATCTCCGGACTCGTTGCTCAGCTCCGCCTCGCCGCCACCGGAACCCAGCCCCACCGTGAGTGCTGCCACTCCGGTCGCGGCAGTTGCGTCGAGCTCGAGCGACGAGTATTTCTCTCCGCCATCGACGCCACCACCTGCTCGTCGACGGGGAGGACGCCGGCCACCGACGAGCTTGGGATCCCGAGGCCCACTAGCTTCTGATAGGGTCCCCGCTACCGGTGGAAGTGTGCAGCGCATGAGATGGACACAGTCTATTAATGAAAATGTCATGCGCTCATACTTTGGGGCTACAGAGGGGGGAAGTAACCTGACTGCGTACCGTGGTCGGATGCTCTCTCTGTTTCAGGTGCTTGAGCCAGCTGTCAACGTTTCGGCACAACGACTGTCGGATCAGGTGCGGGTCATCCTGCGTAATCATATGTTGGATGACACTGTACTTGATCGCCTTCGAACCGAGATGCAAAGGAGCCATGTCATTGCTCCTTCGTCGCAGATTGTGGATGTGGCACTACCACAGACCACCTCAACACCCAGCCACGTCGATGAAGAAAGTAATGACATGGTTACTCATGTAAGTACCCAGTGCAGTGAAGAATTGAGGAGTGCTTTGGAGGGTGCGATTCGGGAGTATAAACTCATGCCGCTTGAGCACAGACCACGCTTACCTCGCTTGCCTATGCATAATAAAAATAAGGCGCTGGTGTGTGCTCTGGATTCGCAGTTATCGAATTATTTCGATGACTGTGAAGACCTTGCTGATGCGCACTCGATTCTGTACTGTGCGGCTGTTGCAGCATGTCGTGTAGCTCATGTCAAATTTCCTAATAATGACATTGCTACACGACCTAAACCAGCTGTACCAGTCTGGCAGTGCAGGATTGAGCGGCGCATTAGTGAGACCAGAGTGCTCATCGGCAAATTAATCTGCTTCAGGGAGGGCAATACTCGTCCAAGAGTGATGCGCTTTGTGAGACGGGCATTCTCGGGGACTGATATCAATCCTCGAGACTATATGTCCCAGGTCACAGAGCGCATCGATTTCCTGAAGCAGAAGGTGTATGCATGGGCAAACCGTATTCGTAGGTATAAGCGGCGAGTGGAACGATATACCCAGAATCGCAGATTCCAAAGTGATGAAAGGTGGGTTTATAGGGCTTGGGAGCGACCGGATCAAGGTGTATCTGATACGCGCCTGCCAGATGATGATGCCATGTGTTCGTTCTGGCGTAGCATCTGGTCGGTGCCTGTCAGCCACGCTGAAGGTGATTGGACTCGGGATGTTGAGCGAGCGTGCGAGTCAATACCAGAAATGGGGGCAATTACCATTAGCCCCCAAGATGTAGCTCGTGCGGTCCGTCCATTGCCTAATTGGAAATCTCCTGGACCGGACGGGCTGCATAACTTCTGGATAAAATGGTTCAGAGGATCACACGTTTGCTTGGCATCCCGATTCCAGTCAGCCTTGGAATCTGGTTCGCTACCCCAGTTCCTAACGACAGGAATAACCCACCTGCTCCACAAATCGGGTAGTACTGCGGAACCTAAAAATTATAGACCGATCACATGTCTTCCGACGGTCTATAAGGTTCTTACATCCATTTTGAGAGAAAAAATTAACAAACATATAGACAATAATGCCATCATGTCTCTCTCTCAGAATGGATGTAGGATTGGGTCCCGTGGTACTAAGGAGCTGCTCCTAATTGACATTGCTATTAGCCAACAAGTTCGCCGATCCCGAAAGGATCTGTCGACATGTTGGATAGACTACAAGAAGGCCTATGACTCTGTACCACATACATGGCTAATGAGGGTGCTAGAGTTGTATAAGATTGATGCAACTCTACGCGCCTTCCTGATGTCGTGTATGGGGCAGTGGAGAACGGTCCTTCGCTATCCGGGATGTAGACAAATCCAGAGGATAAGCGAACCGATAAGGATTGAGCGAGGTATATTCCAGGGCGATAGTTTGAGTCCGCTTTGGTTCTGCTTAGCCTTGAATCCTCTAAGCACACTGCTGGAGGATTCAGGTCTGGGCTATCGGTTGAAAAGAGGAGGTCAGGTAATATCTCACCTTCTTTACATGGATGACCTGAAACTCTTTGCCCCCAACCGGTTGCGACTGATGGAGTTACTGAAGGTAACAGAAACTTTCAGTAGCGCCATCAGGATGGAATTTGGTGTGGACAAGTGTGCGGTCATGCATGTCAAGCGAGGGGAGATTGTGGAGTCTGAGGGAGTTCAGCTCTCGGACTCCATAAACCTTAGATCCCTTTCTTCAACTGAGACCTATAAGTATTTGGGTATGTCGGAAGCGTTGGGCATCAATACTGTTGACGTGAAACAATCGTTGAGGGAGCGCTTCTTTGGCCGCCTGAAAAAAGTATTTAATAGTCTTTTATCAGGTGGAAATAAGGTGCGCGCCTTCAACGGGTGGGTCATGCCGGTTTTGATGTACTCTTTCGGCATACTGAAATGGACTCAAACGGAACTTGACGCCCTGGATAGAAGGGTCCGTACATTGTTGACGGCATATCGGATGCATCACCCACGGTCATCGGTGATGAGATTGTATATTCCGCGGAAGTGTGGAGGTCGTGGCTTCTTAAATGCTAAGACTCTCCACAACCGCGAGATATGCAATCTCAGGGAATTTTTCCTCGAAGCCGACGTGGGGATGCACCGAGATGTGGTGGCAGTGGATAAGGGCCTCACCCCGCTCTCCTTGGCTAAAGAGAACTGGCGCAAACCACTAGTACTTGAGGCTAAAGATCGTGAGGAGGTATGGCAGAGTAAGGAGCTTCACGGACGCTTTTTACGGGCCTTGCATGGGCCCGATGTAGATCTCTTAGCGTCCGTATCCTGGCTTCGGGTTTTGTCTGTGCAATTATGGATGAAGTTATTATGACGAATAACTACCGGAGATTTATTGTGAAGGATGGCACGGTTGACATTTGTCGGGCATGCCACCGGCCGGGCGAATCAATCCGTCACATCATCTCTGGATGTTCTCGTCTAGCTAACGAAGAGTACTTGCATAGGCACAACCTTGTGGCCAGGATTATCCATCAGCAACTTGCTCTAAAATACCGCCTTGTGGAATCGGAGGTACCATACTATAGGTATGTGCCCGACCCAGTTCTCGAAAATAGCAATGTCACATTGTACTGGGACCGATCCATCATCACTGATAGGACTATTGTAGCCAATAAACCTGATATAGTGGTGGTGGATCGCTTGGAGAAGCGCGCAATGATTGTTGACATAGCAGTCCCACATGACGTGAACCTCGTGAAGGCCGAGAATGACAAGAAAATCAAGTATCTAGACTTGGCTCGCGAGGTTGTCGACATGTGGGATGTGGACTCAGCGATCATTGTGCCGATTGTTGTTACAGCCAATGGCTTAATTGCCAAGAGCCTCGACCAACATCTAAGGAGGCTCACGTTAGGCAGCTGGATCAAGGGCTTGATTCAGAAAGCGGTACTCCTAGACACGGCGCGTATTGTTAGGAGATTCCTTTCTCAGGAGCCCTGACCGCCGGTGGCTTGGACCCTGTTCCCGTCGCCGGTGGGCTACTATTTTTTATATTTTTTATATTTTTAAATGTTTTTACTTTTATAACAATATTTAAAAATGTAATTTATATGTATATAGTAATGAATAAATGAAAATAATAATAAAACTCTATACCAATTTTATAAAGAGGTAAAGTTTGGGAGAGATTACCCCCTATTCCCGTAGGGGGTAATCTCTGGATCTACGGAACCGATTTTGATATTTTTTTACCCATGCAAGCACATGCGGCTATGTGTTATCACTACGTTTTATATGCACAGTGAAGTACTCACGGTCAACGTTAATCAACGCAGCTCCGCGTAACGGAGCGATGCGCGTGCTCGCGTGGTGCTGTGAGTAGGGAATGCAAATCCGTTCTGTGTTAAAATCCGGATTTTTAAGAACAGATTTTTAGTCCAATCCGGATCATCCGGATTTTACGGTTTTTACATGATAATAAACAAAACTACCCATATTAGTTCAATATTATGATGTTTCTTATATTTGTGTAAATAGGTCAAAATAAAAACAGGAAAATCAAATCATATGATTTTTCCTAATTTATGTTATTTGAAATTATTCAAATTAAATACCATAATTTTGGTGTTGTAGCCATAATAATCTTATTATTAAAATGATCATTCTATGATAAATTAAAAGAAATACAGAAATACAAAAATAACGAAATAAATGTTAAGAGTGTGGAGTGGGCCGAGTACGTTCTGTGACATATGAGTGGGCATTGTGTATCATGATATCATTTCGGCAACGTTTGCTTCGCGAGCATTTTTTCTGTAGTGATTGTTTACGCAATTTGTACAATATATAAGTGAAGTGAACAAGAGATGGATGGAGTATTTTGTGACGTAACCTTATGCTAACGTAGTACCTAATGTTTTCCTTGATTTGAACTTGTAATTCCCCGAACTTAATACAAATCAATTGATAAAAATAATCGGCCTACGCGTTCGATCTTTAGAGCGCCACACAAACATACCTACATACACACATACATAGGCTGATAAACACATTAACCCCTTGTGTTGTAAAAAGAGTTTCTTATGGTTGTAACGATTGCTCAATATTTCCCAGAAAGTGATATAATTATTTGAGCGGTTTGTTCTCCAGAAACTGCATTTTCTGATTAGTAGATATAACGCATATCGTGTATTGCTCTTCCGTGAACGAATCCTTGAACAATATCCAACCCTGGTAACTCCCGATAAACATATTATTATTCAGTAGCGGTGTAGACTTGTCTCGATGGAAGTCGGATCATAACATGCAATTTATTTCTAACATTTTAGTAGTATTAGGCTGTATAGTTTATTGCCACTAATTCGGGAGCCAAGGGTTTTTAATAACTAGGTCTCAATAAAATGCCAATTCTTATTTTTTATATTTAGCGGGCCTCTAGACTTTTTTTAATATCTTTATAGTCCCAAGTTTCCTCCCTGGTTGTCAAATCTAGGTCAAAGCCTTATGTTGCTGACCTGTTTACACAACTTATTGTGGAACTTGCTATCAATTTCTCGAGTAGTAAGCTCTGGGGTTGGTACTAGACCTACCGGGTCAGTTCTGCCTCGTTGTAGTTGCGCGGTTGAGGCACCTGCCCATTGCCAGACGAACTGTGTTTGCTTGATCAAACTTACTTTCCAGACCGATTCGCTAATTTCCAAGTAAAACACCTTGGTTTGTTCACAGTAATTTCTAATTAAACATTATTGAGTATTATCCTCGTGCAGTTTCTCATGATTTTTGTGAAACTCGTTCCATTTAGCGACCATGTTTATTGAAATGTGGCCAAAGTGGTCGCATACCCGTATGAGCATTTGATGTTGGTGAAATAGATGAATTAAATGCTAGATATTAGTTTAATTATTACAATGTTTTGAAAGTGTCTATTGATTTATTTAAGTCTTATAAGATATTATTAGATACTATGCAATATTAGTTTTAAGTTACCGAACAGGGTCACGTGTCTGTGTAAGCGTTCTCATCTACTCCCTCGCTTGTGGGAGACTAACCGAACCGATTCGCAGTCAGACAAGAAAATACAAAACACATTGGTTTTAGTGACGAAGGTTGAAAAGAGTATGCTTAGATGGTCATGTTGAGAGGATGAGTGAAAGGCGACTAACAAAAGGGATTTATATGGCATATGTCAGTGGCAACGCCGGGAGAGGACGCCCTAAAAAGACCTACCCTGACCTTATTGGTGAGGTTCTTCAGAAAGGTCGGGTGCGCAGTACTCGTAACCGGCGTGCTTGTATGAATAGATGTATGAAAGGTGGACGAGGCGAATGGATTATGTAAGGATCGTACCAGGTGCCGTTCTGTGGTTTCTGCCTACCCCCATGGGAAAAAGGCGTGAGTTTATGTATGTATGTAGTTTGGTATTCTAGAATTTGGTCGAATATTAGAATACCGGAAATCTTTTTACGGATATTCGAAACAGCTTTCAATGGTTGTATTATTCAAATATTGTGATGCCAGCCCTAGTATGAGTACAAGTCAATATCGCATGCTCCAATCAAGACTTGCCAATGCCGTCCATTAACAATTTTCCGAGTTCAAATCATTTAACCGTACTTCATCAGCCTCTTGTCGAATTGGTTCATGGTTGGATGGATTGCTTTATTGTTAATAATGTTTCTTCCATAATATTCTTTTGTACTTTGTATTGCATTTCAAAGTTCAACATCGCAATGTTTAGTAGGAAGTTCATCAACTGTGTATGTTACTACTTACGACCAACAATTGTGTCTGCTTTAAATATTATTTTAGATTGGTGCCGTTTTATTCATGTGAATATTATTGATTGCAAAGGGTTAACAAAAAAAAATCTGATAAAATGGAACTTATATATCGGAAATAATTATATTTAATTTTACACGTAATATGTCATTATAATAGCGTGATTCGCGCCGTGAACTTTAATGTAAATGGAGTTCAAACCAACTTATCAGCTAGAACTTATTGTGGAGCCTCTAATTTAACTGGAGGCGGACTTCAGGCGCAGTCCCTAACCGGTATCGTCGGTTATGAATTTTGGGTCACCCCCTAGTTAAATCCCTACCGAGCCACTGGCATGCTCCACATTTGGAAATCGGTCAAGGTTGCTGGCTACAATTACAATATACGTGGATTCACGTATCTGATCTAGTATCGTATAATTGCTGCATTGACCGTAAAGCAAGCCGCCCGCCGCCGCGCCGCCGGCACCCTATGTGCTGCTACGCGGCTCTGCCCGGGTGAGCCCCGAGCCAAACCAGAGACTAATCAATTTCTACGTTTTAACATAGGCGAATTAATACGTCTATAAGCTGGTAGAGAACATAGTACGATTCTATTACCTACCTAACATCAGCCATCATTGATAAAAAAGATTAACGTAATGATTTACCAAAGCTTACCAAATATAATAAAATATACTCCTTATCGTATAATCAACAAACGACGAAAAGATATTATATGTACCCCACCACAAACCCGCTTGTCTTTTACTAAAAGATTCTTTTATTTTCTAGGCCCATCGCTCTACAACAAAATAAACAAAAAAATTCCTATATATAAGTTATCTAATCATAATTGCAAAAAGACTGTCCGCTCATTCCTCCAAAATAAAACTTACGACGAAACAGAAAATTATTTAACCTAAGTCGCGCTAAGCTTGTACATTGCATCACTCACTAAACAAATAGACCCACACAAATTCACTCACCTTACACTTACGCACACACGCTTACACCACATGCACGCAAACTCACGTAAACACATGCACACACACACACTCACACGAATGCACTCGCTCACATATCTTTAAAAAAAAAAATAAATAAAAAAATTAAGTAATTGTTAAAATTGTAGCATTTATAGTCAAGATTTTTTAGTACTAAGTAGTTATATATGTATAAAGGGGTTCGGAACTGTTACTCCTTAATACAGGCTACTCTGTAGCCTAGCTAGGAGACCAGCACTTCACCCACTTGATTGAATATGTTACATATTATTATGTGCTACACACCCTTGTATAAAAAATGTACTACAATCTACCTTTTATAAATAAAGATTTATTATTATTATTATTATTATTATTGTGTGTGCGTACCTACTTATAATAAAAAACCAAACAATTTCAAACTATTAAATGTAAGATTATTTAAAAACAAATTACTTATACAAATGGCTAAATGAATGTAGCTTTTATAGTTTAAAAGAATTTATGGTTAAAAAAATATTGACATTATATTCTTACAACGAGAAGGATGGAAGGATTGGAAGGAGGCCTTTGCTCAGGAGTGGGACAGAGAAGCATAACGAAAAAAGAAAACTAACATTAATGTATAATAACCGGCACGAGTGGTGAGCACAAACTTCGAACAAATGTATGTGGCTACATACCTATTGTACGGTACTTCCAATTCAACAAGACTGTTGCTGGTGAATAATCTGGCTACAAGATTGTGTCTCCATTAGCCAGACGAGAACACCCGGATAATGTGACGGATTGATTCCCCGGATGATAGCATGCCCGACAAATATATCTCCTGTAACTAATTGTTCGTCATCATAACTTCGTCCATAATAGCACAGACAAAATCTTCGGTTTTCCCAAAGAGGTCACCAAAGCGCGGCCAGGATACGGACGCCTCTAAATCTACATCCAGCCCATGTAGGACCCGATAGTAGCGCACCTTGCTCTTCCATACCTCCCTGCGATCATTAATTAGAATCTAATACTATAGGTTTGCGTCAGTTCTAAAGAGAGCGGGGTGAGGCCCTTGTTCACAGAGACCACATCTCGGTGCATCCCCACATCAGCTTCCTGGAAGTTCTCCCTGTGACAGCTTATCTCACGGTTGTGCAAGGTCTTAGCATTAAGAAGCCTTGACCTCCACACTTGCGCGGGATATACAATCTCATTACTGATGACCGTGGGTGATGCATCCGATTTGCGGATAATAATAAGCGGACCCTCCCATCCAGGGCGTGAAGTTCTGTCTGAGTCCATTTGTGTATGCCGAAAGAGTACATAAAAACCGGCATGACCCAACCGTTGAAGGCGCGCACCTGGTTTCCGCCTGATAAAAAACTATTTAAAACTTTATTGAGGCGGCCAAAGAAGCGTTCTTTCAACGATTGCTTTATGTCGACAGCATTGATGCCCAACGCTTCCGACATACCCAAATATTTGTAAATTTCTGTTGAGGATAGGACCTACGGTTTATGGACTCCGAGAGTTGGGTTAGGTTAGTTCAGTAGCTCCAACAGTCGCAAATTATGGGGGGCAAAGAGTTTCAGATCATCCATGTACAAGAGGTGAGATATGACCTGACCACCTCTTCTCAACCGATAGCCCAGCGCCGAACCCCCCAACGATGTACTTAGAGGGTTCAAAGCTAAACAAAACCACAATGGACTCAGACTATCGCCCTGTGATATAAAGATGATTGTGATGGAGGGTATCGTCATCCACCTGATAATTACTAAAATAAGGAGCGTTGTTTAAATCACGAAATTGGCTGATTCATTAACACCACAAGAAGTGTTAAACGATCGCCTTCTCATTGTTTCGCATACCTCTGTAAACTCATGGTCCAAGAACCCAGAGCCGACACATCGATGCCATTATTTTCGCCCATGGCTGGTAAATTCGGTATAGTTAGAGGAACATGCTGTTACGACAGTAGGCATGCATACCAAGTATTGTTATGTTAGCTTGCTATGGCCTTTTTACAATTTTACAAACATACATACATAATTAAGCACATAGGCTGATGCCTATATACGTATGTATTTAATTATGTTTGTTCCTTTCTGGTGCTCTAGAGATCTTACGCGAGAGCCGATTTTGATGATTCTTGCGTCAACGAATTCGTCTTTAGCTTGTGAGGGTCATCAAAGACAAGACAGTAATAAAAATTTCATATAGCGACAACCAGACGCAATATTGTGAAAAGAAAAAATGAAAGTTAAGTGGGCATCGTTGAATAGGTATTTGATCATGTTTAGATGGCTATTATCATTTCGATCGTATTCTTGATCACTGGTCACTCTCAACATGCGCATACTAGTACGTACTAATCGTGTATGTACTTAATATAATAATAACAATAATTCATAGTAATTAACTGCCTCGTTAGCCTAGTGGTACTAAGCGCCACTGCTACGCTAGAGGTCTTGGTTTCGATTTCCAGGTCAAGCAAAAAGTAGTACTGGGTTTTTCTATGAAATTCTCAGTAGAAGCTCGGAGTTAAGGTTTGTGCCCGGCTAATGGCAATAGGCTCGTCCCCTATTACATGGAACCTAAACATACCGAAACTGTGGGTGTACACTGGTACACCTCTGCCTAACCCTTCGGAGAATATAGGCGTGTTGGTATGTATGTGATAATAAAAATGTAATTATAATATGTATATACAAATAAATAAATGGAATAATAATTATAATTATTATCATTCTATTTACTTATTTGTAGGTATATACATATTATATAATTACATTTTTTTAAATATTAATATAAAAATAAAAACATTTAAAAATATAAAAATCCCCACCGGTATCGGGAACAGGGTCCAAGCTACCGATAGTCAGGGCTCCTGAGAAAGGAATTTCCTAACAATACGCGCCGTGTCTAGGAGTACCGCTTTCTGAATCAAGCCTTTGATCCAACTGCCCAACGAGCGCCTCCTGAGGTGATGGTCGAGGCTCTTGGCTATTACGCCATTGGCCGTCACGACTATCGGCACAATGATTGCTGCACTGACATCCCACAAGTCGCCTACTCCACGAGCCAGGTCAAGATACTTTATTTTATTATTATAATACTAGCTGTTGCCCGCAACTTCGTCTGCGTTTCCGTCGTTTCTCGTAAAAAGTAGCCTATGTCCTACCTCACGGTTCAGTGGTTTTGATGTAACAGACAGATTAACTTTCATATTTTAGTAGGGAAATATAATATGTCAATCTACAATACTGTTGAAAAATATCGCAATACGGAACCGTACAATATTATTGTTGATAGCTGTGCCCGCGACTCCGTCAGCGTGTAGTAAGAGTAGACAAATAATCAGAAAGCTTCGAACTGCTAAGCTATCGGGAGTTACACGTGATATTGTGAGTCAACCATAAAAGATAGACATATGCTGTCGTGGGATATTTTTTATATAATTTTAAGGAGAACATTTCCGTCATAAATGATTTCTGTGTAGCTTTAACCATTAAGATTGCACACGCGACGGAAGCTTAAAAAATGGAGTAACTTCTCCCGTTTTCCCAACATTTCCCTTCACTGCTCTGCTCCTATTGTTTGTAGCGTGATTAAAAGTATACTATAACCACCTCAGGAGTATGAAAAATAATTGTACCGAGTTTCGTTAACATCCGTCGAGTAGTTTTTGTTTCTATAGAGGTTATACAGACAGACAGACAGACAGACATGGCATCAGTATCGATCCCTAATCACCCCCTGATAGTTATTTTGGAAATATATTTCATGTACAGAATTGACCTCTCTACAGATTTATTATAAGTATAGATAATTAATATTAATATAATATTATAAAGAGGAAAGATTTTTTTTGTTTGTTTGCTTTGATGAATAGGCTCTGAAACTACTGGAATATTTTAATGACGAACGTCTGGTAGTCGAGGGATCTCAGTCCACGAGAGACGTTTCAATTGGCATCTTCATTTTTGTGTGCCTACAGTAGTTTGATCACAACTCATTAACGAATCGAGAATCATGTTGATTCTACTGCGCAGTTAACACATATAGGAAGGTAGGTACTTATTAGTACGTAATAAGCTAACCAAAAAGACAACCCCCTTCAAAAACTACAAAGTGTAAAATAACTTCAGTTTTGCAAGTCGGCGGTTTTGGTTCTGTTTGTTGGTTTGTATTGCCACTGACTTTCAAAGCTAAAGTTATTTTCACTTTGTAGTCTTTGAAGACGCTTGTCTTTCGGTAAAAATGGTTTTATTTTTCACTCTTTAAAATAGGTACTTCAGTACGTAACTCCCACACAACAAACGCGATATGTTTTGCTTGTTTTTGCTTGATATTGATAACGTCATCAGGTAGACGCTTGAAATATTTACAGAATATTTAGTTATATACTCACTTTAAAAATAAATAATTTAATTAAAATAAAACAAATATTTAAGGGGGGCTCCCATACAACCAACGTGATATTTTTGCCGTTTTTTAGATAATGGTATGGAACATGTCGTGTGCGAGTCCGACTTGTACTTGGCTGGTTTTTAGTATTTGTTATAGCAGCATCAGAAATACATTATCTATGAAAACAACTGTCTAACTATCACGGTTCATGAGATACAGCCTGGTAACAGACAGACAGACTGACGGACAGCGAAGACTTAGTAATAGGGTCCCGTTTTACCCTTTGGGTACGGAACCCTAATAATCCCTGAAAAGTCACAAGTAAGCAAAATATGCAACTTCGTTTACAGTGATGACCATTTTTCAGATATTTTGATTTAAAACTAACCATCAATTACAAACACACCAATATTATAAAATTGATTTGGGAACAATCTGTAGGCATTTATCTTTTCAGTAAAAATCTTTTTTACAAGAAGACAACCATGTATAATGAACTATTTTGTTTTTATTTCATTTAAGCCGACTTCAAACAAAGACAACCGCCTTCCAAAACGAAAACGTGAAAAATAACTTTAGCTTTCGAAGTCGGCGGCGATACAAAACACAGAAAAGATAAGAAAAACTAGTTGACTAGAACAGTAATAATAGAACTAGCCTAATACTGCCCTGCTGCAGGGCAAAGGCCTCTTTTCACACATGAAGGCACGAGCATTGATCAAAACGCTTTCTCAAGACAGAATGATGATTGCCGACGTCTGTAACTCCAGCTCTCCGCATGACGACCGCCCTCAGTGAAGTCAGTGCTGCCCAAGATAAGCTTCGCAAGTACGTAATTATGAATTTAAAAAATCACAATGTTACTTACCCGCGGTATCGAACTCGCAACCTCACGCGCGAGTGGCGGACGCCTCGACTCGCCGGGCAAACACTATAATAATTATGTTGTCCTATTCAGAACTAAAACCAAATAATTGGGTTGCATTGTTCAGTTTCATTTTGAGTTCTCCTAAAACGGCCATAAAACGTAATTAACTTAGCATGTAGTTCTATTTGAAAGTATGTACTTACATTATTTTTTGTATTATTACCTATTATGATTTATGCTTTCATGCTGAAATCTCCTAAGGTATAGATATTTCCGCCAAGGACAACAATACAGCTACAGTTAACTGGCGCCGGTTTCCAAAGCATATTCAATGTTTAGAACTGTAATTCGTTGATTTTACAACGGAACAGTCATAATACGTAAGTACTTATGAAGTTATGATTAACGAGTGCTAAAGCCTCGTGTTCCGACAATACTCTTTTATTGACTGTAGTCGCTTAGCAGGAACAATTCCGCGGCGGTGGCGCCTGTGAACTAGAATTTTCCATAGCTTTAAGTACCTCCAACAACTTGTTTATTGTAATGTATGCTCGTCGTAAATCCATAAGTGCCTCTATAGGAGTGCTCGTTATGCACGCGCTTCCTACGCGATCTTATCGCATCCTGACTAATCCTGATGGCCATCTGTCTCGATGCAGGGTTTTATTGGCTATTATTGACTGCCACAGTAGGTGCCTGCCCACTGTTTTATATTTTGGTATTCTGTCATTTCATCGATTAGGTCACCATGGTGTTAAGTCTTTTAGTATCACCATTTTGCAAATGATTTCATTTGTGGTCGTAAATACTTCGCAGGTCGGTTTCATTTGCTTCTCTATCTTTTATTTTGTTATGAGACGTGGAGGATGGCCATAGAGGTGGCACCACTCGTGGATCTCCAAAAAAAAGGTAGCAGCATGTTAAATTTTTAACTGTTTGAGCCGATTTTGATGATTCTTGCGTCAATGAATTCGTCTTTTAGCTTGTGAGGGTCATCAAAGATAAGACAGTAATCAAAATTTCATATGGCGACAACCAGACGCAATACTGTGAAAAGAAAAAATGAAAGTTAAGTGGGCATCGTTGAATAGGTATTTGATCATGGTTAGATGGCTATTATCGTTTCGATAGTATTCTTGATCACTGGTCACTCTCAACATGCGCATACTAGGCCCGGCCGGCCAGCATGCCGAAGCTGCGATGGTGAGCGTGAATACCATCTGCGGCGATAAGCTCGCATGGGACCGCCAGAGCCCCGCA
This sequence comes from Caradrina kadenii, assembly GCA_947462355.1. Taxonomy (NCBI): domain Eukaryota; kingdom Metazoa; phylum Arthropoda; class Insecta; order Lepidoptera; family Noctuidae; genus Caradrina; species Caradrina kadenii. The sequence goes on along the minus strand of OX381672.1, from coordinate 24,553,867 downwards.
GCGCCGGAGCCGACAGAAACCATGCCTACTGCATGTTGCATGCTCGCTTGCAACATAGAACAAATTGGTTTGGTTAGAACTGACACCGCCAATAAGTTTTATATTAAATAAACAATGTAAAGATAAAGAATATTTGATTTATTATTCTATAGTATGATGATTCTAACATTAAGCTTTATGTGAAACAAAAATCAATGATTAAAAAATCGTCGAAGTACGTATTCTGCGTATTGATTTATTCTAAGAAAGATTTATTCTATTCCGACAAGTCATGCGTGAGTTAAGGGGCCAATAGGATCCAAAAAGGGAAAAAGTTAAAGGTGCCGCAAAGTGAATTATTATTTTTGTTTGAATAGAACTTATAAAGTTAATTTATTTACAAAAAAATGTAATTTGGAGAAATATAATGTTTATTTATGATATGCTCCATTGCTGCATTGGAACAAGACGGGAATGAATGAATGTTGCGGGTAACGAGACTTTATTCGCGTAAAGTACTTTACATTACACTTAACTGAGAACTGATTGTTTCTAAGTCAAACATGCATAGCATGCTTTCGACTTAAAATTTAAATATAAACAATGATGTACAAGTGTAAAACGTAGCCTGGTAGGTAAACAAGCAAAATAATGTACTTATTAATAATGTGCTTAATAATGTATTAAAGTCGATTTACTTAATCAGTGGGGGGTATCCCGAAAAATTACAATTCATAAACCATGCAATGAAATTTTACTCTATGTTATTTGTTTTTTTAAACTGCCCCGTTGGTCTCTTGGTGGCAAGAACATTTGTTGAGCAGGGGTCCAGGATTCGATTCTTAGGTCGAACAAAAAGTATTATTGGGGTTTTCCGTTAGTTTGGAAGTTGGTGGTGTGACACCCCCGTGTCTCGGAAAGTACGTAAAGCCTCGGATTCGGCTCCTAGTACGCCTTTCAAAGTTCCGGAGCCCAGCGGTCCCAAGTAACGTAAAGTAAATATAAATAATTATAACAATAAATAAAACAAACGGTATTAGATGTGATGTTAGATGTGTGTGTGGAATGTTAGTTGGACCACGTGATCACGTTCTGGTGTTTAGAGGCGTTATCCCCTCAGTCCTTCTGTGTCGCGGTGTCTTCTACAGACGCTAGGAGAGGGATGTTTTCCGTGAATTATGGGAGGTCCACCTAGTCAAGAAAAAATTCACTAGGTATTTTGAAATTCGAAGGACAAGTTATAGTGTAGTTTAGAGAAACTACACTATAACTTGTTGTTAACTTGTTGTTGTAAGAGTCTACGGAAATGTATCCAGCCTTTCGGGCATTTGCCCTACTAACAGTGATGCGGACGAGTCTACAAACAGTACATACTCTGACAAACATTACTTATAGCAGCATTTTGATGCCAGGCTAATAGAAAATTATAACATCGTCATTTATACAAAAAGCTCCTCTACTAAAATGTAGTGTAAAAAGCACACGTGTTTAAACATCGCATTGTGACCCTAAAAGCGTTGCTATAAGAGCCACTTGACGTGTGCTGGAAAATATATTATATCTTTACAAGATAGCAATAAGCACTACGTGAACCGGCTCACTGCTCAAATAAGTTTGATCAATTACAGAAAAGTAAATACAAGAGTTACTATTAGTTTTACTTGTAAACTGCCCAGCTCATTACTACATTAGCATTGTAAACCGTACCCAACTGTTACCACACAACCTAATTAGTATTATAAACCTGACCAAGAACAGCACCGCAGAATAAAAATAAGCAATAAGGTAAGAATGGTATGATTGTACACACAATGCTTCGCAGGGAACGCATCCCCACTGCATTAATCCTACTTTCATGCCTAGTTTCCCATATCCACCATTATCACTTCCATACATAAGTGTAGGCACCAGCACGCCAATGTGCACAGCCAGTCGAGCCTTTTTGGACATCGACTGGTTGGTCTCAACCGCATGTATAGCTCCATTCACTTTATTTCTGGCATTCACTCTCCTTTCCACATCCACATCAATATTTTCATCTCTTATAAACGTACTGCCATTAACTCATTCATCCTTAATCTACACTCACTTTCTCTCAAATCCGCCAAACAACTATCCATATATATAGGTTGAACAGCCAAGGACACGCTATACAAGGTCCTTTTAGCTTTTTATTAGATTCATTAAGTATTGGCGACGGATTTATATTTGCTAAGAATCGATGGTTGCGATTGCTTCTGCAATTACTGTTAGCGCTTATTTCCCACATAACTATTTGGTTTAGAAAATAGTGTTGTTTTTAATTGAAGCAGCTAAACTCCCTACGGCTAGGTAGGTACTAGCGATAGATACGTAGGTACGCGATGCGACGTCAGGGTGCCGCCACACTGACGACGGGATTTCTCATCATGGCAGGTAATACATACATTTAAACAACACAACATACCATCACGCCTGTATTATATATTATATTTGTCTACTCTTACGTTTATAACACTCTCAGTCATCCCTAATTAAAAAGTTAACATTATTAACTATTCCATAAAAAAAATTATAGAAATAGATTGACATATTATATTTCCCTAATAAAATATGAAAATTAATCTGTCTGTTACATCAAAACCACTGAACCGTGCGGAAGGACATAGGCTACTTTTTTTTACGAAAACGGACGGAAACGCGGACGAAGTCGTAGGCAACAGCTAGTACCAAATAATTTTCCATTCCAATAAAATAAAAAAATTATAACAAATATACCATCACGCCTGTATCCCCCGAAGGGTTAGGCAGAGGTGTAATAATGTACACCCACAGTTCGCCGGTATGTTTAGGTCTCATGTAATAGGGGGCAAGCCTATTGCCATTACCCAGGCACAAACCCTAACTCCGAACTGCTACTGAGAATTTCATAGAAAAACCCAATAACACTTTTTGCTCGACCTGGAAATCGAACCCAAGACCTCTAGCGTAGCAGTCGCGCATAGGACCACTGGGCAAACGAGGCAGTTAAAACCAATACAATACATGTTTCTATGACCTTATGATTTAGAAAATACAATAATTATATTTCATGACATATCTAAATAATAGGATAATAGTTCTATCAATACTAAACATCTTCTCCCGTAGTTTTACGTTGTAGAATTGCACTCCGAAAACTCCTATGAAACGAATTTCATGTAGGTAATTATCTGTTTTTTTACTAGAAACATGTACTAATGATTTGTTATACATAGCAAACAAAAGGTAAACGATTTATAAGATTCATAAAACCCTTGACGTTGCAATCAGTACAACACTTGAGGCAGTAATCAGTGCACATGTGTCGGTGCAATCAGAACATTGAGTGGTAGTCTACCAGTGCGCTCCTGTACAGCTCACTCGTCTCCGATTCATCATGAGCCGCCTAACGAATGCGAGCGTGTACACCATCAGTGATGGAGAGCTGCGCGGCTCCGCACAAGTCAAGTAAGTACTTTGAGGCGCCTCCCGCGTGTCTGGCGGAGCCCGCGCCTTGCGATGCGAGCGCGAGGCACGTGAGCTGAAGGCTGCGCGTGCCGTATCGCGTCCGAGGCTCAGGGCGTGCTAACCCCGTCACTGCAACCACGGTACAATGCGCATCGAATTTTCGCAGCTGGGGTTCCATAACTTTGAATGGAAAAATATTGTATTTTAAACGTATTCTTCTAATTTTCAATAGTTTGGGATCCTAGCTACTAAGTAAGTTGTCTAAGTTTGTGCGTAGAAGCTTTTTGCTGATTACCTAAAAATATGCTAAGTTAGGGACCCAGTTTACCTAATAATATACTTGAACCTCCTCCGAATCTATTCATTTCTGATTTTTAGCTTTACAAACATATGAGTGAATGGTATTTTTCACCATTACTCAAAAACTTTATTGCATAAATGAAAATAACTATATATTATATATTCTTCTACTAGCTACGATAATGGACAGTTCACTATTGCAAAAATGGGTTTAATACTCATTGAAATGTGCAGATGGTACAGACAGACTAACGGAGAGACTAAGTCGCACCATAAAGGAACCTTTTTTTTTACCATTATGGTACGGAACCCTCAAAACGCAGAACAGATTAGATCGAGCGCTTGTAGCACCGCGGGTTTCAGGGCGCTCAGTATGCGCGAGACACGTTACGTCACTCGGCGCCCTCGCTGCGCTTCAGCGGAGGCGAGCCCACCGGCTCAGCGCCGCTCACTGCTGTCGGCGCGCTCGCTCGCGTCTCACCCGTCCATTGTCGACTTGGCCGCCACAGTGGCGCGACGTGTTCCACACTATTCACCGACGCGTCTTACTCGAATTAAAGTTAACTTTTCGGCACTATTTAGTAAGTGCCTAAATAGTGAATTCATCAAAAATAAATCAAAATATAACAAACCACGATTCATTACTAAATACGGCGATTAGAAGAGTTTTTCGCTCAGCGAAAACTTATATCGCAATTTTAGTCATCGGCGACTTTAACGCAACTCGTTGTCAGTATACGACATCTTAAGAGTAGATTTTTTGAAGTAACAAGCTTAGTTAAAATCCAGTATTTGTGGGGATACCGATATCAATAGAGACGTGGAAGGAAAACCACCAAAAATGTCGAAAAAGCACCTTCACAACCAAGCGGCCATACCGTTAGCTCCGGCGGTGTTTAAGGTAAGTCTATAGTTTACTATACTACCTGATTATCGTAATTCTAATTTATTTTGAATGCGAATTTTTGGTTTATTATATTCTGTTCTAGGATACTGTTCCGTTTGATCTATAGATTAGTTCTTCTAAATTGCTTTGCGACCATGCCTACATGAAGTAGATACATGAATCGTCATCTTGTATGATTAATATAAGTAATTGGGTTTGTTTAGATACATTTCGAGAAAATTGGTTTAAAATTCTCAACTAACTTTATGATGAACACGAGCAAAACTTGGAAACCGATAAAACGCGCACATTTGACATGTATTTCTTAAAAAGTACGGAACCGTTCCAACGCATTCCGTAGACGTTGCGAAACGACGGAACGCAATGTCGGAATAACTGCTTCGGACACACGACATCCTACAGCACTTGCGTTTTGTAGCTGTGCGATTAGTCTTTAGGGTGCATCTTACACGCAATAACTTATTATTTATGTTATATATTATTATTAATTAGATTAAAACAATGCTTATTATAATCATGAAAGTCCAGTAGACATACATAAGTACTTACATATCTGATTACATTACATTTTCTTTTTTAAATGAAATAATTGGTACATGCAACAATAAAGTACCTACCTTCCTACGAGAACCAAACAAAAATACTACCAAATAGATTTTTGTACATATCATAAAAAAGACTACTTACCTATAGAGAAAAATTGGCATATTTGTAAGTATTTATCAAGAATAGATGCTGAGCTCTATCTTATAACATATCTTCAATGCTTCTCACAAGTTGATGAGCATTAACGTCATTCTTTAAACCAACGTTAGGCTCTACCAATTAGGTATATGTCATTTTATTAAGCAGTTTTGGTTTAACTAGCACTGTTCCTATGTAAGTTGTCGCTTCAAAATTTGCAAACCATTTCTCGACCATTTCTTGGTATCTGATTGAGCTAAAATTTTGCATACACCTTTTGTTCTGGAGACGATGCAATGTCCAACACTCAATGTTGTAATCATTTCAATATGGCCGGCGTTCCAAGATGGCGGATTACATTTTTTTTTTTAACGCCATAATTGATTATGGCGATGTGTGTTACTATGACCTGAATGCAGATCTTTTCAATAAACTTGACCGACTTCTTAATAACTGTATTCCATTCGTATTTAATCTCCGTAAATATGACCATGTGTCCGCACATCGGTCGCTCTTAAAATGATTGCCTATCAGACAGCGCCGGGCGTTAAGGGCCTTGACTACTTTGTTCTCTCTTCTAGACAAACCTAGTTCTCCTTCCTATCTGACTTCTCACATCCAATACTTGTGCTCTGCGCACAGTAAGCATCTTCGCTCCTCCAATAATCGTCTTCTACGATGTCCTTCTCACCGCACTGGTTTTCTTAAATCTTCTTTTCTTGTCCAGGCGGTTTTCCTTTGGAATGCGCTTCCTCAGAATATCAGGATGGCTACCAGTCGTTTCATATTCAAAGTAAAAGCTCGTGAACACTTGCTTATGAAGTTGGCAGACTCGTCTCACAATTAGTTTCTTATATTTCTCCACCTATGTATTTTTTGGCTTTCTCTACTCTGTATATTTTGTTTGTATGTATGTATATATATATTTTATTATATTTTATTCCTGGAAACTTTCTGTTCCTTGCACCTACTATGTTTTGTCTCTGCATCACCCTAAGGTTGACTGGTAGAAAATGCCAAAGGCATTAAGTCCGCCTTTGTACAGTGTATTATTTACATTATGAGCAAAAAGTTTTAATAAATAAATAAATATTTTTTCACAACCCCCATAATATGGGTATCAAATAAAAGGGCTTGAAAAGTAGAAAATATAAATAAAATATAAGATAAAGCTAGTAACACACACACTTAGGTAATAAGACTAAAAAGTAAAATAAAAATGTTAGAAACAAGCTTTTACAACAAAATATACATATAGATCGTACATAAATGACGTAGGTATATAAATCAAAATATTCCAAAATGTAAAACATACATATAAACGTTAAAAGCTTTAGGCACTGATGTACGCTATCCGGTATGCAGGTGTAGCACACAATATCAGTGCCGCAAGCGTTAAAAATGTATATACATACATTATATTTTGAAAAAAATCTATATTTATATACATCATTTATGCACAATGTATATATTTTGTTACAAAAGTTTGTTATTTAATTTCTGATTTTATTAGTAGTAGCAGGTACTCAACAGGTAACTACCTTCCTGATCGAACAGTGTTACTTGTTCAAACACCTGCAATACTATAGGTATTCCAATATTATAGTGACATTCCTTATACTTACTTGTTTTGGTTAGCCGTAAAAGTAAATAAAAAAAGAAACCGAAAAACACCGTACCACAGTATAAAGTAATCCTGCGCTTGAGGCCTAGAATTTCTTACTTTTCTATCTCTAAATAAGAATAGGCAAACAAAATATGCAGGAAAGGTAAACAGAACAGAACATTCATGGATTATAATGACAATGCTAGGGAGGGAACCACCTTTTGTAACTGGACTAGAATACATCTTTGTTATCTAGCTTTGCCAATGACGACTGTCAGTTAACTTTAATAGAAGATACAACAGAGTAATGTAGTTTAAATAAATAACAAAGATCAATTGCCCTTTGCCTGACAGGGGAACAGTGGACTGAAAGCTGTTGTTGTGATAGCAACGAAACAAAAGCTTCACCCGAAACTAACCAAGGATAGTAGTCATGAGAACAAAGCTACGGTTAAGATGAGAAAAATACACCCACAGGAACTAAATTTATTTATAGATTATGCACTTGAAATTTTTGCAAAATAAAAGCAAAGACTGCCTAGGCCCTACACTAAGCCAGGCAGCCCGCAGTGCCCGCGGCTTTAGTCAATTGATACGACCTATAAATATCCGATTCCGGATTGGATGCAATAAAAACATGTGCTCTGGTATACATGGTTCTACATCGTCGGTACTCTCACTTCAAATGTGTGTAATAGCTAAAAGATATTTTTTTGTCATTTAATTTAACATTATAATTTCTGACCTCTACTTTTGTTCGATTTAGATTAGGAAAAAAAAACTTAATAAACTCACATACCGCCTGTAAACAAAAAATAAAAGAAAGCGCTACAACATAATATTAAGTGGGTAATAAGAGTACATTATGATACGAGTCGGCGCTACATTGCAGCCCGAACCTAAGGCGATAGTTAAGGAGCCGAGAGTGTGAAAATGCTTAAGCGTTTCATACGACATGTTTCATCACATTTGTGAGGAAAAACAGTACGGTTTCAAAGATTTGTGAAAAATAGCGCGCGGGTTTTTTAATTCTACGCTAACGACGCTAACAGTTGGTAGGCCGTAGTTAATTGTCTAAGCCTCCAAACAGCCTGAAAAAAAATAATTAAAACTGCTTATTGTTGTACATTATACATAAAGAACACCATTATACATAATAAAAATATGTTTATTTATTATACATACATACGTCTGTATTCCCCGAAGAGTTAGGCAGAGGTGTTCCCAATGTACACCCACAATTCGTCGGTCTGTTTGGGTACCATGTTATAGAGGGCGACCCTACTGCCATTAACCACACAAAATCCACAAATCCTAACTCCGCCACTCCGCGCATCCTAAACCGCAGCAGTCGCGCTTAGGACCATGTATTATCACACATACATAACAATATATTTTTACAAAATATTTTGTCATAAAACAAGTAAAACTGTTTACAGAGATTTACAAAAAGCCGGACTGGTCTTGTAATAATTATACTGTAAAAAAGCACACGTTGGTAAAACAGTATATTACGAGTATGTATGACTTAAAGCAGTAGGAGCCATAGGAGCCTAGATACGAGCCAGCATGTTAAAAAAACATTCACTGTTAAAAAATATATCTTATTTTTACTTCTGCGGTGATGTGAACCTTGATTCTTGGCAAAATATGAGACTTTTATGATATGGCCATATGTTTTCATTGCTTTGACTTAGACGTTTGATTATTTTTGTTGCTCCAAGGGACTGTAGACCTATATGACAAAAAGAAAAAGAGCGTCAACATCAAAGTGATCCTGTAAGAGTTCCTTTCAAGATACGGAATCCTAAAAAACTAAACATAATGTCTAATTCCGTGTTACATGCTTGATATGTGAAGCCGTGATTACGTCCGTAACTTTACAATGACACTGCACACTTAGTGTCACGTGCTCACAGCACACGTGACCGTGGCGCCGGCCGTGGTTGACGCTACATTTTAGCTTGAGCAAGCAGGAAATGGTCTAGTTTGAGAAAGAGCTCATAAAACCAAGTTTACGAAGCAACAATACGCTATACCTCAGTATTCCAAAGATGTCAAATCAGTGCATTCATAAAAATACTCGAAAGGCACTTTTAATTGAGTCACTTGAAATGCTGTCCATCACGCCTCACGCGACCACACGGCAGCGTTAATTGTTTGTATGCAACACAGAGAAACATTTTTGACAGAACAGTTCCTCGCTGCACCTACCTTAGAGGTGTTGTGGCTGTCTTTACTCACAGCATGGTTGGCTCTGGTTGGAGTAACGCTACCCTAACTAAATGTGTGTTGAATTCAAGCCCAGGTGGGGCTTGAATTCAACACACATTTATTTGACGATTCACCTGAGTGGTCTTTAACATACATACATAAACTCACGCCTTTTTGCCATGGAGGTAGGCAGAAACCACAGAAGGTATACGTTTTCTCCTTTTGTCTCGTCCACTTAATATCATCATTAATAATGTATTATCTAAGTATAGTAAATATTTAAATAACCGTACTTACTTAGCAGTTGCTTTGTCGTGGAATACTTAATAAAATTTAGCTTGCGCCTCGAGTTTAAAGAAATATTTCAGTTTAATAGCGATAAGACGTGCACCTATTACTCATTACTTCATTAAGCATAGATTGACACAGTCATGACGCGTCGTCCTTGGGGTGGAAGATGGCGTATATTATTTGGCTGGTTTTTGATGCGACACTAAATAGAACCAAATGTTTCATTATTACCTGGTGCTGAACCCAATAAGTACATGGCACTATGAGTCACCACACTCACCGCAGCGACCCCCTGGTCACAGAACAAATTATATTCTGTGCGCTAGTGGTGCTGCCGTCAACAGAACTTACTATTAGTAACATCAGAACCCCTCATTTAAAAAAGGGCTTACTATATCATTATGCACATACATAACTTATAGGCGGAGGGGTTGTAGCATTGGGGTCTGTCAATCATTTCAAGAAACCAGTTAGCACAGAATAATACTAGCTTTGGACTTTCATACAATTACTACCGATGACTGCGCATATGTTAGTTAATGATGGAAAATTAGTTCAAAAATTGGTGTTTTGAAAAACGCAAGTGTGTTTATGGAAAGAAAAGAGCGTTGATGGATTAGCGGTTAAATATGCAAGACATTAGTTCACGTGGAGATAATCGCTTACAAAACCTTGCTTCCGAATGGCCATTTCTTTACTATGATCGTTTTATAGGTTCTATTAAATTTACGTTCAGCTCATGTTTGAATGTTGTTCCCATTAAGTAAATATTCACGTACTCACTTTTACCTTTCATACACCTTATCTTCACGGTTCGAGAAAAACTAAAATGCTAAATATTCCTACTTCTTGTATATGGTGTTTTCAAATGGGTTTTGTATTTTTGTGCTTATAAGTAGTGTATCACTAAGTGTCAGTAGCATCGTACGCTACCCTATGCAGCTCCTACGGCATGATAGCTTTGAGGGACATGATTATCAGCGCAGTCCGTGCTACTTGCCCTGTGCTATTGTTTCCATTGAGTCGGCTATGTATGTCATTCGCTCCATGAATGAACAACTGTACGTACCGCCTTGTTCCATTGTTTTATGATGTTCTTCTTCCATAACCTTAGCAGTGAAGTATCATGGACGACTTGTAATTTTTTTAGAATATATTGTAGACAATGATACCGCAAAAAGCGATTTCGGCGATCTATTATCATGAACACAAAACGCTTTTAGATTCTTTTCTGTTCACTGTGATCATAATGCTGATTTTCGGGCCGCGTCTTAAGTATCTACCTACCGTCAATATTTGGCATTGTTGCCAGAACTTGGTCATAATAAACAATAATACTCTTGTTGACTGACTTAGGAGATTGGGTAGGTTTCTCGAGTGAAGTTTCTTACGAGAATAAATATCAGGCTATGTACCTACGACTGGTTTTACAATGAGTGCAACAGCCATTGTATAATTGTAATAAAAATATTTTAAAGAGTGAACAAGGAGGTTCTTTCCCATTCATCTCCATATTAAAGTACTACTACTCGTTTTCTTGCATATGATATTAAAACGTGCCTTTTACTGGTCTAAGTGAAATAAATGATTGACTTTGACTCTGACTTCGTCCATCAGGGGTGCTGCAGTTGCCAGGAAGGTTACGAATCAACTGTTGGCTAGTGAGGTCCCACATACTTATCAATTGACATATGTATTGATATGTTAAAACAATTCCCGTGTCTTTAATCATCAACAGTATCAGGTGTTCATTGGGTATTGTCTACACGATCCGGTGCAAGCGGACACTCGTATGCGCATACGTTTCTCCGCCGCAGTCTGCACGACACTGTACAATGCTTCAGAGGAAAACCTGTATTACAGAATGAATAACCGCCACGTTATTAATCGTTTGAAATAAAGCAATTTTTCCTTAACAATCGATTTCCTCGTTGGCTGTGGCACAGAGTGGCACTAGTCAGTCGCAGTGCTCTCATTGTGTTATGTCTATGTTAACGTTACGGTACCTATTCATATTCTAAGGAGTAACTGAAATACACAAAAATCACGAACAAACCGACTGGTTATTACTTACATTTGTGCAATACATTTTTGTATTTAACTCTAAAACATTAAGATAAATGTAGAACTAGAAATCTCGCGCCCGTCTCTATATAGTCATGTTCAATGGAAAATAACCAAAAGCGGGATGCCTTTAGACGAGGATAGAGATATATTCGACTTTGTCTAAAGTGCGCGGTACAAAATGAAAACGAATCTATTGCGTTCTGTTAGAGTTCAATGTGAGTAGTTTCAGATAGTAATGATGCTAGGCGTCAAACCCCAAGTGTGGAGCGAATAACTCCGGCAAGTGTGGCCTCTGTATTACTGAAGCGTGGAGCCGAAAGTTGCGCGTGCGACTGCGGTGCGGCCTCCAAGAATCGGTGCGGCCTCCAAGAATCGGTGCCATGAGTGTAGAGGAGGCGGACCGCTTCGGCTCTTGACTTTGTTCACTCGATAGCGATACAATGCTTACCTATCTATTACTGAACACTAGAACAGTGACTGTTTCAAGTTATTTTCAAACTCATTTTGTTTTAGTACACATCCTTAGCTAACTATCACTTCTATCTACTGTTTAACATTCATATTGTATTGATTTCGCGAGTATTTCTCATAAAACTGAACGTGAAGAAAACCATAAGTCAGCTTCGATTATCTGGATATTAAACGCGAGCAGTTCCCAAAGAGAGGCGGTGATCGTGCGTCTCTTTCTAGCCTTTTCGCTTAGTGTGTATGTACCTACGATATAACAAGCCGCGGCGCTTGAGCAAGGCAATGGAAATTTCTAGAGACATACTCGTCGTCTCCTCTCCCCGCCCGCCGCCGGCTGCGCGTCGCCAACACCTGCCCCTCCCCCCGCGTCCCCCCCTCCCTCGCGTCCTCATGCCGTTCGCCCAAATAGGTAGGTACCTAAATACCGCTCTCGAGGCGCTCTCCCCTTCGATGGCATCACAGGATTTAATTTTTGTATACATGCAACAAACCGCTCCAGCTTGTTGTACGCGCCATTCAGTGCAACTTAAAGGATCATTGGTAAGCAATTGAAAACCCGTTTCTTTTTGTAAAGTAGCAGTAGTGTAGGTATGCTACTACGTATAAAACGTACAATGGCTTCAGGAAAACTACTGAAGAGTGAAGATACTTAGGTACTCGTTATTGTAAACTAGTCAATATAAATTCCTAAATAAAAGTGGTCTTTGGGTTTTCGACGCTCGGCGCGGCGCCTACAGCTGATAATATCACGTTGAGCTTCTCCCAGTGTTAGTACAAACGAGCATAAGCTAGGAGTTCCGGCTGTGTCATTACTCCATGTGCATGGTGTAGGAGCAGAAAATGCTGGTCAGTTATCGCAACGGGTGAAATTAGAGTCGACGCGTGACGTCTGCACCTAAGCAGTACTTAAGTCTGAGGAGCGTGTCGCGCTGTCACTTGATAGCGTAGCGTGACGCGCCTGCGCCGCATACGACGACTGGACTCGGCGAATCGGATGCAAGTTTAATTGTTTATTAGATTTAGAATGAATAAATTATTTATTTGCCAGAATATAGGTACCAGGCCGATTCGTAGGTTCGTAGATATTGTAATTTTCAGTTCGAAAGTACATACCTGCCTGTCGATTGGTATGTATCGTTCTACCCTGACTGTTGTGTACCGGTAGAGTTTCCATCACTGCACTTGCGTGGTAGCCGGAAGCCATGAACTACTGATGTCTACACACATAATCATTTAAAAATAAACTCTCTCAGTTACTATAAAAGTACGAAGTATCAGTACAGTTGCACAAAATAAAGACGAAACTGCAATAGGTTAATTCAGAGAAAGGTACATTTATAGCCACACTAAACTGTACTCTACATAATAGTCGTAAGGTATAGACTCGTGTTTCACTTCACTGCCTGGTGCGGGTTCATGCGGCCGCGCAGTTGGTTGCAAGCTTGTGTTGCAGTGACCTCAATGTCTATGAAAAAATTCTGCGCCATGAAACTTTAAACAAAAGCAATCGTTTTTCAGATATTCTACTTTTGAATTGAAGCATGAGTACCTACCTACCTAACATTTTTGCGGATTACTAGTAGGCACCTATGTGTGTACATATTAACTTGTTCAAATCAAATCAATCTTTATTTGTGAACATAAGTACAAAAAGGTGTTATTTATACATAGCTGATCTGTATGTTCGGCCAATAATCGGCGTACAAATATAATATTAGTAAGCAGGTTATTTTTACTATCATAATTAATAAAGTCTAGGATAAAAGAAATGAAGCAATTGAAAAATGTCATGAACCGCATAAAATAAAGTAATTGAATTATGTTATTAATTATATAGAATGTCAAAGAAATTTAAAATTTAGTCATAATTTGTCATTTAAAAAGTCTTCAATCGAGTAATACGTCTTTTCAACTAGAAACAGGAACAACTTTCTTTTAAAATGGCTGACATTTTCCTCACTTCTGGTACACTTTGGCAATTTATTGTATAATTTTGGAGCCATTACGAAAATACGAGTGAGATTCATTTATTGTGTAGGTAATACATTTCATTCATTCCACGTGATGACCACTTTACTTCATTTCAATGAATGAAACGCATGACGTGTGACGTTGCAATACTTCTGTTATCGAAGTTGTTGTAGGCTGGTTGAAGTACTAAACAAATAATGATTCCAAGTTGCACATCATGCATACCAGACGCGGGTCCGTGTTAGTGCACGGCAGCACACATGTACATCACACAAAATCTAATCATTTATTTCAATTAGACCATTTCACTCTATTGAAAGTAATAGCTATTTTTACAAAAAAAAAAATTTAGTCTAGTCGCCCCTTTCAAAAGTTATTTCGCATGAAATAGAATAAACAAGGAACTCCATAATATGTAATATACATAGGTGTACCAGAATCTCATAGCGAAAAAGAAAATAAAAATTTGTAGTTTACAATACCGGGGAAATGAGACAATACGATCTTGATATTTTTACAAGTTTCAAGTACATTGTGTAGTATTAGCCAACATGAATATTCATGAAAACTAAATCAATCGTGTATTACTTTCCATATTTACTTATTTATTATTAACTAGTTGATGCCCGCGACTTCGTTAGCATGGTCGTCGGTAATCACGGCGATTTATCTTTTTTGCGCGAAATTCTAATTAATTTTTCAAAAATAGAAGTAGCCTAAGTTATTCCAAAAAACATCAGCTATCTGCTAGTGAAAATCAAAAATAAAGAAGTTGATATTATTTTAAAAAGGAAAAAGTAAACTAAAAGTATCTACCTGCCTCAACAGCGGCTCTAACTCACATGTTGATTAGACTACACTTTAAAAGCACCGTCAGGTTCTGTCAAACCCATGTTATAAACATAAGTATCGTCTGCACTTGCAGCAATTTCATGTTTTCTAATATAGTAAAACTCAAAAGGTGTTTTTTTTAAACTCGCAAATCTCTGGAACTAACTTAACGCGGGTGAAACCGTGTTATATGGCTAGTAGTTACATAAACGTGAAGACTACGTCTTTGGAATAAAAGGCACAGTGTACACTTGAAGGTGTGTTTGTGAGGTGGTGTACCTAAGTTATACATTAACACGCGGGGTGTGCATGTGAGCGGCTGTACAGGCGCATATCATCCATTTTAGACGTGGGTCTGTGCTTGTGGGTGGCCGGCTAGTTGCGAATCACCTACCGCTGAGGTACCTTTCACAAACCATTGTTTAGAATAGTAATGAGGTCGCGCAGCGCGCTTGTACGTCGGGCCGTCACAACCTCCACGTTGTACTTACCCAGCTACACTTATACATAGCAATACCACTATACCGTATCGCCAAAGTTTTTGTACAAGTAACAAGAAAACCATCATCTACTTAGCCTTTTCCCAACTATGTTGGGGTCTACTTCCAGTCTAACCGGATGCAGCTGAATACCAGTGTTTTACATAGAGCGACTGCCTATCTGACCTCCACAACCCAGTTAGTGGGGAACACGATACCTCTTTGTTAAACTTTTTTAGACACGAGACCAACGGGGCAGTCAACAAAAAAATGTTTTTCTTAATTTTGTTGCAAATGTGTTCAAAGTCAAATCCCGCATTTCAATTACATCTTTTAAAGGCAATTTTAATTTGTCAAGAAGTTCGACACTAACTTGAGGCTAGTTGCTTCAGTAGCTTGTTGTTAGTGGGTAGTGCATGGTTTAGAAAAGTCAATAAACCCATTACTGTGAAACAACATGAGGCAAGAGTGGTACTTATTCCATATTATTATAAAATAAAATTCTAACTTTAATTCAAACTGAAACCTTTGAATCAGTTATTCTATTTTAAACTTTATTACGACTCGATACTCATACAGATATGGTCGTAAAGTTTAAGTTTAACATATATACGTATTATCACGCCGGTATTCCCCGAGGGCTTAGGCAGAAGTGTACCAATGTACACCCACAGTTCTCCGGTATATTTTTTAGGTCCTATGTTGTAGGGGCGAGCCTATTGCTATTAACCGGGCGCAAGTCCTAACTCCGAGCTGCTACTGAGAATTTCATAGAAAACCCCACTAGGCTAACGAGGCATTCAAGAGTTTTTAAGTTTAACTTTGGATTAAAATTGGAACTCGTTTTATAATGAGACGGATAAAGTTTATTTTCTAAACACAGCAAAAACGTTAAAGCTTAAACCGGTTTGTACGTCACGAGTCGTCGGCGAGCGCAGGCGCATACCACTGAAGTGTAGGCTAGTTACACTTAAATAAACACAGCACAACTGCCACGGTTAGCCCATTAGTCATCATCATCATCATCATCACCTACTCATCCTCCACTAAACTAGCCTCTCTCAGAAGCGATACAAAATTATAATTTATTTTATTTTAAGGTCAAAGCCAATTTACGCATTCCTTCATTGACATTTAACGGCACTTTTAACCTCAAAAACCAGAAAAATAGAAATTGTATTTCTTTGTCCCTTCCAAACGGTAGTGTCTTTACTGGCCTGTGGACGGTGAGCAATGGGTAGCTCACCGTCCTTACGTTGCATAACGACAGGCCGTGTCGACGGCGCGTTCGTGTTCCACGCGCGCCTCAAAGAGATGTCAGCAAAAGGAAGGGGCCACTGAGGGCCGATGCCTGCCGGGGCTGCGGGTTGTTCGCAAGAGATACCGCGCCCCCGGAACGCAAAGGGCACAAGAAGGAACATGGGTGGGTTTTCCACCCACCAAAAAAAAAAAAAAAAAAAAAAAAACGGTAGTGTCGCATAGAGAAGAATGGGTAAGAAACTCTTTGTAATACAGGCGTGACGGTAACTTAAGCTAGCTAGACAACCGCCTTCAAAATCTTATGAGTCTGAGCCATCAAACAAAAAAATAATCAATTTAAATCGATTCTTAATTGGCGGAGCTATCGGGTAACGATTTATGTCCATTACTAGCTGTTGTTCGCAACTTCCTCCGCGTGGTTATGAAGATTGTAAATAAAATATAAAGACCCATCTTCGTTTGAATTTAATTCAGTTATATTTTCTGTTTGTTGTATTATAAGACATCAAGAAATGTTTGTTGAAAACATAGGGTTGCAAAAACGATTATATTCCCATATATCGGTTGTGTCGTAAAATATCTGTTCCTACCTGACATGTCCTAACTATATTCTATCTCTGTGCCTATTTTCAGGTACAAAAGCCAAGGATCACATATAACCTTGAAAGAACTTTTAGTCCGGGCTGTCACAAAATTCTTTCTGAGCTAATGTCTTCTTCTTACTAACTTAATAATACATAACATAGTTATTACAAAAAAAAAACAGAAGTTTTATACAATCTTGCTGAAGTGCTTAGACATCTTGAATCCGGTCTTGTCGCAAAATCCGATCACTCTTAGCTACTCACTATTAACTACCTCCCTACCGAATTTCATCTTTGTACGTATGATCGAACTTACAACCGCAAGCATGAGAGGGGGCCATCACGACATTTACTCCTTCATTGTTAAACAATAGCTATTGTTTGTCGTCGGGAATTTTATAATAACAATAATATTACGGAGGATATTAGAATTTTAACCACAAACGCACGACGGCACGGTTGGTGCAGTGGCTGAGCGATTGGCTGCTGCGCTGCGTGTCGCGGGTTCGATTCCCGCACGGAACAAATATTTGTATGACCTACAGATAGTTGTTCCGGGTCTGGCTGTTTGTGTATGTGAGTTTATATGTTTGTAAACGCACCCACGACACAGGATACATTCCTAGTGTGGGGCAACGTTTTTAAAAAAAAAAAAAAAAAACAATTAAAAAAAAAAAAAGTGGATAGGTATACAATGTATATTATTAACAGAAACAGTAATTTAATTACCAATCCGTACATATTCGAATGAGACGTAAAAGTGTAATTATAATAAAAATGAGCTAAGTTTCTCGTTTAACTAGAAACTGGAATCGTATGGCACCCCGAGCCGAAGGCAAAACCGTCATGTAATGATAAATGCTCACGGGTTCTACACATTAGTGCGGACAAATACATTAATTTAACTTATTTATGCAAATATTTGTGTAAAAAGGGATTTGTTACAAGCGGTCGCCCCCGGGGTAGTCGGAAAATAAATAACTAACATAGTTAAGTACATCAATACAAAAAAGAAAACATTAATTAAAATTTAAAAAAGAAAACCATTAAACACTCATTGCTACAATATCAGCAAAGAGTTTTCCAGCGAAGCAAGAACCGGACGTGTGTACTCGAGCTGCATTAGTAACCTAAGAGCGATGGCAAAAAGATCCACTTTACCAGGAAGGGTGTCAAAAAATGATTGGCAGATTATGTATATATGTCGGCAAGACCTTTTAGTGCAGCGTGTGCACGAACATTCAGAACTGTAGAGGAAGCGTGAAGTGGCCTGACCGTGACCCTGCATTAACCTATAGGGATATTGTGAAATGTGGAGCACATGTAAGTAAGCGGCCGGAACCCAACGAAACAGAACAAAATATTCAATCATTCAAGTTAAACGTTGACTCAAGTCATAGTTAGGTTTAAGGGAAAACGTGCACAATTTGTAAAATATTTACAAAACTGTACAATATGCAAAGCTGAGCACTAACCTCTAACACTAGCTCCGGTTATTGTCTATCACAATGTATTCATATATAAATCCGAGCGGTTTACGACGCCGTCGCCATCGATTACCATGAGCACGCACCATGCCTTGATAAGATAAGGATGTCCTTGGCACCGCGGATTGTTATTAGCGCTTGCATTCTCCCTTTGTTTTAAAAGAAATATGAACTTACCATATTTTTTCTGTGGCTATCTACACTAATATCCGGTTTCTAAAATTATTGTCAACATCGACTCGAACATTGGGTGATTGGCTGATTGAAACCACAACAGCCTATCGAATTGACATGAATTTGACATAGATTTTCACTCAACTCAAACCATTTATTTCAAACTAGGTGACCCCGCGAATTTCGTACTGCCTCGGAATCAATAAATGTTGTATTATTTTCCCGTGATTTTTTTCCATGTTTTATTAATTATTCTGCTATTCGGGGCAGAGACGAATCCAATAAAACGTAACTCATAAAAAACGGTCCAGCCGTTCTTGAGTTATAAATGGTGTAAATAACCCGACTTTGTTATATGTATATTGTTATCAGGCACTTTCAAATTATTTGGGAGTTATTCAGACACACAGAAGCTACTTGTTTCAAACACTAGGTTATTATCTAGAAGAAGCAAGAAACTCCACGGACACTCTTTTAAAATAAAAAAATATTATAAAATGATGTTAAATCTATGGATGCAGTGAAACAATGCAAGAAGCAACATTAAAGGGGGTCTACAGTAAAAAATAACGAAATAGAAGTCAGGTAGACGACATCGCCGTCGTACGACATCACGACTCGCCAATCATTATCATGTAGCTTCTACTCTTAGAAGCTCTTCTAGGTTAAAATACTTAATAGGCTTAAAGCAAATTCATTCAATAAGCAGACTTCTGAATCTAGTTAAATTTCTGAGATTGAATTTTCCTATCAATGAATTTGTAAACAATGTTATTAGTAATCAAGAAGCACGGGGTATTTCAAAGTATTTCAACGTTACATAATAATAATAAAAAACGTGAAATATTTAAAGAAAATCAAGACTATTTTGTTAAGTTGTAACCTTACGTAAATGTTATTACTTATTAGGTAGATGGGCATGTTCCAAGGGTTTGGTTAATTATTCCGATAGCAAAATAAATAACGGCACTCCTACAATATCGTGTCAAATCGTGTGTCACAATGGGCGCGGCAAGCCAGGTTTCTATTGGCATTACAATCAAATGGTGGTTTATCATGAAATTCGCGAATACACATTGTGCTGGCTATATTGTACTTAGCAGCAGCGCCTTAAAATTAATATCGGGGGAAAACCTACGTTACTGCATTCGCAGAACCAACGCTAGCTATAACAGACTTGTTTGTTATCTTGATTAACGTACGAAGTCACGCCAGCCGGTGCTCCCAGCGCCGCGGCGACGCGCGACGTGGCGGTGACGCTCCCGGGGTACGGACTAGGGACCGCAAGTATGATGCTTTATTAATAAGTATTTCGTTTTTATTGCAGTTAAAGCTTTTTATACGCGTATTTTTGACGGTTAAGTAGTCTGTACTGCGTTGCATTTTCGTCCTTTTTTATACCAATTTTATTAAGATATACCTGCCTAGTTTATTTTATAAAATAACGTGGATTAGGTACTTATGCGAAATTGTGGTAAGACACGAGTCCACCACATAAGACACAGTAGAAGCTGATAACCAATGTGATATCGGTAGAAATACGATAGTTCATGATATTCAAGTAGCAATTTGTTTTCATGATCATAATTTTTATTATTTTTGGACAGGGTTAAAGTCTGTAATTACCTATGGTTGACGTTTGTATATATTATGATATTTTATTATCGTGTTGTATTAGTTATATCATATTTTTATTGCAATATTTAAATATTAGTGTATCAGATTATAATCTTATCATATTCAGTAAAAGTTACTATCTGTATTAAGCTTTATTATGCTTTGTTATTAGGCGTACGTCATATTGCATTAGTAGTAAGTAACTGACGCATCTTCGCGTAGGTACTTTATAGGTAGGTATTGATAATGATATGCTTTGATATCGATAGTTATCTTGAGGTGCGTGAAAAACCTATCGTCAAGATAGTGCGGTACCGCGGAAATCACTTTCAAGATTATTTTGGATGTAGATAGGTAGGTACTCGTTACGATAGCAGTTAGTAATAACCGGTTACTGAAACTATCGTGAATCATATCTGATCGAGGAAATGATAGAGTTCGGAAAAATTCCGTCAAAAGTGATGTAGAAAATAATTTTTTGAATTAATAATAAACTCAAATAGATGTTATATACCTACATAATCACGTACACTTACGTATCTTTATATCCATTGGCGAAGCTGACGTATTTCTGAGAATATATTTAAGTAAAAAAAAACAAATGAGGAAATCTCATTATTAGAAAAAGAACTTTAACCTATTGACCGCCACAGTCATGTATAGATGACAAACCAAAATGTGCCCAGCACGCCACGGTCACGATCCCATGACAGATTTTTAAATGTAAATAAAACTCGTAAAACAACATCGATATAATTCCGAACTCTCTACTATTTTGTAGGTGTTAAAGGATGAATTCGTAGCTTGGCGCTGAGGGCATGTTTTTGCTTTTTTGACGCGGCGGTCAGAAGGTTAAAAGAGAAAATGCACTAGTCTGTTCCTAATAACAGTAATAACATAAGTAAAGCCATGAGAGACTTACAATGTGTGGCCAAATTGATAATAATATGATTGTATTAAAGAGTTTGGTTGTTTTTATTTTCGATCATTGAACTGAATTTTAAGTAGGTAAACCGATAACAACTTCATTTTGTTATAGTAAATGAGCGTTGTGTGATTCAGTTCCCTGCTCAGTGACAGGGCGCTTTTGTTGCACGGTGACCAGGTGCTCTCTTTACGGCGGTGGCAGGCCCACTAGGCACCACCATGCCAAACTTCGTAGGCGGTAGTTACCGTGGTACACAATTACATTAATATGAGATAACACACTGAACCGGTTACCGGCGGTATTGCAGCGTGTGTTAACTCCTCGGGCCACAGTTTATAAATACCAGCCATATTGTGAGAAACACTGCCCATTAGCATCACGTATTCAACATTGTGCTGTTAAGAAATTACTGCACTCGACATTTATTTGGGGTTAACGTATGACATTGCCGTTTTATAGTACTCGTACGTAATAGATACTTGGACACTAAACCTTCATGGTGCGATATTCGAGTTGAAACTATTTTTTCATATAACTATAAAAAAAATTCTAAAAAAAACAATGTAAAATTCCATTATCGAATTTCAATAGATTTTTCAAATTCAGCCTAAACAGAAAAGATAGGTATTTATAAAATCCGATTGTGAATACGACTCCGACGTGGAGCCAACGCGGCAGAAATGGCTCGCAACATCAATGCTGCATTTGGAGAGGAGACTGCTAGTGAGCGCATCGTGCGTTTAGGGTTCTAACGATTTCGTAATGGAAATTTCGACTTGAAGAACGGACCACGTCGAAGACCGCCAACACATGTGAATAACGCTGAATTGAATGAGATGGTAGAAGCCAATCTTAGTCGAACTACCCAGGAATTAGCAGCATGCCTTACCTGCAATATTGACTCATTTGCTTCAAATCAATACAATAAAAAATAAGAAAAATGGGTGCCTCATGATTTGACTGATTTGCAGAAAGAAACGCTTGTTGAAACTTGCGCTGCCCTGTTGACTCGGTACAGAAATAAACGATCCAATTGTGACATGTGACGAAAAGCGGATTCTTTACGATAATCGCAAACAAAAAATGCTATGGTTGACCCCAGTTCAAACACCGCAACAGTGCCCATAAGCTAAACTTACCCATAAAAAGGTAACTGTTTAGTGGTTTCTTCATGGTGTTATTCACACTAGCTTTCTTATGTCTGTTGAAGCAATATCAGCAGATGTTTATTGTACCGAACGTCGAACAATGATGACGAAACTGGCAGTGAAACAGCCCCGACTCGTAAATCGAACTTCACCATTATTTCTCCATGATAACACAAGACCTCACACTGCACGGGACATCGTTGTAACTGCACAGAAGCTGCAGTTAGTAACCACACGACATTATCCGTACTCGTCAGAACTTGCTCCAACTTACTACCGCTTTTTGAAAACTAAAGTATAAATCGGCAATTTCATACTATCACCCCTCATGTTTTCTTAAGAAACGATTAGTTATAAGACTGGACAACTGAGAAGCTTCGCAAAACAAATGCTTTTTATTCTTTATTGAAATGCTCTTGGGAGTTTGAGATCTGATTTGGTTAACTCTTTGGCTCCTTTGTTTAAAAAAATGTTTCATTTGCTAAAATACTACACTAGTACGTCAAATTTACGCTTCATTTACGCATTGTTCGAAATGGATTAACCTTTAATCACATGTAGTCGTTCTGAATGAAGTAAACTGCACGCAGGGGATGCCGGCGCCGCATGTAGTCGTTCCTCGACCTTGATCTCCGCATATCCCTTAATCAACTATCTGAGAGCCGGCGTCAGTAAGCACAACCAATGTGTGCCAATAGCCACTCTTTACAGGCTTCTTAGCAATGTGTGTAAATAGTTCGACATATCAATAACGTGCAAGTCCACATAATGTCATAATATATCCATAGAAATAACGACCTTCTTATTCCCTGGCTTCGGATTCGAAGTTTGAGGCAGACTAATCCGAAAAGCGATCAAATTGTAGTTAGATACAGAGTCAATCCAAATCATGTAAACCCTTAGTTCTAACAATTACGTAGGAGAAGGCTGCTAGGGAAAACTATACTGTCCAATTAACGTATGAAATGACATTATTCCGAAGCAGTGCGTAGTTAATTGATTGATCAATAGACGAGTCATGGGTAAGTGCGCGTGAGTGGTCACGATGCTATGTTAACACAATAAACCCTAAAGGGATTCCCATAAGGCTCATGACTCCACAAGCTAGATAATTAAACCGAATTGTTATTTCATTAATTATTTTATTGTAAAACAAACTTTGTAAGGGACACCTGCTTGCCCACCTGCTGCCTGCTTACTTGTCTTCCGTACTCACGTGATTCTGCTGGCTTTATGTGACGTCGAAGGCAAATGAGAGTTGCGATGTTAGCGAGCTACGCGGCATATAATGAGGTAATCCTTAACCCCAAAAATAAATACGACAAATTGAAAGCATGAAACAAGAAAATTATGTGTCTGACTGAAATGTCTGTCTGACTTGTGTAGCGGTGGTCGCGCGCCGCCTTCTTACGTTACGGTAGTTAGTAGTGTACGTAACGGAAAATCATCAAAATTAGTTTAAGTAGATCATCTTGAAATTATTATTGTTACCAATAACGACTAAATGTTTCAAGTAATGACAAGCTGTAACATAAAACAAAATGCCGTCGCTGGCGTCTCCTCGGCATGGGCACCGGGCGCACACGCGCTCCCTCGTAACATGAGGATAATAATAATTTTATTAAACACAACTATTTACGGCATTACGGAAAGTACGTCATGAACTGCATAAGTAAGTGCTCACTGAAAATATACTATGAACATTGCTTCTGTTTATGTACAAACTATGCGTAATGTAATGGTACTGTTTCGATAATGAACCACGGAAAATTTATTAAAATAATCAACATTAAACGTACCAATATAGTCACGTATGTATAGTCATTATGTAACTCAAAATGTTACAATCTTCTTTGAAAACCAACTTAAATAAAATAATTTAAACGCAATGAGCCATCGGCTCCGTAGTACATGCTGGGATTGACAAGGGTTCCCTCTGTCTGGCAGAATCTTGTTTATTTGCCATAACACACTTGGCATAATCTTCTTTAAACGAACATTTTGAAGGCATACAATTTATCATCATCTGCTTAGCCTTTTCTCAACTACGTTGGGGTCTTAATTGAAACTTTATGCAACAAACAGTACAAAGGAATGAATGCCTCCGGCGTTCTCTACCAGTCAACCAAAGGCGGCGAAGAGATAACATACCAAGTACGACAGAAAACCACAAAGTTTTAGATTTAAAACATGAAATGAAAGCATTCATCTATATTAAAGCTGAAGAGTTTGTTTGTTCGGTTGAACGAGCTGACCTCAGGAAGTACTGGTTGGAATTGAAAAATTATTATTGTGTTGTATAGTTAATTTATCGTGGAAGGCTATATAACATCACGCTACGACCAATAGATGCGGAGCAGTAACCAAAGAAGTAACCTAATGCAAATGAAAGAACTACGCGGACGAAGTCGCGAGCAGAAGCTAGTTATAGATAAATTGTACACAAGTACAAATTAACTAAAATTCTCCATTCTTTTATAAACACAAATTACTATATATAATCCTGTACATACATACATACCTACATGTGTACATAAAAAAATCATCTAATATATAAAATCCTCGTGTCACAATGTTAATTGCCATACTCCTCCGAAACGGCTTGACCGAATATTATGATATTTTATATGTATGTTCGGTAGGTCTGAAAATCGGTCGTACTCGTAATCTATTTTTTAGACCCCTAAAAAATATATATGGCAAAACAACATTTGGCGGGTCAGCTAGTATCTTATAAAAATAATAGAAAGGATTGTGACTTATGAGACAAAGCTTTACAATTTGTTCTGACAAATAACTCCGCAATTTCCACTTGAAAGCATACCGACTTTTGGCTGTCCTGATATCAAAAGGGATAGCATTCCAATGAAGAATAGCTTGAATATGAAAGAAAAAATGAATGAAATCAGAAGTATGATAAGGACAGTCAAGTGGAAGGTTATTAAGTTATTGAGTTCTTCTATGAAATTCTCAGTAGCAGCTCGGAGTTAGGATTTGTGCCAGGTGAATGGCAATAGGCTCGCCCCCTATTACATGGGACCTTAACATACCGGCGAACTGTGGGTGAACACTGGTACACCTGATGGTATGGCAGACTCCTAGCAAGAGTAGCACAAAGATATTGAAAATGAGAAATAAGATAAAAAGGAGGAGAAGGAGAATAGAACAGGAGCTAATTGGGATGACACCGCTGCTTTACTCATCATGTGTGAACTTCCTGTGATAATGACCTGGCGTTTTGTGGGGTTTACAATACTGAATGGCAACTGACAAGTTACCTACCTCCGTTGCAGTATACAGCTGAAGGTCGTCAGCACGTAAATGATACGCACGCGGGAAGAAAGGGAGTAATAAAATTAATAAAAATAGAAAACTAATGGAGAGAGAATGCCGCCTCGACGAACACCAGCACCAACACCACGCCAACTCGACAAACTCTTACTAACGAAACCTACTGCTGACGTCCCCGATGAAGAGAACCATTCCAGCGCCACAGATGAAACTTTAAGATGCGAGAGCAGATAGGCAGGAGAATATCATGACAGACAGCTTTGAAGACATTTCTAACATTAGTACGGATTTTTTTAAAGCATTCCTCACGGCACTTAAAATGTCTAGTGTCTTTAATAACTGTATAAGCATTGTCTAGTAATGCTATTAGACAGGTTGAATGAACGTAAACATGTTTAATAAGTACTAAATAAGTATTGTAACAGCAGTAACAACTGTATATCGGGATTGTACAGCCCGTAGTGTCCACGTGGACACATGCGCGCGCGCTTCGCACGTGGTACTCGCGTGCTCCGCGCGAGTTCTAATGGCCGGGACCTGAATCCGACCAATTACTCCGAAACCGTCCGTGTGGGTTGCCCATAATACCAACAAAACAATTGAAATCCTATTATCAATATATTATCCTGTTAAAAGTCAGTAACGGTAATAGCGCCGCTTACCGGACTCTAATCTTAATAGATGGTCCTAAATGTGTGTAAGTAAGCACATTCTTTGCGAAGACAGAAATCTTTTCAAAATAAGCGTTCCTTTGTCGCTGCGTCACGTTCAATTGACAACCTTCGTTAGAAAATTAACCGATGTGTTTGCATTAATTAATGATAGGTAGGTACCTCCACACGTTGTTGTTCACACACACACACATACTCCGTGAAGCGCACACACGCGCGTTTGTGCTGAGTTGCTGACCGAAATGAGGAACTATTCGCTACTTATAATGCTTGCACACCACAACGAAAAGATACGTTTGAACCTACTTCATAAATAAGGTTATTTAAAAACATATTGAATGCACTACGTGGAGTAAATCACTACTAGTAATACACCAGCTCCCGGCGTGAGATGCGACGTGGGTGGACCCAGTCGCACCGTCCCAAGCTCGTGCTGCGCTGAGGCAGCTGCAGGCGCTGATTACCTCATACCAAACATTACTGAAAGTTATACGTTATGTTTGGGCCGTTCGAGGCCGCCACGCCAAGGCCATGGGGCCCGTGTGCTCGTCTAGTTTTTCGGGACATCGCCAAGCGGTTGATCGACACATAACGTGACCAGAGTACTGGGTCATTTTTGGGTCAAAGAATCAAAACTATAACGAGGCACTTGATCCAATGACAGCGGAAGCGTGCATACGGATGTATCCTGTGAGCTCTTCCCCCCTCTTTACCCGATTGCGCGACGCTAAGCGTAATGTGTTTATCAGTCTATACATGTATATTTATGGAAAATCCTCCTTCCTACTAATATTATAAATGAGAATTTTTGTGAGGATGGATAGATTGAATGGATGTTTGTTACTCTTTCAAGCTTAAACGGCATAACGGATCTGGATGAAACTGGCACTGAGATGGACTGTAGTGTGGGTTAAAGAAAGTAAGAAAAACCATTTATTCTGCGAAGGAGATGCAACACAACGTTAAAATTTGCTTACAGAATAGTTAACAACAACCAACAAAATGAACAAACCAAATCACTTTTATTTACATAATAATATTTACAGCCTTAAAATTAGAAATCCTTAATAAAAACAAAAAGAAACTAAAACTAAATGGCATCAAAAAACTCCTCCGCATCACCGTCAACCGGAAAAGTGCCCAAAAAAACTGGCGGCATTGCCACGTTGGATGGCAATGCTTAACCTCTGGCCAAGGTAAAAGCCAGCCTTTGGGTCGCGGGAAGTGTCAACCAACCGTTTAGATAAATCCCTAAAAAGGCTATGGGCATACGGACCCCACGGCCCGAGGGTTTCCACCCCAAACGGCTCGAAAATATAGTTACCAATAATACTATACTTACGCCGTTTGAGGTTTTCTACAGCCAAATTAAATAAATATTGTCTATGTTAGAATTAGTTATGCGCCTCCACCGCGCGCAACGTCGGGCGCTCAGCATTATGGCGGGCCCGTGCGCAACGGCACGGCCCGAGGCGCTGGGTTCAGCACAGGATACTTCTTCTCCCGGCAACACTGTGTGTCTCCCGCATAACAGACGCGGACGTTGTGGGCAGGATAGATTCTAAACATAGCTACTTTAACAGTCGGGACTCTTTGATAATGTAGACCGGCTTCCGAACAATGGGTTCCGGCTGTTAAATTCGCTATGTTCCGTATTAGAATAGGTTGTTGGTGTATCGATCATAAAATTTATTCAATATAGTTAACAGAAGTGCAGACTGCTGTAGGTACATAATCTTTAACCGACTTCAAAAAACGAGGAGTTTATCAATTCGACTGGATGTTTCTTTGTATGTTACACGATAATTCCGCCAAGTACCTATACATTGATTTTGATGTTTTTTTGTTTGGTAGGTCATACTTCAGAAATGATCTCTTATACATTTTATAGAAATCGGTTAAGTAGCTTGGTTTATGTAAATCGAAAAAACTGAAAAATATGTCAACCAAGTAAACGAAATTGTATAATTATTCTGCTATCGTGTGACTTTTAAGTGGTGTCTTGTTATTTTACGTTTTGGATGAAGGCACTAGAAAGCGAAAAGTGCCAATATAGAACAAGTAACAGAGCCGAAGCCGCCGCCCCCAAAAGTAAATTTAGTTGTCACTTTTTAGTGTTTGAAGGTGGTTGACTTTGTTGTACTAAAGTTTTATTATATTAAAGTGCATTATTTAACATTATCCATTACTTAAGACCGCGACTTCGTTTTATTTAGTTTTGAGCGATTTAGTTTTAGTAACGGGGTTTTATTTACTTTTGAGCGAATCCCTAATTATTTTTCTTACCTTACTTTTTCTACTTCTTTTATCATTAGCTATTTGGCAGTGAAAGTCCCGTCAAAATCGGTCCAGCCGTTTCGGAAATTAGCCGGAACAAGCAGACAGTAAAATGATTTTTCATAAAAGAACAGTCAACTTGTTAACTTTCATGTCACACGCATTTAGTAAAAAGCTGTTATTTTGACATCACAAGCCGACACTTCCATTTTAATGGGATCGTTAAAGAAAGTGACGAGAAATAATGTTTATTACTGTGTAATTGATAACGACCTACTTGTTTTCATAATTATAAAGCAATGCATTAGTTGCTCACAGGCACGACGAGCACCAGGATGCCAGGCCGAACTAACTCTTAAGTTATGGCTCATATTCAAAATAATTGTGGTTTTGCTGCTGTTTTATTGTCCATCTCAATATTTCTTTTTAACCGACTTCAAAAAGAAAGAGGTTATCAATTCGTCTGTATGTTTTATTTTTGTATATGTGTTTGCGATATCTCCGCCAATTATGAATCGATTTTGATGTTTCTTTTTTGTTTGATAGGTCATACTGCAATTTCGATAAAATCTATATGGGGCCACCCATATAGATTTTATCGAAATTGGTTCAAAAGTTTAGTAAAAAAATTACTGAAAAAAATGTTTTATCCAAGTACACAAATTAGCGTATTCTGCTTTCTTGAGACTTTTAAGTGGTGTCTTGTTAATTTACGTAGTATAACTGTTCCCTTGTGGACTCGGATGTCTCGACATTGACACTAAACAGCGGAAACTGAAACCCTCTTCACTAAACAGGACGAGGTTTGTTTTGAAGGCAGTTGTCTTTCAAGAACTTACAATGTACTTGAATTTCAAAAACAAATAGAAAATGCTTATTTGAGCTTAATCTAAATCCATCAATCATTTCATACAGACTAGTAATTGAACCTATCCAGACTATAATGTAGGTTCAGTTTCATACAAGTAATCAATATCCTCGTACGTAGATACATAGTTGTGAGCAAAAAGCAACAATCACAAAGCCAACTTCAAGTTGGTACATTTATGTATTATAAATCAATTTATAATAAATCACAAACTATCAAAAACAATATTAGACTATACAAAGAATATTGTTTATTACGGCCGCAGTCACATGTCATTAATAAGAATAACTTTATGGTACGATAGATCATACAAATGACGTGTGGCTACACAACGTCAAGCGGCCTCGGTTATTACCTGCATCTTTTAGCGAGGTGCAACGATATAATCCGAGAATGTATATTTCTTGGATTCTACACTGGCAATCGATAATCATTGTCTCACAGTGTCCAGGGAACAATAAAATAGATGTAATAATAAGACAACGATAACGAAAGGTCGGCGCGACCAGGGCGGCCGGGCGGCCTAGCGCTACGTGACGTGCCACTCCCGACGCATGAGCCGCGTTTGTTGCATTTAGGTACGTATTTAGGCAGTATGTAATGCGCACATATTACCTACATTGTTGTTTATGATGAGCGTTGTTCGATGCAGCAAACGCCACATAATATATGGGGCTGGCGAAGGGGGCGGGCAGGGGGAGGGGGTCTTTCGGCTGCCGAGCTCGGCGCCAGCGCGGGGAGGCGACCAGACACTTGCGTCACGAGAAGGGCACGCTTTCCCCTGAACCAGAGCACTGGGAGAAACATCACAACACTAGCCTTTCAAACACAACTTACACGGTCGAATACAAGGCTGTATCAAATTATGCAATACTTCGAAGGATTTCAGAGACTGCTGTGTTTTCCAAACTCTTTTATTTCAAATAAAATATTGGCAGGCAGTCACCTGCTTTGGGTTTAAGAGGGAATCGGACAGTCAGAAAATTAAAGTTAGTTGCCCGTTCCACTTCCAAACAGTATGTTTATAATTAACCGACGAAAAAAATGGAGGTTCTCAATTCGACGCGTATATAAATTTTTTTTATGTATGATAAGAACCACGCATAACTTGTAATAATTAGTAGATTATAGTCCCAAAAAATTATAAATAAACATTTATTTTTACAAAAAAAAAAACAACCGACTACAAAAACTAAAAGTTGTAAAATAACTTAAGCTTTGAAAGTCGGTGGTTATACAAAACAACAAACAGACCGTCCAAAGTTTAAGTTACTTTTCACTTTTTAGTTTTTGGAATCGGTTGACGTTTTTGTAAAAAAAAATATATATAGAGGATCGCGCAACATACTTTACTGCGCAATTTTTAAATATATAAATAAATATAGGTCAATAAATAAATATGAAATAAAAACAGATTTTCGCTCAAAAAATGGAACGAGGATTGGCGAGAGGATTAGTAACACGATCCAAATCTATCGAACTGTTGATTTATTTTAAATTAGAGGCATCGACATTTTAAAATAAAATTATGTTTAGTTTTAAAGTTTTTTGTGCATATTACTTTCAAGTTGTGCGATAAATAGTCATTGACTCATAGCGCAACTTGATGGTAAGCAATCAACATGACGGCAAGGTTGAAACGACACGTTTATTTATTGGTAGACAATTAAAATCAATGATTCGTTTCAAACTCGCTATAAGTCAGGCCTGAGCGTTCCATTCGCATAATATTACAAGTAACCGCTCGTACCTGCACACGCAAGTAAAAGTTAAGAAAAAGCACAGACCTACGTCATAGTATAAAAGCTGAAATTTTCTCAGCGCATTGTCCCCAACACGGGTAACAACAATGAACTACTATGAAGTTTGGAACATTGTGGCTTTGGCACTTGGCAGAGAGTCAGCCACAAAGGTGTGAAAAATCCTTAAAAATTACGTCATGGTATAAAAGCTATTTTTTTTATATTTCCTTCGGAGTGATGTTACAGGTCACGTCTTCCATTGCCAGACACTTTGAAACTTGCAAAAATATGGTGAATTTCCGTCATAGTATAAAAGCTGAATTTTATACATATTACTTGGGAACTGTTAAAAGATGTTTCCCAAGTAGCCTGACAGTTCTGACGGTTCGGGTCCCTTAGGTATCCACAACTTTTTGAAATATACTGAACTGCATTGACAGATGTTGAAAAAAATGTACAGTCAGCGAAAAAAAGGTTATACACCAAAAAAAAATTGTATTCCTATCAATCCTGTTTCATGTCTCAGTATAAAAACTGAATTTTATCTGTATTAAATGGATAACTGTTAAAAGATGTTTCTTAAGTAGCCAGACACTTCTGACGGTTCCTTTAGCTTGCCAGACAACTTCGACGGGTGATACTTATAGGGTAGTAAGCGAGATGACCATTTCGTGTTCCACCCTTTGTTGAAGAAAATCAACAGCTTGCTGGTTTATTGTTACCACTCTTGTGATGGAACTGATGTACTAAAATGTTAGCCACTTGCTGCGGATTATCTATTAATTGGTTTTTTATTTTTGATCTAATATCCACACGCGTTGCTTTGACCCTATTTGAACTCTTATTAAATGCCGTCCATGTATCTATTTCTACTTGATTTTTTAGATTGTATTATCCTTTCTCTGATTGTTAATTGTTTGGCACTTGAAATTACACGTCTATAAAATTTAACGTACTTGTGTTTGTAGTTAAGAACACTAGCGTCAAGTTTATTACCACTGAAGCACAACAAGCTTTTCATTTTACTTGATGTGTTCTCGCCTTTTTTACCCATTTTAATTGAAAATTACTTGGTAATAAAATATTTGTTCCCGTTTCCTAAAACTAGAATATGTACCAAAAGTCTTCAAAAATGTATTGTTTCCAATAGCGCTCCAGTTATATTTAAGTAACCGTTGTCTAAAAAAAGACCGGTTGTAAAATTAAAGACTCTCATAAATATCGTAATATGATTTTTATTATCAATGTTATCAGTAACAGTTTTCATTGCGAATTAGCGTGTCCATCTGCCAAACCATTATGATCAACTTCACATAGTTTCTACTCTACATAGTCCTCAGGCGAGTTAGTTAACATGTGTTATCAATGATGTTTGTTAATCTTTCACACAATCAATAGGTGCCTATTGATCTATACATATATTATAAATAAATTATAAAAATATGTATTGCAATAAGTTGTACAGGTACATTAATTAAATAAATTAAATTATGCGAATGTCAAGACAATCTGTCAAAATATAAGTCATTCAAACTATTACAATACACAGTAGGAATTTTTATTAATAGCTGTTATCTGACCCACCCTGAGCCAATAAAAGTGAGACGAATTTGAACCTTCTGTAATTAGCAGTAGACAAGTGTTAATTGATAAGACGCGACGACTGGTTCAAAGTAGGCAAATTTTGTAGAATACAGATACATATGCCAATTTGATCTTTAACACGTAACTTTAAGGTAGGTAATATTCTGAATATTGCTTTGGCTCATGATGGATTTGTTAATTTCAACTGGAATTGTAAAGTTGATTTGATGTAGTGGTTGCAACAGTGAACCTGTGTTAACATGGAAGTGGGTTCAAAACTAACAACAACATACCATCACGCCCGTATTCCCCGAAGGGTTAGGCAGAGGTGTAACAATGTACACCCACAGTTCGCCAGTATGTTTAGGTCCCATGTAATAGGGGGCGAGCCTATTGCCAAAACTAACAGTTTACTTTTAGTAGCTTTATACGTTTTTTTATATTTATTAATGTTTTTTGAATTAAAAATATTATTTATATTACATTAAAATAGTGATTTTAAATTAACTATTTAAACACAAATGACATAAGAAATGAAAAATAATAATGATTATGATAACGATTTTATTAAATATAAGTACAATAAACTAATAATAATAACTTATAAAAATAATAACTTGTCATAATATATAAAGCTAAAGCATATTATATGGAAGAAATTAGAGTACTAAATTACTTTGATAAGCCTGAACTTTTTTATTTACTTAAGTTATTAAAACAAAAAAACCAGTTTCCACGTTTCAATAGCGATGTGTATAGTGTTTAATGTAGTGAAGCGACAAGTTATATGTTTAGAAATATAATTATAATATGTCTATTGTATAACAATAACATCACCACACTATCTGTCATACATCCTTATATGATAAAAGTGAAAACAGCACTAAATACTTAGAGGTTTTACCTACTTTATAGATTTTTAGTTCTAAACGGTGATCGTAAAGAGGACCTGCTTATTCATTGTATGAAAGACTTCTTTAGAAATTATGATAACAACAGTTTATTTAACACACACATTGACTGCGGACGGCGCGCTGCTGTCTTAGTATCGAAGTGGAGCTCCATCTCGTTCTGGGCTTTAGTCAGTAAAAGTCAGACACTCCCTCCCGCCCCGCCCAGGGCGGGAGAAGTTATTTGATGATTTCCCACCCCCCCAAAAAAAAAAAAACAACGCACCAGTACATCACAAGTGGCGGCAAATTTTGGCCAACTTATTGTTTTGACACTGTCTTGATTGGCTAGCCAGTGTCGCACCACAGCAGCTCTGTGTATGGATTTCTTAAAATTAAATAGTCTCAACCTCGATGTGCCTGTATTTCTTTGGAACAAAGAAATGAAACAGCTGTTACTTTACGTTGAAATATATAAAAAGTATGTTTGCCGACGTCACGGCTTGTGGAACAGCTAGCTACCAACATAATAAAATACACTTACTGTTTAATAACTGTAAGTGTAGGTATATTAATAGTCTCCTGGCAATCTCTCTCATGCCAACATTCTCCTCGTGTAAATAGATTATTCTGTATTTCAAATAATCACTCAGTAATGTCATGATAAGTAATAAGACTATAAAATTGCTATCAAAAAATTGGATTTTATTCTATTTACTAAAGCAAAGTAAAAAATGTTCGCGTGTAGCCACTGCAGTTGTGCGGAGACTGGATTTACATTTATTGTCACACTTCATTTTTAACCGACTTCAAAAAGATGGAGGTTATCAATTCATCTGTATGTCTTTTCTTTTTTTTATGTTCCTACCCATATCCATAATAACATTTGAATAGCAGTTTATAATGGACTAGCTTCTACTCGCGACTTCGTCTGCGTACTTTTTGCACCCTCATTAGGTTACGTCTTTGGTTACTGCTTCGCACCTGTTGGTCGTAGCGTGATGATAAAGTCTTTCTCGGTAAATTAACTATCCAAAACAAAAATAATTTTTCATTTCACACAAGTAGTTCCTGCAATAAACGCGTTCAACCAAACAAACAAACTCTTCAGCTCTATAATATTAGTAGTATGGAAGTATAGGGAGGCGCTCAGCTGCCCACGTTAATACAACACTACACGACCTGCTCGCGACTTCGTCCGAGTGTCTTATTTCACCCGCGCCGCGTAAACTTACGTCTTCCGTTACTGCTCTGCTCCCGTGTGTCATACCGTGATGGTATATATGTTACTCAGGAATATTGTAGCTATCTATTGGTGAAACAATGGTTAAAATCGGTCCAGTAGTTTCGGAGCCTATTCGTTACAAACAAACAAAAAAGTCTTTCCTCTTTATAATATTAGTATAGATAAGCGAAACTATTACCAATTTAGAAACTTTATATTTGAAGAATGTGTCCGTCTATAAAGTTGTCAAAATATGAAAGGCCTGTTTTGACATTTGTCATCGCAACGTGGCTAGTGATTAACCATAGGACTCGGTACTCGATACTCACAACAAATCGATTCAGGTTTGTATGAGTATTTGATTGATTTGATTATGCATTGTAAAGTGAATTGGATTTAAGTTCGGATTAGAAAATTTTACTTTGAATTTTAATAATAATTTGCTTTTCTTTTAATACTGTAGGTATTTTGAAATGATACAATGGTACGAAAGGTCAATTAATCTTTAATTTAATATTTTTTACTACAAACACATCATCTTCCTGCCCTTATCCCATGTTACTTGGGGTCGGCGCAACACGTTTTCTTCTTCCGTGCTGTCCTGTCAACCGTCATGCTATCGCTGACTCTCTTTTCGTTCATGTCATTTTTCACGCAATCCATCGATATTTTCTTTGGCCTCCTTCTTCCCCTCCATCCATCCACATTCATATTCATAACTCTTTACTACAAACACATTCCACAAAATTACAAAACAATCTAAATAAGAAAAAGAGACAATCCATTCTACAGAAATCAGTATTGCCAATTGAAAATTGCATGTATGGTTTTACTCATTCTTTTCAGTAAAGATCACGACACAATATCTAATTACTGTTAAAAACGAATGAAGCTGATGACATTCAGTTATTAAGTGGTTACAACACCATTATTTAAAAAAAAGGACTGAGTACGTATCTGTTTTTAAAATACTAGGTAATTAATTATTATTTTATTGTTTCTTTCAGTTTCGTTCCAAGTTACATTGTATGGTTTTTCTCAAATGTCAAAACGGGCCTTTTATTTCTCGACAACTTTAGTTCTGTACAATAATGCAAGAAATACTTAATGAATAAATTCTAAATAGAAAGCAAAACAATATCTTCGACGCAGGATTTGAACTCGCGCCACGAATCCAAATCTACTTGAATATAAGCCATTAGGAGCAATGACACTAATTATATTTCAATGCTTTGATAAACTTTAACTCTAACAGCATACAAATCAAAATTTCATGACAAGTAGTTGTTATATGTATTTGTTCATCGAGTAGCGCTAGTCTGATAAACTCATACGAATAAAATAACCTGTAAAGTTATATGTAGAGGGTTCAAATTCCTTTGTTTTTTGGGGGGTCAAGTAACTGCTATTACTGACTGTACATAAGTGCTTCAAATTAAGATATCAAAGCTAAATTAATTGTAATATTGTGATCCTTATAATCGATCACTTCCAACATTTCAAAAGATAAAAAACAGTGTGTTAGCCGTAGTAATTACAGAAATATTATGTAAATTTTGTTAGGATTTGTGCCCGGTTAATGGCAATAGGCTCGCCCTCATTACATGAGACCTAAAAAACATACCGGCGGACTGTGGGTCGTGGGTGTACATTGGTACACCTCTGGCTAACCCTTCGGCGAATACAGGCGGTGAATACTTAACGCGGGTGAAAAACACGCGAACGAAGTCGCTGGCAGCAGCTAGTATGATTGTATTGGCAACCAGCTGATGTTGTTGAGACGCTTACAGTCCGATATCGACACAGGCAGCGGGGACTGCTGCACAGGCTATAGGACGCCAGTGCGCCGCGTGCCCGGCCGGTAGGAACCCTTGCGTTTCAACACTTTAGTTGTATAAACATACAATGTACTATTAGTATGTCACAGCAATACCCTTCCACGTGCCCTGTCCCTTGAGCAAGCTGCGACAATGTTTGCAGACTATGGTCTGCACAATAACGGTCATTTGGAAAAACGCCGTTGCATATGAAAGTGATATTAACAGTTCTCTAAAATATTTATTTCAATAAGATATGCATCACTAGTAAACAACTTACTTCAATAATAATAAGATTACAAACTACGAGTATGTACAGTTAATGTAAAATGCAAAAAAGGAAGCTTATAGGGCATCAAAAAACTCATCCGCATCGCTGTCAATGGGACGAGTGCCCAAAAGGCTGCAGCATTGCAACAGTTCTCTTGACTCACTAATTCAATGGCTAGACAAGAATAATTTAGTTATAAATTTAAATAAGATAATTCGCTTTAGATAGCGTACTCCCGCATTAACTAATCTTCACATACACTACAAATATGATAGTATTCAAGAAGCAGCAGATACGACATTTTTAGATTTACGAATGAATTACAGCTTAAGTTGGAAAGCACATATAAATATTTTGTGACAAAGACTGAGTTCATCTGCTTATGTTTTACATAGATTATATGTATAGTAGACATTAAATTAGAATTATAGTTCACAGATACAAACACTCTTCTTACGGCTTACTAGAATATTTGAATCTCACTTACGCTACGGCATCTAATTTCTGAGGAAATTTAACAGATAAAAAGACACAGCATTTGAGGCCCAAAAACGATGTCTCCGATCAATATTTAAACTTAAAACTACAGACAGTTGCAAACCCTATTTTAAGCAATACAATATCATGACACTTCCTTGTATATTTTTATTTTCGAAGAAGCCTTGTTTGTGAAGCAAAATTCAAGTGGTTTTAAACGCCTATCTGATGTATTCCCAACGAATAGGATTTTATATTGAATACAATAGCCAACCATGTCAAATTGTCAAGTAACGCCTCAAAACGCTTTAATGCGCTACAGTAAATATTGCATGGCCCCAATTGTTTACAATAAATTACCAAGTGGTTGGAAAGATTTACGTACAGTACTGTTACAGAGAAGGCTGCGGAAATTGATAGGAACATGTACCACAGTGTAACTGATTTACTAACAGCGAAAAATACATTTATTGATTAACTTTAATTGATATAATCAACGATAATTTTACTGCAATGATGATGATAATTTATTAATAATTCAAATAAAGAATAATAACAATTGTGATGATAACTTAATTCATAATTTAATTACAATGTAAATTCATCTGTAAATATTTGCATGCAGACTAGTAAAATATGGCTGAACTTTGATGTATGCATCATACATCAAACCCATATTTACAAATAAAGGTATATTCTAGTCTATTATAAAGATCTGCGGTATTCAGCTAAACTGTTACTTTTTACAAAATAATTTCTTTCACATTCACCGTACACAAGTTCCCACTTTCAAGACGTGATCAGTAGATAGCGGGAACGTGTACAAGCTCAGAAAGTGTAGCTTAGCTGCAGCCACTCACGATGCATCGTCTTCCTTGTCATAAACAAAGTCGTTAGCTTATTTTAATCAACAATATACTATTAGTATGTCATAGCAATAGACTTCCACGTGAGCTGCGCAGGCGCAATCATCTCGTGACGTACCGGTCCGTTTAATGTCACTCTGTGGAGTGCAATGATTAGAACGGCCTTGGTAATGTGGCGAGCCAGCACCAGCAAGCATTGCTTCGTAGCAGTGACGCAGCTACTCCGCGGTGAGCATTAATCAAGCACGATGACACACTGTAACGACTACTCGTTTGTTGTGTTCTCGAGGCTGCTTACATTTCAACTCAATCACGTTTCGGCCAGTAGGCACCTCGTCTAATTGAGTTGGTTTCAGTTAACAATACGTATGTACAGTAGGTATTACGCAATCTTAAAAGATGACGAAATAACATGGTGACTTAATATACTTGTGATGTACTTACTAATAATATATGTATATACAAAAATGAAATCAATGAACAAAAACACATTATGTACACAGGCGTGTGTGGTGAACCCTAAAACTTGTCCAAATGGTCATTCTATTACTCGCGAAGTATGCTTGGTATGGAACATTTCTGTATGTCACAGCCGACAATGTAATCAATGTCAAATATGATGGTGGTAGTATAATCATCACGTCTGACACTGTTTTTAGGGTTCCGTACCCAAAGGGTAAAACGGGACCCTATTACTAAGACTTCGCTGTCCGCCTGTTCGTCTGTCACCAGACTGTATCTCATGAACCGTGATAGTTAGACGGTTGAAATTTTCACAGATGTTGTATTTCTGTTGCTGCTATGACAACAAATACCTACATACTAAAAACCAGAATAAAAATGTATTTAAGTGGGATTTTATACAACAAACGTGACTTTTAATTGCCGTTTTTACAGATAATAGTACGGAACCCATCGTACGCGAGTCCGACTCGCACTTGACAGGTTTTATTCACGACTTTTTAACGTCAATGTCAAATCATTTATTCATTTAATATTTTGGGGTGTAAATTACAAACATTTTTTAAATGTGATTCTTTTAAAGATACCTCATTTATCGATTTATGATAATTAGTTAAGAAGATATAAAGGAAAGGAATAGATGAACATACATGCCTACCGCTTCGCCGTGGTCGGGTAATTTATGTTCAAACATACGTATAGTGTTCACGTTCACATTTTAACTAACAAAGACGTAAATAGTGTTTGAGCCCGCGCACTCTATAACACAATAGAAAGTATAAACAAATTAAAACCATTATTAATAAATTAAGCAAGTTAAATTAGCAACCAGTTTCATTTTGTCTACAATGTGATGGTCCTACGGGCAGGACCATCCTGTCTCCAAGCAGTCTTATCTTGAATAATAGCTTCTGGCCGCGACTTCGGCGGCGGGTTATTGTGTGTAAGTTACCGTCGTTAGTTATTGCTCCTCTTGCTCCTGTGTATAGTAGCGTGATGTTGTACCTGGTAATTTAGCTTTCTATTGGTGAAAAAGATAGTTAAAATCGGTCAATCACACAAAAAATTCTTGTCTCTTAATAATATTCTTCTTTAATGTTATTTCAAAATATACCAAAAAAGTATGTACATACATCTGTTATGGTAGCTACTGTGTTCAAATATTAAATGTTTAAGATAACAAAGATGGAAAGTTTACTTTTAATATGGTTGAGCTTATTTCTGGTATTAAAATTTGAAACTGCCTCGTTAGCCTAGTGGTCCTAAGTGCAACTGCTACGTGCGGTCTTGGGTTTGATTCCCAGGTCGAGCAAAAAGTGTTGTTGGAGTTTTCTGTGAAATTCTCAGTAACAGCTCGGAGTTAGGATTTGTGCCTGGTTAACGGCGATAGGCTCGCCAAACATACCGGCGAACTGTGGGTGTACGTTGATACACTTCTGCCTAACCCTTAGGGGAATACAGGCGTGATGGTATGTATGTGTAAAATTTAAATTAGGTGTATCACTTACTTCCTTAAAAAGATGTAGATTTTTCTCACGTAAATTATGATGTAGGTACCATAAATAGTAAAATGGCTATACAGATTAAATATTTACAGCCTTAAAATTAGATTTAAAAAACCTTCATAATAACAAAAAATAAACTAAAACTAAATGGCGTCAAAAAATTGGTACCATAAATAAATTGGCATTTCATCTATTTGTCTAATACCGAGACCGACAGGTTTGTCCGGAACAGAAAAAAGTAGTGTTTGTTACTCCAATCATAGATTTGGAAGAACATGGTTCTTTCGTCTTCGTTAAGTGTGTTAATGCATCTATGTTATATAATGTGGGAAAAGGAAACGCATACTCAACACAATACCGCCAATACCGCCGTTCCGTGAAACCTGATACGTTCAGTGATACAAGTTATTGAGCCAAGATCACGAAACACGTCACCCATGAGAGATGCAAGCAATAACAATTTGGATTTCTTATCATTAATAGCATTTTTTCGGCCGAATAAAAAATACGATCCTCCGAAACCTGACCTAACATGCGGCATTTTAACCAAGTCGTGTTGCTCAGAGTTGTGAGCACAGAGCCATGGTAGATACTATACAAACCTGCTTGTTAGCTCATCTTATCGTCAGTTATATTATTTTTTACTACAGCGACGAAAAATCAATGCCGGCTATAAAAAGTTAGCGATCTTTAGAAACCTAACCTGTACATTATTGGGTTTTGACTGACTTCTGAAACACGGTTTATGTTAGACACATCGTTTCTTTACGTGTCCTATTACTCATCCCCGCTGACCGTCCTGGCTATGTCGTGATCCTCACGTCTCTGGTTTGGCGAATTATCTTCACACGAGACGTTATGTTTCACGTAACTGGTGGCTATTAAAACAGGTGTTAACTACGGGCGTTTACTTTTATGATACTTGCAAAGTTTGTGCAAACATACAAATATTGACTTTTACCCTATCAATCACCTAGATAACTTACTATATTAGATGTCAAGAGCAGACATTCTAACTATAAGACCAGCAGCACTTAATAAAACGGCTTTCCTAACTTCTAGTTTCTATGTTAGCGGTTTGAGCCGTGCATAAGAGAGAAGTAATACTAAATATAGAAAAATACCTTAAGTAGGTATTTATATATAATGATATTGTAGTAAACATCACCCTCTGCGTCAACGCGGTGGCTGCGCGTCACATCATCAGTCTTCGTCGTGTCACTCACGCCTTGAGTTTCCAAACGACGCACTACTCTATACCACATACTTTTTCAGTCTATTTTTTGATTACAGACAACTTTAGGTACTTTATGAAATCTGTTCCTTCGCCAAGTGTTCTGATTGTCACTACCAGGCATAGTATGTACAAATTGCAAATAGTTCAACGGTACGTGTACAACGTGCAATTCCATTCCAACCTGCTTTACAAGATTTACAGTTTCCATAAATTTAGGAAAAATTGAAGGACGTCATTGGATACGATACAATGTTACCATTAGCTTTGTTTGACTTGAATGCTCCCTCTACTCTACAACAGAACACCACGGGATACACATTCCTCCATCAGTCTAACTATTCGGCGCTGCTACAACAACACTAGGTTTGGGGACACTGGGATGTCGGAACACAACAAGCACTTGTCTTCCACATTCACGTGTCTGTCTGCCGACGTTTAGGTAGTACCTACGTTGTCAGGCAGTGGCCACGTTGTAGTGACAGGAAGCCGTTCATTCTATTTCATTCGATGTCAAGTTCATTCTAGCCTCACAGGAATTACTTTGTAAAAAATCTATCTCAGTCGTAAGTGTAATCTTCCGGTCGTGAAGCAAGGTCGCGCCACTCGACTGAGCGACACCATTGTTTCCCGAGAGCCCGGCCTGTGCTCATGGCGCTGTTTCATATGATAAACGACTCGACCCACTCAACGCCCCTCCTGTTCCATACCTATTGGTATTAAAGAGAATGAGTACACTATTTTTAGATAGTCATGATGTCGCCTCCTGTTACATGGGACCTAAAATGTATCGGCGAACTGTGGGTGTACATTGGTACACCTCTGCCTAACCCTTCGGGGAATACAGGAGTGATATAATGTATGTATGAATGTCAGAGAGTGGAACTTGCTTGTTGCATTCAGCCTAACGCCAGGTTGCTATTATCTGCTGCCGTACTGTTACTGAAATCCTGCTTTACTTCGTTGATCGCATTTCATTGAGTTTAAGAATGCAACGTTATGAGCACCTACAACTTCGTATCTATGACGTCATTAAGAAGTTATGTTGACAATGTAAAACACTTTTAAGTAAACGTAGTACTCGGTAATTCAATGGCCTTCTTTGATATGTTTCGTGATCCACTTCAGCCACGTTCAGAAGGAAGTGCTCAGTTGCACAAGTGTGAAGCAACTCGCTGAGTCATCGTTGAGTAGACTTAGTTAATCAGAAG
This sequence comes from Caradrina kadenii, assembly GCA_947462355.1. NCBI lineage: Eukaryota > Metazoa > Arthropoda > Insecta > Lepidoptera > Noctuidae > Caradrina > Caradrina kadenii. The sequence goes on along the minus strand of OX381672.1, from coordinate 24,511,013 downwards.
CTAGTCATCACAATAAAGTTTGATAGCTAGGCACTTATTTTTCCATTACTCAATGTTTACTGAATAACGAATGTTTTGCTACAAGTGCACGTGATCTCGGTACGTGTCAGTCGCAGGCGCACGTGTTCTTGTTCTTGGCATCTCACGAGTTATCACTCAATAAGTTCCACGCCCAGTGTGAACCGTGCGAATAGCCAACACCGCACAGTCTTCGTAAATAGACATTACATGGAATCTTGACTCCTGTCCAAAGTCCCACCATTACTAGCATAGCGCAAGTGGTTCGGGTACTGCAGCGCGACCTTAAACCTCGTTAGACGAACAATAACTCAACTCGCGTTTAGTCGGCTCATGAATAGGATGATCGTTGTGTTCAGGCATTCGGTAGTGAATAGGACGCTCGGGTGATAACAATCCGTCTCAACTGTGTAAACCACGTTAAATCTTTAAATCGGCTTGAATTGAGATACCTGCCTAGGGCGCTGCAATGCACCACTTCCGTACTTATGTAATAACTCTTGTGCAGCTCGGGACTGAACACCGTCTCCCTAAGTGGTCGCAGCTGCGGTATCCTAATATAGTCTAGTTCGCGGCGTAGGCTATCCTAGAGGCGTCGTTTAGGTACTTTTGCAGTGTATATTTTGCAATAGGTGACAGTTACTTCCGGAATATTCAACGAAGCAACAATATCACGGTTGTTATTTTTGTAGCTAATGTAACATTGTGTCATACTCATATATTAATAGGTATCTATCATTGTTTCCATTTTGGTAAGATAACCGCCTAAAATTACGACGTTGATAAAAACATATCTACCTATGATGTATCTCTTATTAAGTAAGTAACCCGCGAAGTAATCTTCGCATTATCATTATCAATTAGGTACTATCTATAAATTAAAACAGCTGGAAAGTTTACTTCGCATATTCAGACAACAAAACATAACTCCTTGAAAGACGGCGGCGCCGCGCGCCAGTTCCCCAAGTCTGAGTGTTTCCTAAACGAGTTACTGCCACGTCAACTGCCCGTCAAATTATATGCGCGACGGTCATTACATTGTGCATCCAGGGGTGGCTTTTAGTCAGTTAGAGTCTGACCTCCATGAGGATGTCTACCCCGGAACAAAAAAATAGGTGGCGGCGCTGCAACAATAACTTAATTAGTGAAGTATTTGCACATCGCCATGGTTCGTGGATATCAGTCGGTTGTGCCAAACCGAAGAGCAGCCACGATTTGCAAGCGAGTAGGTACACGTCAACCTACGCAGTGTTTACCGGTGAACTAAACCTGACCAATCTACTTGGTCGGCTAGGAAAGTAGCATGGTTGCGTTCGCAAGGATTCCTGACAACTTGGTATTGTCACACCTGAACACCTCTCCCCAGTCGGTTCACAGACCATTTCAAGTGCTAAATCGTTAAGATCCGGCTTAGCACAAGTCCTATCAATTTGGCGAATCAATTCAATTGTGTCACGGGATGCGACATTATGTGCAAATAAGGACGTCGTAGGTCATTTTAAACCGTGTGTTCTCACTTCGTAACGTTATTCGCATCTTGTATTGACATTGTCGGTGTACTAAGCTATACTATTGTTTATTTTTAAGACACAAAACTTATTAATAAGAATTAAATTATAAACTATGTTCACAACATATCATACCATCACGCCTGTGTTCCCCGAAAGGTTAGGGGGGTTGTTTAAAAACATACCGGAGAACTGTGGGTGTACATTGGTGCACCTCTGCCTAAACTATGTTCAGTAAATAAAATGAATTAAGCTCATGGGGGCCAATCATTTATTACGTAAGCACCAAAGGGGGGTGGAGAAGTCGCTGCTTTGCTTATTTTTAATGACAAGGGGGTTAGGGTGTCTGGAAGGCGAATACGTCAGCAATTTTCTTTTTTAATTTAAACTTTTTTATTTACATGATTTGATTTCTCAACCAAAAGTAAATTTTGATTTGAACACATGGCAGCCCTACTTATCTGTGCCCGAAAACGAGAAGCATGTTTAGGAATGGTGAAAACCGGAACAGATTACAAAAGATATTTAGTTCAATTTTTACGTAAGCATACTAGTGCATACTACTTTGCTTACCATTGCTGGCTATGGGGAGTGGATTGTATTATTTGAATGGCTCTTAGGGCATCTTAGGCATCGCTATCAAAACTCATCCGCATCGCTGTCAATGGGACAAGTGCCCAAAAGGCTGGCAGCATTGCCAAGTTGTATGCCAATGCTGATTTTTTTGCCACGAAAAGGCAAGCGCTCTGGTCACATGAAAAGTCGACCAGTCACTTGGCGATGTCCCGAAAAATGAGACGAGCGCTCGGACCCCATGGCTCTAGTGTTTCAACCCCAAACGGTTCGGAACATTACAATAAGCTTGTTCAGTTATACAGGGTTATTTGTAAAACAGTGACAACCTTGCAGGACTGTATTACTCTCATCATAAACAACAACTTTTGTTTCATAAATTTTTACAGAATCAAGCAACGCAAGCGCATTTAAGTATGAATGACCGACTGAAGGATTTCCGTAAAATTGTAAATAGGTCAAGTACAAACAACCCCGCCGCCCTAACCCCGCTCCCCTCACTATTTTACTATCGCTTTCGTTTGCTTCGCATAGACTTCGTAACATTTAGAGCGTTCAATTTAAATATTTTTATTTTTGTATGAAAATCTGATGAACTAAAATATTAAAAAAAAAATTTAATGTCATAGAACAAAAGTTGTTGATTATGATGTTAGTAACATAGTCCTGAGAGGTTGTCATTGTTTTACAAACAACCCTGTAGATTCGTAGTAAAATAGCCAGTGATGGAACTTTTCAGAACACAGAAACAAAGGAAAAAAGAATCAAATTATTATAATGCATAGAACGGTACCATGGATCACTAGATATAATAACCGTTTCACGTATTTGGTTTAAACGCATGAAACACTCATCGTTGGACACGCGCGAAATGTGTTTCACGAGAATATGTCTACTGTGCTACACCTGCGCCTTATCCTTAGCCTATTACAATACGTACTTACTTATCGTTAAATTAACTTAAACATATTAAGCGACCAGCACACATAAAATTTTTAATGACAAGTCGCATCAAAATAAATTTATTACACATTCAAAATACTTCAAATAGATCAAAAAGGTTAGAAACACTCAATAATAATGCAAGGTTGGTAGGTAAGCACTGTCTGATACGTAGTGTTTCATGACAATCATTACATTAACCGCACTCAACCAGACGAGACACCACTTTTTAACCGACAAAAAAAAACGGAGAAGGTTATCAATTCGATGACAATTTTTTTTAATGTATGATTACGCATAACTTTTTACAAAGTAGACTGACGTTGATAATTCTTCATCAAAACCTAAAAATCGTAAAATAACTTTAGCTTTCGGTGGCTATACAAAACTACAAACAGAACCAAACCCGCCGACTTATAAAGCTAAACTTATTTTACACTTTTTAGTTTTTGAAGGCGGTTTAATTTTTTTGTTAAAAAGTTTATATCTACCTTGAATTTAGAATCTGAATAAATAAGAATATTTTATGTTGTTCACATTTCACGGAAAATCATTAAGTAAGGTTTTATGAATCTTTTGGATATAAGAAGTCTCTCTTTCGAATTTTAAAGCATTTTTCAGGGATGACATAACGAATTGGTAGGAAGAGTCAAAGCCGTGTTTGAGCGAGTATCTTACACATGTGTCACGAAAAGTGTATGTGTGATGAAAGACTGCTGAAAGTATATTTTATAAGCTTCAGGTATGAGTCCCCTGTTCAGGGATCCACTCTCAAATCGAAAATCAAGACAAAACATTTAAGCATCTTCAGCTAGGGTCCCCCTATCTATTGCCACAATGTCAGCCATGCTGAGATGCCGTACTATGGGTTCTTGACCTAAATTCGACTTTACTACTTTACTCAGGTAAGTAGGTTGGACTTAAAAACTTAACAAACAACCACCCTGGTGATAAAGTGACATTCGTACTTCCTCTCCTACTCGTACTATGTAATTTGTGTTATAAATGCGAAAGTTAGTGAGGATCGATGTTTGTTACGTACTCTTCCACACTTAATCGGTTGTATGGAACTGGATGGGCTCTGAGATAAATATTGTAGGTACACATAGGATACTTTTTATCCCGAAAAATTATTGTTTCCTGGAGGACAATACATACGTAGTAGTAGTACATAGTATAATATAACTAACTTGGGTAAACAAATATCAATCGAAGGCGTATCACACTGGATCTGGTGTAAGCCAGGGAAGTAATTTAGGGCTCTTAGGGTTTCTCTTAATGATACCTACCAAGTGTGGTACATGATGCTAAGTGTTGAATATTTGTTGAAGACTTCAAGCTTTCTGTCCCCATCACGAACACGAAGCACTGTGAAAGATTGCAGAGACATATGAACGGAGTGGTAGCTTAGGCCACTCCGTTCATATATCTGTCTACTTAGGGTCAATTCACACCGAGACGCGACGCGACGCGACGCTGCGCGCACATCGACTCAAAATATTACTTTATTTACTACACGAAAAGATACATATTTCTTTGTGAGAAATCACACGACGCTGCACCATCTAGCACCGAATTCTCACAATGAAATGTGTATTTTTTCGTGTGGTAAATAAAGTTATATTTTGAGTCGATGTGCGCGCAGCGTCGCGTCGATTCGCGTCTCGGTGTGAGCTGACCCTAAGACGTGTTACACTGCAAAAGAGTAATCTTGTGCAATTTAACACGTCTACGTGTGTGAACATCAGTTTCTCGCACGCACACCCATCCGACATAATTACACGGTGGACATATGATGACGTCGACATATTCTGTTGAGCTTTGAGTGAATTTACAAGAATAGCTACATAATGTTTGCTATGGTAGGTATAAATAGTGTGTTTTTTTTTTAGTGTTACAATATCGTTTTAGGTAAGGATATTTGTATGTTAACAATTAATAAATAAACATTTGGAACGAATGTGGAAACTTATTTTAAGTACTAAGAAGGTACCTGTCAAATGTAGTAAAATGTGCGTTTCTACTAATAACATGCCTTCATTATGATAATACTTTATTAGTGGCATGTTACCCAGTAAAAACATTTTCTCGCTGCACTCCAAGAAGATTGCAGTTCTTGTTTCTATTTCTTACATTCTTCATTTCAACAGACGTACCTAACTAACACAAACATGGACTTTCCCAACTATCATTTTTATCCCTACTAAGCAAATAACCTGTCTCCAAGACATCACAACGCTTGTAATAGATTTAGCATCCTAGCGCCAGGATCGGAGGTGTGACTCTTCTCTATAAACAAAGTCACCCGAGCAGCCTTGATGCGCGCGGCAAGAGGCTGAGCCGTTTGTGCAAATGCGCACAAGTTGTAACAATAAGCATGTGACGTCACGCACACAGCTAAGTGTGACATCGTGACTTTGGTGTTGATACGTACCCGTCGTGACTGGTGGCGCAACAGCAGCTATTAAGGCAGGCAGCTCCGGTCATAATAGACCTCGTGCCACGCTGTTGACATTGGCTTTACTGTCTGTCACAAATATTGACACCGTCACGCGACTACGATATGGAACATCACGGATTGATCTGTATTCCGTGCTAATTGTTTGCACAGTATCGTGTCACAGTGTGTACAAGCGGGTCTCTACTTATAGAGATGTTCTCTGAATAGGCTCATAACGTAGGTACCTACATTGGTTCAATATCCAACACAAATAATACTAGCATGACTGACGGAGTTCGCTTGCAAAAGTTTTTATTGAACATGCTCGTTCGTATCGTTTCCGGTTTGGATAGTAATCCGCACTTGCTGGCATCCGTTGGAGCTTTTTGGCATACTTATGCAACCTCAATAACAATTGAATAATATTATGACATCATGGAGCTGATAATATAATATCATAATGCATGATGATCATGATCAGCGTGATCTGAGCTGCCGGAAGCTGGCCATAGGAAATCTTTACATAAACAAGATAACGCTGTTCAGTACATTTGTTTTAACTAGTACCTAATTAGTTAAGACAATAAGACAGAATTATTTAAACAAAGTGTAATGTTCAAAACTGCATAATAAAATTAACTTTATCTTACATACAATGTATCATTTATGCACATTCTAAGTGTGTGTTGGCTACCACTGATATCCGTAAAATAAAATTATAGATCGAAGTCATAGTCAAGTCACGCTCATGTTTTTTTTTTTTTTTTTTTGGTGGGTGGGAAATCATCAAATAACGTCTCCCGCCCTGGGCGGGGCGGGAGGGAGTGTCAGACTTTTACTGACTAAAACCCACCCATGTTCCTTCTTGTGCCCTTTGCGTTCCGGGGGCGCGGTATCTCTTGCGAACAACCCGCAGCCCCGGCAGAAGTCACGCTCATGTAGGGTACCAAATAAAGGGCTTTAAGAGACGATTACAAAACAATATCATGTACGAAGTTAGTCAGCAATAAAAAGAGAATGATACAAAAACCCGATAGCAAAAAGTCAACCTAGAAGTTCCAAACAAAGAAATGACCTTTCAAGTAGCCAGTCAATCTTTCTCGTTTGTTGTCCAGGGAACAATATGTCATTTTGTCCAGCCGGTCAGCTATTCTGTAACAATCTCCCTCTGTGGAGTGAGCATCTGACATCCCACCTGCCGCAAGGGTGGTCACGGAATAGCACTAAAGGACTGCAGGCGAGTGGCGACCGGTTTCCTCTAGAACCGGTTCAATCCAGTATTGCGCACAATCTGTCTTGTCGGCAAACAGAAACAAAAAAAAAACAAAGTCTAAATAAAGCCTAGCTTAATTGAGAATTTAGGGGACTGAAATACGTGAGGGTAAAGCCAGCAAAGCAAGCAATACGTTTCTAATTCACTTTGTTGCACTCGTCAACGTAGCCTTTTATTTGAATACTAGATCCTACAAGGAGTTAGTAACAAAATCTACACGTTATTGTGTACTCCAAGAGTTTCTTGTCTCAAAGAAACCTAGTGGCTTTAAAAGTCTAAGTAGCATAAATAAAAAAACCATACATATTGTATAACACAAACTCAACTGAGAAGGTAGTTTTCAAAATAGTCCTCTTCGATCGTTTTTTCAGAAATTTAAAAGTGGGTTATTTGTAGGAAACGATTATTGTAAATTAATTTTAGAAGTTAATTTAAGTAGAACGTAGCAGTCCCAACTCGCAAACCACTCGACTGTAATTGACATTTGCGTGAAAAGCTAAATATTATAAAAATTGACGCCAATATCTATACGTTTTTTTTTAATCTATGAATCTCTGTGAATTTTGGGTGAATTAGTAGTAGTGGAGCGCATGTTGCTTAAGGTGCCTGTAGTTGACCATATGGTTTACTACTGGTTATTTCTTTAATTTATATGTTTGGCATGATTATTGGTCTTTCAACCATTCCCTATGATTATATTGATGCACATTACAAAATTGACGATTTCAATTTCCATTTTCCAGTAATTATTTGACCAGTGATTTAAGTTAGATACTTTCATAGTGTTCGTGAAGTTGAATAGACATTGTATGATGTCTTACTTGAGTTTTTTTGTAATATACAGGATGTTAAGGCAATGCTGGTACAGTCACTTATCTATCCCATACTTGATTATGGTGACGTGTGTTACTATGACCTGATTGCAGATCTCCTCAATAAACTTGACCGACTTCGTAATAACTGCATTCGATTCGTATTTAATCTCCGTAAGTTTGATCAAGTGTCCGCACATCACTCGCTCTTAAAATGGTTGCCCATCAGACAATGCCGGGCGTTAAGGGCGTTGACAACTTTATTTTCTCTTCTATCTGACTTTTCACTTTTAATACTTGTGCTCTGCGCATAGTAAGAATCTTCGTTTCTCCAATAATCGTCTTCTACGATGTCCTTCTCACCGCTCGGTTTTCTTAAATCTTCTTTTCTTGCCCAGGCGGTTTTCCTTTGGAATGCGCTTCCTCAGAATATTAGGATGGTCACCAGTCGGTTGACATTCAAAGTAAAAGCTCGTGAGCTCGTGCTTGTGAGGTTGGCAGACTCGTCTCTCAATTATATTATATTATTATTTCGCCCCAACTATGTATATTTATCTCTCTCTACTTTGTATGTTTTGTTTGTATGTAAGTTCTTATTATTAAAATATATTCTATTTCTGCATATTTTCTGTTCTTTGCACCTACTATGTTTTGTCTCTGCATCGCCCTAAGGTAGACTGGTAGAAAATGCCTAAGGCATTAAGTCCGCCGTTGTACAGTGTATTTTTTACATTATGTGCATAAAGTTTAATAAATAAATAAATCAATAAAGAATACAATTATATAATAAAATAAACACAAACACAAATAAAATATTATTTCAGTATACTTCACTTTGTTTTAGCCACAAAATGCCACCCAAGTTTAGTTAGCTGCACTTAGTTACTTACTTACAATATATAGTTAAAAGAAGAATAATATGAAAGGATAGAAAATGTGAATATAAGCGGAACGTGTCAAAGTTATAAGTATTGCTGTGATGTGGATTTCAATGGCATTACGTTGGTCAATTACTGGTTTATTATAATTATTATGGACCTGACTGTACCTGCGCGAACACAGTACTCGCAGCTAACTTCCAAGCCGCCATTAAGTTTGGACCGGATTATAGATACCTTAGTGATCATGTAAAAGAATTTGTTAGTAGTCATGAGACGCCTGGCCGAAATTATTTTGTACACGTATATGCATAAAAGAATAGATTGCGACAGGAACACGGCAATAAAATTATGTAAAAATAAAATATTTCAGAAAATGATGACCAAACATTTATTTCAAATTGTGACAACTTAGTTCTTTTAATTACCATTATATATCATGGCGACGCGTCGCCACGGCATGCGTCGCCACCCAATCGGTTTAACGTGCGGCTATAGATGTTTCATCAAAAATAAAAAGTAGTATTTACTTAATTACAAGATACAATATCTAAAAGAGCCTTCTCTTGAAGATATCGTGTATTTGATACTTTTCTTCTCCTTAATTTACCACTGAACATATTGGCTGGTGCTGAGCCCTAACCTGTGTTCCATAAAGAAGCATGAGGGCGAGATTGCGATCAAACTTAAATTTCGCCAACGTTAGTAATCCTGTGGGAGACGTGTGTTTTATACTTACGCGGCCGCGATGGCTATTTATGTCTTCCCGAAATAGCAACGGCTTGGTCACATGACCGCCGAACCGAGCCCCTGCTACGAACACTGTCTGACGTCACTGCAGCATCACATTCACTGCTTGTGTACATTACGCATTTTGGCACATTTCCATTAGCCCCGACGAAAGCGAATGCTTAACACCATTAATCTTCGGAACAGTATCCTCGTATGCACAGCTCTTTACAACTATTTCAGCAGGTTTCCTTGTTGGTGTTTCATTTCTTTCTAACATTACAATTCGGTAACTAAGTGCATTTTCCTTTTTTCAGAAACCTCAAATGCGGCCGATGATAGTTGAATATGACCCCAAGAGAAAAGGAGTCAAAAATGACTTATCAGATGTCGTCATGGTCAAGTAAGTGACTATGTTCCGTACAGTCTGCAACGAGGATGCCACAGCCCAGTAGAGCGACAATCATTGAATCAGCTTTGATTGCCCATTTTGTGTTGTCAATAATTAATTTCAGTTTGATCTGGTACCACATTCGATTAATTATTAAATGTTGTACTGCTTAGTAATGAATTAGAAATTTAAATCAACATTAAAGCATGCTTCACAGCTTACCTCATTTTTGTTTCTGTTCAGCAATTAATATTTGTAATTGTAGGATATCTTGTCAGATTTGCTTTGAACCTAATAATTTTGCCGTTTTTATTTCTACAGGACATTGAAAAGAAAATGTAAACCTACTTATTAGATTTAATATTACCAGGGTTGTATCCTAAATCGGTAGAAATTAGAAGTTCGATATGAGTGCGCTCCTCGGCGCACCGAGTGAGCGGCTCTGGTCTGTCGGTCGCCCTGGTCGCATCTTACCTGCTGTTTTTTTGACAAATGTATGCTTTGTCGTGGTATTTTATATTGTATGTTGACTGTTAAGTACTCGCTCCTTAAAATGAGCTAAAATGCTCGAAGCTGTACGGAGACGATCCGGGAAGACGAGTGCTGCTTCCACGAGATAAATGTCGTTCGTCGACCTTGATCATCTTGCAATGGACTCATACACCGGTACATCATTCCATTTTATGGTTTCAATTTTGTTTATTTAATTTGTTTTGTTTGGTAATGGTAAACAATTCAGAGACGGTTGCGTACGAATAGTGCCCAAGTCCGCTGCCACAGCGCCCACGCACCGTGCCGGCCGTGTGCGGCGGGCCCTCGTGCGCCATCTCTGTTCAGGCTCGGGATTGGCTCGCAAACTGGCGATTTGTACAAATTTGATTTAGCTTTATGTTATGTTTAAATGACTCTATTTTTTTGTTACTTAGGTACTTATGTGATCTTAGAGAAACAAATAGAATTATAAAGTACTTCTTGTCAAAATTTTTCTATTTAATGGTCCAATTAGTTATGTAACCGGTAACCCTATTGTCCAATTGCCATCTTTGTCCGTTAAGTTTATAGTTTTCATATTTTTTGTTTTCTCGTAAAGCTGTATTGAATTTAACGGTTGAGCCTCTAATTTGTAAATGCCGAGTCTTAACAGAGTGAAGCGCACTCAAACAAAATATATTATACTTTATTTTGGAGACCATAATGAATGTATCACACTTCACACCACAACACTCACACAGAGTAACGCAGCTCACAACCAGCAAATAATGTTGATCATTCGCGAACAGTTCATAGTAGCCACAGAATTTGTATAATCTTGCGATGCTAGCAGTGAAATGCAAGTTGTTACAATCCGCGGCCGCGACATCACACCTCGTTCGTTTTAACATGTAGCTTGAAACGTGGCGCTTTCCGTGTTGTCGCTACCATCACATAGATCAGCTTCACATTCAATGAGTTATTAGAAACTACACTTTGTTACCCACCTCACTTCTAACCTATCAACACCACTTTACTTGTTTTGTAATGTAATGTTAACCGAGACATTTGTTATAACAGTATTCGGGGAATGTTTCACAGGTACAAAGTTGACCCAAATGAGATCCCAGTGGAACAACAGGCAGGCTCCACCCTGCCTCTCATGGAGATCCCGGGCAGGGACATTGAGGCTGATGAGGACTATAATCCTTTCGAGCACAGGAAGTTAGCTCATCCTACATCGTAAGTTTACTTGATCGTCAATATTGAAGCGGGCTAACGCTCGTTAATGGTATTTTTTAATGCTGCATTCAAGTTCGAATATTAATGATATACCTTTGTTGCCAGGGATATGGATACCCTTATTCATTTGCTGAAAGGATCCCTTGGTAGTGGGATCTTGGCGATGCCTATGGCGTTTCGCAATGCGGGCCTGTATTTTGGTTTGATAGCAACGTTCGCCATTGGAGGTATTTGCACCTATTGCGTGCATGTACTGGTGAGAACAGCACACGAACTCTGTAGGAGGTTACAGAAACCGTCTCTAGGCTTTGCTGAAACTGCTGAAGCCGCTTTCTTGTCTGGACCACCCGCTGTTCATAAGTTTTCTAGACTTGCCAAGTAAGTTGTAATCAATAAACCATACTGATTTTTTTTTATGTTTAACCAGATCCTTATTAATGTTTTTTTTTCTAGAGCTATGATTAACTGGTTTCTCGTGGTTGACTTGCTGGGTTGCTGCTGTGTCTACATCGTTTTTGTTGCCAAAAACGTAAGGCAAGTAGTTAACTTCTACGCGAAGGGAACGGACTGGTATAACTTGGACGAACGTATCTATATGGCTGTTCTCCTTCCACTGCTCATCCTCATGAATTTAATAAGGAACCTGAAGTACTTGGCGCCATTCTCGATGATTGCTAACTTACTGATTGGAACTGGAATGGGAATTACTTTCTATTATTTATTTCAAGAAATTCCTAGTTTAGGCGAACGTTTGCCTTTCACTCGTGTTGAGCGCTTACCAACATTCTTTGGAACCGCCATCTTCGCTCTGGAAGGCATTGGTGTCGTCATGCCTTTGGAAAACAATATGAAGACTCCCACTCATTTCATTGGATGCCCTGGCGTGCTTAACACTGGAATGTTCTTCGTGGTGTCGCTGTATGCCTTTACTGGATTCTTTGGCTATTTAAAATATGGTGATGACACCAAGGGCAGTATCACTTTGAATCTCCCGCAAGACGAAGTGTAAGTACGCTCTCAGACCAGTACTGTTAGAGTCGAGATATAATTATAGATAAACTTGAGTATTGTTCTAGAATACGGCCGCGAAAAATCAAAATTACGTCAAATTGATGCGTGTCCCCTGTTCATTAATCCACGATATATAGCTATTCTATAACATCCCCCCGCCACTTGACCTAAATTCACAGATAGATTTTTACTTACGAAAATAATGATGAAAGAATAAGTCACTAGTATTCTGTTTGAGTTTGGGAAGTAAAGCAACGATACATTTCGAGTGCAAACCTCAAACCTTGTGTTTTAATTAATAACCAATCTTAAAAGAGTTCTAATATTATTTCTTAATATTTACAGATTGGGTCAGTGCGTTAAACTGATGATAGCTGTCGCCATATTCTTCACATACAGTCTTCAATTCTACGTACCAATGGAGATTATTTGGAAAAACGTCCGTCACTGGTTTGGAGCCAAGAAAAACCTCGCCGAGTACAGTATCCGAATTGGAATCATCATATTGACATTAAGCACGGCTATCGCCATCCCTAATCTTGGTCCATTCATTTCCCTGGTCGGCGCTGTCTGTCTCTCATTCCTTGGCCTTATCTTCCCAGCTGTTATCGAAACTGTCACTTACTGGGATAGGCCGAACGGCCTAGGTCGCTTCAACTGGGTACTTTGGAAGAACCTATTCTTGGTTTCTTTCGGTATTCTTGGTTTCTTAACGGGAGCATATGTCAGCATTTTGGATATAATCCACGGTGAGGAATAAAAACAGACGCGCATGACCATTTCATAGAATAAGATTCGATAGATATGATTTAGGCTAAGGGCAATTTTATAAGTATTACTTACTATGGCTACGATGGGTTAATTTGATTGACTACCTATGGCTTCCATTTTATTAAAACTTATTTATATATTAACGTGCTAATCAACACCATATTTATCGGAAAGTAAAATGTACACAAAGAAACTCATATAAGGTTGTTTTTATCGACCTAAGCGTTCTCGTGTTCATTTCGCTTTTAGTATTTTGTACCGCGTACCTATTAGTGGTCATCACCACGTTAATTCTCTGAATAGACTTGAGTTATTGTATTTAATGCTCAATTTGTATCATGTGAGATTAGCGGTATCTACCTAAGTTACGTGTTGAGTTGATATTAGTCGACGCCAAGCAGTTGGTGTACTCTAATAGCTTCCATTTTCTTAGCCCCGCAACTCTGTAGCCATTGTAGTTGTAAGCGAAGTGTGAGTAGATAAATCTACTTCCATAAATGTGTGAGAATTTGTCTAGTGCGTTATCGAAATGTGATACAACTTTAGGCTAACTGAAAGGCATTAAGGCATTGGAAAATATAACTTAATTGAAAGAAAATTATTGTTTCTAAAATATACAATATTACCTAATTTGTAGCTATTAGCAAAATTGTGAACCTGGCTAAAGCTTGTCAAGTCGGTCAAAAGACTGCAATTTTGGGGTCTAACAGTAGAAACATTGTTCGTGATAATAATTATGGCATTTCCATTACCAAAAAAATACATGTAGGAAAGTGTGTAACTGCTTACGTAGTATAAATATTCATATCGAGCTTTTTGGAAAATTGTGAACTGAAGCATTTATCTATAGGTACCTATAGGTACAATACTAGATCTACCGTCGAGATCGTTAATGTTAAATAATAAGAGATAAATACAAACTCAGGCGATGAAGTTGATAAATCTCAATAGATTCTATACATGATGTACCTAAAGACTGGTTATAATATGGTATTTTTATGTCACAAAAATAATATTCTCAATTGTCCTTCCTTGTCTCAAAATTGAAGTTGACCCTTCTAGAAAATAAGAAATGAAAAGGGGTTACCAGTCGTTACAACATTATGTAGTAATAAATTACGTAAATATTTGAATCTACATACGTGCTAAGCCACAAAATGACCCTACTTAATTGTTCCTCGTACAAGTTTGATTCTGAATATTTATTTAGATACTAACCGAGTGATTGTATGAGAAAATATGAATGGCTAAGTGATGATATAGAAAAATATTACCTAATGATCGTGTGATAGACATTCTGTATTAGATAATAGAAATTAGGTATAAGTGTTTGACTTTTAAAGTCGGCTCGTTTTCCCCGACTTGTTATTAATGATCATTGTTTTATTAGTGACCCGCTGTGCTGTGCTGACTCAGCCATGTTAAACTTCCATCTTGACTTCGATACAAAGTATAGTTACAGCATTGTGCGAGCTAATAATGGTTATGAAACAAAATAAATTAAACTTTTTATAAGTAAGCAAGTCCACAAAACAAAACAAGAAAATGTCGCTCCCAGAATAAAACACAATTGAACACAGTAATGTCAATTCTGCATGTTATACATTATTTTCCAACGTTATAATATTGTTACGTGAATATTAAAGTAGTAGGTACCTACCCGAAAATAATATCATTAAAAAAGATATAATTATTTGCTACACATATTTAATAATCATGGGATATCATTCCTATATATTTGGTACCTACCAGCCTATTTTAGATACCTAGAAGTGGTTGTTTTGTTACAGTATTAAAATAAATAAGATTAAGGAATATATGTGTTTCATTGTTGTATCCATAAATACAAAACCCACGTACACAACACCTGTCTGAGATCTACGCCATAGACGGCAATTTGTGTGTCAAACTATAAATGCGCTGTACGCTGCTGCTGCTGTTAAGTACTTAGAGTACTTAGAATATGTCCGCAGAGCGCGCAAGCACAGAACAATAGGATTGCTGTTCCACATTACCGGCCTAGCTGTGCCCTAGGGTCTGATGATAGACCCGGAAGGTGCCTATAGGAACTCTTCAACTAAACAAGATAATACTTTTGTGTTTGGACTACTTAGACTAGTCTTAATAAGAACTTTAGTCCTCGGTGGAGTCCAGTAACTGGTACAATAAATATGGTGGAGTCGGACGATGGCCATAGGAATTTCTTAGCCAAACACCTCCGCCATTGTTTTGTGTTTTTTTAATGGATTTAAATGTTGAATATATATAAGTGTCTATCACTTTTTCGTGATTAAAGTTGTCGGATTTGTGTTTACAATACTATTCTAGGATTCTGGAGGATTCTCGGATTTCTAGTATCCAGCTGATGATGGAGCCGGAAGGGCACCTTCCGAAGTGAAGAGTGAAGTCCTTAACTATACATAATAGCCACGACGTGTTTAGGCTCATTGTATTTATTTCGACAAGTAAGTAGGTACTTTAGAGTTAGGCCTGGGAGGAGTGCAGGACCTGATGATGGAGTTAATCTAGGTTCGTTGGATTTGTCTTGGCATTCGCCTGTCACGTGAAGATAATAAGTCAGTACTTAATATACAGGGTTATTTGTAAAACAATGACACCCTTGCAGGACTGTATTACTATCATCAGAAACAACAACTTTTGTTCTATGAATTTTTACAGAATATAATGCATTTACCAAAAACAAATCTTCAAGATTTCGTTGTCCTAACTAACATATTTTAACTCTGTATTTTGCTGTACCTACATACGCCTACCGCGCACTGTCCGCGTTGTAATTCTTTTGGGTTAATGACTCGCTACGTCACGATTCCCGCCTTTTTATGCAAAAACCAAATGATACCTACAATCGAACATTTGACATGGAAATAACCTTGATTGTTCAGGGTACTTACCTACTTTTTTTTTTTTTGGTGGGTGGGAAATCACCAAATAACTTCTCCCGCCCTGGGCAGGGCGGGAGGGAGTGTCAGACTTTTACTGGCTAAAACCCACCCATGTTCGGGTATCTCTTACGAACAACCCGCAGCCCCGGCAGGCATCGGCCCTCAGTGGCCCCTTCCTTTTGCTGACATCTCTTTGAGGCGCGCGTGGAACACGAACGCGCCGTCGACACCGCCTGCCGTTATGCAACGTAAGGACGGTGAGCTACCCATTGCTCACCGTCCACAGGCCCGTATCTACGGTGGCCGGGAGTCGTCTCGCGGCTCCCGACGTCCGGAGCGTCTACCGCGGCGGCTGGGACGGGAGAACCGCTCTCTCAACCGTCCCGCCGCCTCCTTCTCCAGCATTACTGCCTCACAGAAGGAGGCGACTGCATCCCATTCCCTCTCGCTCCGGACCATGGCTTGCACCAGGGCCGGACGCAAGAGTTCGCCGCCGCCGATGGCCGCCACGAGGACTCGGCGATGCTCCGCCCAAGCGGGGCATACCGCCACGGTGTGCTCCACCGTGTCCTCGGGGCGATCCACACAATGGTGGACGTTTCTTCCCGCCCGATGAGGTGCAGGAACCTCCCGAAACACCCGTGTCCGGTGAGGACCTGTGTCAGGCGGTAGGTGAGGGCGCCGTGGCGCCTCTCCAGCCACTCCTCAAAGAGGGGACTTACCGCCTCTATTAAGGCGTGCCCAGGGTACTTACGTACTAAACTTAATAAAAACAAACTACTACTGACTTCTCACATTTTCTGTACGACTCGTGCTGGTTTGTCCGGGTCAGTCAGCTCCTGCGCACGATGAAGGTGGTAAGGATATTTTCCTTCAGCGTGAATGACACTCCACGCGTAGTATTGACTGTCATGGAACAGCCGAGCTGCGTCGTTGGTACTTGCTGCTGGATTTGCTACGAAGAATTCGACGACACCTTCTTCTCGTACCGTGTGCCTCGATGGGCGACCACTATCCCTAATGGGATTCCGGAATTGCCCGCGATCTCGTAACCGCTGTGTGGCGGCTAGCATTGTTTGTCGGCTAGGTATACGTACGTTTGGGAATCGTATGGCGTATTGGCGACAGGCTTCCGATACATTGTCATCACATCACACCTAGCTAGCATTCGCACCATTTCCGTGTACTCGACATTGGAATATCGAGACGCCATCATGTAAAGATAATTACGTCCGCACTACCGAATTTCACTACAAGGTCACACGCAACGCGGCGACGCAAACGCATCGTAACGAACGACCGACTGAAGAATTTCCGTAAAATCGTAAATAGGTCAAGTACAAACACCCCCGCCGCCCTAACCCCGCGCCTCTCGCTATTTTACTATCGCTTTCGTTTGCTTCGCATAGACTTCGTAACATTTAGAGCGTTCAATTTAAATGTTTTTATTTTTGTATGAAAATCTGATGAACTAAAATATGATAAATTTTTAAATGTCATAGAACAAAAGTTGTTGATTATGATGTTAGTAACATGGTCCTGAGAGGTGGTCTTTGTTTAACAAATAACCCTGTATAAAACAATTATGAATACAAAAAGTGCACCGCTTTCAAAAAGTACCTAGAAACAAAATGAAAAATAACTTTAATTTTAGAAGTCGGTGACAATACACTACTAAAAACAGAACCAAAGCTGCGGAAGGTTTTGAAGGCGGTTGACTTTTTTATATTAATTGTTTTTTATTTTTCTCTTTTTTGTATCTACTTCTGATCATCCAAATCCAGGAATAAACGGTGTATGTATATGTTCTTAAAATACTAAGTAAATTAAGAACATACTTACACATACACCGCTGTATAGTCACAAAAAGCAAATTACGTACCTACTTTCGTTTACTTGGATGACATTTTGTTCAGTTATTTTGATTAAAAAAACCAAGCTACTACACCGTTTATAATAAGATTTCTATAAGACGAATCTACAGGGAATTATCCCTTAAAATAAAAATTTTCAAATCGGTTGGTAAATAACGGAGTAGGTAACAAACATAAAAAAATATAACCGAATTGAGAACCTAAAAAGTAAACAGTAAAACAGACGTTTTTTTAAACAAAATTTAAACTACGACATAATTAAAGTAAAAATACTTTGAAACCTACTTAGTATAATTAAGCGACATGTAAAAACACTAACTTTTAAAATATCTCAAGCATCTAGGATTGCGTACTTGAAGTCAGTTCTATGTTATGTCGTAAATGCATAATAGTTTAATATTGCGTAGTAAAACCTTGTTTTTTGAAAAAAATAATATGACTAAGGTATAATTTTTAGATCAATACGGTTGCTTCCAATACCTACTCCATTCTGCAGATGTATCCCTGCCCGCAAATCAACCGATCAATGGCTGAGTAGATTGCATTGATCGAAGTGACAGATCGCGTTATCGAAACGGCCTGCTATATTGCAGTGCATGTTTACTGACGCCGGCGTAGATGATTTCTATGCAAAATTTGAATCTGTGGTGTGACAAGTACGGGGAAGCCAGAATAGCGTCCTGAGGATGATTGGAAAGGGAACTGATACTGTTCTGCTCAGTAGGTTCACTGAACTCCATGTGTGAGACCGGTGAGGCTGCTGTGCAGGGGTAGTCAGTGTGCCTGGTTCCTTTCTTTTATTTTATTTATTTATTTTTATTGTTCATTTATTAACATTAGTTATAAGCAAAATTTTTGTCACTAACAACCTTGCCTTGTACCTATAAGTATATGGACTTTGTTGTATCAAATAAATAATATTTATTTTTTATTAATAAAACCAACTGTCTGAGATATGTACGTAGTAGTAAAGTGACGGTTGATGTCATCTAAAGGTATTAGGAAAATCAACATGACACGGTTTACCGATACCCAGAGTCTCAAGGAACATCCATATATCAGCAGGAGAAGGACGTTATATTTCGAGATTATGATGGCGGCGTTTAGCGTTTCCCGATTCCTCACTACTTTGAAACGAGTTCAATTTTCCTCAAGGCGATCATTTTTAAGGTTCCGTACCCAAAGGGTAAAACGAAACCCTATTACTAAGACTCCGCTGTACGTCCGTCAGTCCGTCTGTCACCTGAATGTCAAGAACCGTTAGGGTCAGCGCACACCGAGACGCGACGCGACGCGCACATCGACTCAAAATATACGCGTCTCGGTGTGAGCTGACCCTTATAGTTACACAGTTGAAATTTTAACAAATGATGTATTTCTGTTGCCGCTATAACAACAAATACTAAAAAAACAATAACATAATTATTTAAGGGGCTTCCATACAACAGACATAATTTTTTGGCCGTTTTTTATACAACGGTATGGAACCCGTCGTGTGCGAGTCCGACTCGCACCTGCCTGGTTTTTTAAATTTACGAAAGGCCCGATCTCGAATTCATGGAGCACGTTTAAGCTTGACAATGGATGCAACATAGATATACACATCACCACCATTGTTACCCTAATATCTCGGCTGACTCCTGTGTCAGAGCATAATTTCCAGTCTTGACAAAATCAACTGGTTGCTAATTTAATCATTTATGTAAGTAATTGGTTGTGATTATCTATCTATACTTATAATAAATCTGTAGAGAGGTCAATTCTGTACATGAAATATATTTCCAAAATAACTATCAGGGCGTGATTAGGGATCGATACTGATGCCAAAAATGCAATCAGTAAAATTTTTGTCTGTCTGTCTGTCTATCTGTCTGTCTGTCTGTCTGTCTGTCTGTATAACCGTTATAGAAACAAAAACTACTTCGACGGATTTTAACGAAAGTTGGTACAATTATTTTTCATACTACTGAATTGGTTATAGTATACTTTTCATCACGCTACAATCAATAGGAGCAGAGCAGTGAAGGGAAATGTTGAGAAAACGGGAGAAGTTACTCCATTTTTTAAGCTTCCGTCGCGTGTGCAACCTTACCGGTAATAGCTACACAGAAATCATGTATGACGGAAATGTTCTCCTTAAAATTATATAAAAAATATCCCACGACAGCATATGTCTATATTTTATGGTTGACTCACAATATCACGTGTAAGTCCCGATAGCTTAGCAGTTCGAAGCTTTCTGATTGTATTTGTCTACTTTTACGTTTATAACACTCTCAGTCATCCCTAATTAAAAAAGTTAACATTATTAACTATTCCATAAAAAAGAATCATAGAAATAGTTTGACATATTATATTTCCCTACTAAAATATTAAGGTTAATCTGTCTGTTACATCAAAACCACTGAACCGTGCGGAAGGACTTTAGGCTACTTTTTTTTACGAAAAACGACGGAAACGCGGACGAAGTCGTGGGCAACAGCTAGTCTATACTAATATTATAAAGCTGAAAAGTTTGTTTGTTTGGTGGCGCTTATCTCAGGAACTACTGGATTGAATTGAAAAAATATTTTGTGTTGGATAGTTCATTTATCGAGGAAGGATTTAGGCTATACAACATCACGCTACGACCAATAGGTGCGAAGCAGTAACCTAATGCGGGTGAAAAAATTACGCGGAAGAAGTCGCGAGCAGATGCTAGTTATTACTATGCCTTTTTCTCTTCGACATTAATTCTACATTTGGTGATTAGGTAATATGGCCCACACACTATTCGTTGTCGTTTGAAATGTTAGAAGTGATCATCTACGATCACAATACTGGTATTAAATAGGTATTACAATTAAATTAGCTTTCATTTCTTAATTTGTAGTACGTAGTAGGTATGTATGTATTGTAGTACTTTGAATCACTTTTATTTTTGATAATGGCATTACATAAATGACATTAATGGGTGTATATATTTTTATGGAATTAATGTAACTGTATTACCTACTTATTGTATTATTTTTATAAAAGAGTGTATAAGAAATTTCTTACCTATTCTTTTCCATTCGTGTCATGATTTCTTTTTAAAAATAGTGGTAATTTTTATAATATTTATGGCAGCACTGGCAACTGTCAAATCATAATAATAAAGGTGGAAACATACCTACTTACGTGTCGTGACACGCTAGAAGCATATCGGTTTCATACATTTAATATGGTTAGGGACATATTTGCTTGTCGTGTCGTGTCGTTAAATGTATGAAACCGATATTCTTCTGGCGCGTCACGACACGCCACGATACGTAAGTATGTTTCCGCCTTTAACGGCTTGTCTCTCAACACCGGGTCACTCGGGCAGTTCGCAGTGAGCAGTCGACTTAGAAAGACGTTCTACTTAATACTTGTTATGTAACTTAGTAATTATTCTGTATGTGAGTATGTAAGTAGTATAAGATCATATTGGCAGTCCAGTAAAGACGGTATACTAATTTATAAGTGAGTTTTATTGTATTCGAAAATACCTTTTGGAATGGGACTTGATTAAATATTATTAATTTCTTCTTATTGTCGCTCAAAAGTGCCTTTTAAAGGTCTAATTGAAATGAATAATTTGACTATGACTTTACCGACCACCCTGAAACAACTAGTTTTCTCTACAGAAAGAGTCTTAACTTTTGATAAGGAAGAACTTCTGTGGAGCACTCTTATGAAACCTTAGACAATTGTACCTAGATATTCTGGTAATAAAAATACTAGCAGTGCTATTCTGCCTGTCTAATCTTATACAGATAGACCATCAGGACACCACCAGAGTCCTACTTTTTATAGGTAAATGAAAGATTAACAAAGTACATAAAAAATCGTTGGACTGTTGTTTAAGTCGGTTATTGATTTGTAGGTCAATCAGATACACATATAGTATTATGAAAGCCGGAATGAAAGCGAAAGTGAAAGAGATGGCAAAAAAGAAGAAAGATGAGAAGGAAGAAAAGTATAAAAGGAAGTTCGCTGATAACTGCAGAGCCAATGTTAAGCTGTTCTGGAAACAAGTAAGATTGGCTCGAGGGGTGACAGGAACATCAAGTATGATCGTTGTAAGAGCAGAAGATGAATGCCTATTAAGTGAAGAATATAAGGTTTTGGAACGCTGGAAGGGATATTTTGAAAGTTTGTTTAGTGATCAGGATAGCATGCAAGGAGTGGGCAACTGGGCGGAGGCTAGTTCTGAAGACCCAATCTCAGATGCAGATGAAGAGAATTAAATGAAGATGCATGAGATTGTAAGAGCATTGAGAGGTAAGAAAGTTGGCAAAGCTGCAGGCTATGATAGAGTGTCTGTCGAAATGCTAAAGAACGGTGATGGAGTGGTAGCAAGCCTGTTGTACCTAATCTTTAACATGTGTTGGAGGTATGTCCGTGTGCCGGATCACTGGTACAAGGCTGTTATTGTTCCAATATATAATGGAATAGGCTCTCAGCAGGAGTGTAAAGACTACCGCGGCATTAGTCTTTTAAGTGTTGTCGGCAAACTGTATGCGAAAGTTTTAATTAATAAGGTGATAGGAGTGACTGATGAGAAAATATGGGATGTACAAGATGGATTTAGAGAGGGAATGGGCTGCATGGAAGGATCCATGCAGCCCATTACCTCTCTAAATCCTTAAGGTGCATAGCCGAAAAACATCTGGCAAAGCACAAGAAAGTCTACTGTGCTTTCGTAGACTTGGAGAAGGCCTATGACAGTGTGTGAAGGGAAGAGTTATGGTCGACTCTAACCATGTAAGGTGTGGACGGGCGCTTGATACGAGCACTGAAGTCTTTATATAAAGATTTCAGTGCTTGTGTTAGGATAAATGGGGCATACACTGACTGGTTTTATATCTCAAGAAGTGTAAGACAGGGATGTGTAGCGTCTTCTTGGCTGTTCAACCTATATATGGATAGTTGTTTGGTGGATTTGGCAGTAAGTGAGGGTGTATTAAGAATGAATGAGTTGCGTGTCAAATGCCTCTTATACGCAGATGATCAAGTTCTTCTTGCGTCGTCTGTGGAGCAGTTGCAAGACATGGTAACATTAATGAATGCAGCGTTTAAGAGAAAAGGGATAAACATAAATGTAAGCAAGACGAAAGTAATGGTTTTTGAAAGAGAAGAGGATGTATCGGTGTGTGATGTGAAAATAAATGATGTGAGTGTGGAGCAAACAAACGAGTTTGGGTACTTGGGCAGTATGTTTACAAGAGATGGAAAGATTGATGCTGATGTGGAAAGGAGAGTGAATGCGAGAAATAGAGTGAATGGTGCCACACATGCGGTTGTAACCAATCAGTCGATGTCCAAAAAAGGCTCGACAGCTAGGCACCAACACACCATTGTGTACAGCCAGTATACCTTGGTGTGTTGGTGCCTACACTTATGTATGGAAGTGAATGTTGGGTATGGCAAACGAGGAATGAAAGTAGGATTAATGCTGTGGAGATGCGTTCCTTGCGAAGTATGTGTGGTGTAACTTTGAACGATAGAGTGAGGAATTAAATTATTCGAGAACGTTGCGGACTAAAAGAGGATGTAATGACGAAAGTAGAAAAGAGTATGCTTAGATGGTTCGGTCATGTTGAGAGAATGAGTGAAAGGCGACTAACAAAAGGGATTTATAAGGCAGATGTGAGTGGCAACACCGGGAGAGGACGCCCTAGAAAGACCTACCATGACCTAATTGGTGAGGTTCTTCAGAAAGGTCGGGTGCGCAGTACTCGTAACCGGAGTGCTTGTATGAACAGATGTATGAACGTGGACGAGGCGAAGGAAGTATGTAAGGATCGTAGCAGGTGGCGTATTGTGGTTTCTGCCTATCCCCATGGGAAAAAAGCGTGAGTTTATGTATGTATATAGTATTATAACATACTTATTCTACTTACTAGGATAATATGATAATATCTAACTAGTAACTATTAGGAAATACATCAAAAATATTTAAAACTAGCTGTTGCCCGCAACTTCGTCTGCGTTTCCGTCGTTTTTCGTAAAAAAAGTAGGCTATGTCCTTCCTCACGGTTCAGTGGTTTTGATGTAACAGACAGAATAACTTTCATATTTTAGTAGGGAAATATAATATGTCAATCTACAATACTGTTGAAAAATATCGCAATACGGAACCGCACAATATTATTGTTAATAGCTGTGCCCGCGACTCCGACAGCGTGTAACTCCTTGTGGGTTATTAAGTTAATGTATTGGTAATATTGTTTAGATCACGTTCACATGAGGCTTAAGTACGCAAAGCTTCCGGGTAAACTATGTTGAAAGTTGACCCGTCCGGCACGTGAACATAAATATTTTCAGAACTGCTAACCCGGGAAAGAGCGACGTACAACTGACCATGCGAGAAACAACTTACACCGAGATCTACTCCAGCAACACGAAAAGTCTGCCCTTGAGCCTTATTAATTGCCATTGCGTAACACACCGATACTGGGAATTGCGTTCTTTTAAATTGGAACTGCCTCGGTAGCCTAGTGGTCCTAAGCGCGACTGCTACGCTAGAGGTCTTGGGTTCGATTCCCAGGTCGAGTAAAAAGTGTTATTGGGTATTTCTATGAAATTCTCAGTAGCAGCTCGGAGTTAGGATTTGTGCCCGGTTAATGGCAATAGGATCGCCCCTTATTACATGGGATCTAAATATACCGGCGAACTATGGGTGTACATTGTTACACCTCTGCCTAACCCTTCGGGGGATACAGGCGTGATGGTATATTTGTTATAATTTTTTTATTTTATTGGAATGGAAAATTATTTGGTACTAGCTGTTGCCTACGACTTCGTCCGCGTTTCCGTCGTTTTTCGTAAAAAAAAGTAGCCTATGTCCTTCCGCACGGTTCAGTGGTTTTGATGTAACAGACAGATTAATTTTCATATTTTATTAGGGAAATATAATATGTCAATCTATTTCTATGATTTTTTTTTATGGAATAGTTAATAATGTTAACTTTTTTAATTAGGGATGACTGAGAGTGTTATAAACGTAAGAGTAGACAAATATAATCAGAAAGCTTCGAACTGCGAAGCTATCGGGAGTTACACGTGATATTGTGAGTCAACCATAAAAGATAGACATATGCTGTCGTGGGATGTTTTTTATATAATTTTAAGGAGAACATTTCCGTCATACATGATTTCTGTGTAGCTTTAACCATTAAGGTTGCACACGACTGAAGCTTAAAAAATGGAGTAACTTCTCCCGTTTTCTCAACATTTCCCTTCACTGCTCTGCTCCTATTGATTGTAGCGTGATGAAAAGTATACTATAACCAACTCAGGAGTATGAAAAATAATTGTACCAAGTTTCGTTAAAATCCGTCGAGTAGTTTTTGTTTCTATAACGGTTATACAGACAGACAAAAATTTTACTGATTGCATTTTTGGCATCAGTATCGATCCCTAATCACCCCCTGATAGTTATTTTGGAAATATATTTCATGTACAGAATTGACCTCTCTACAGATTTATTATAAGTATAGATTATGGGAATTCTGGGAATAAAGACGGTTTCTCCTGCACCGCAACCTGTTAAAATTTGAGCCTCGATTATATTTTGTTGCAACTGGGTTACTTTCGGAGTTCCATTGCAAAGTTGTGGTGGTCTTAAATTTCGGAGAGAATAATCGGAATGCCAATTTTAATTAGGGATGACTGAGAGTGTTATAAACGTAAGAGTAGACAAATATAATAAGAAAGCTTCGAACTGCTAAGCTATCGGGAGTTACACGTGATATTGTGAGTCAACCATAAAAGATACATATATGCTGTCGTGGGATATTTTTTATATAATTTTAAGGAGAACATTTCCGTCATACATGATTTCTGTGTAGCTTTAACCATTAAGGTTGCACACGCGACGGAAGCTTGAAAAATGGAGTAACTTCTCCCGTTTTCCCAACATTTCCCTTCACTGCTCTGCTCCTATTGATTGTAGCGTGATGAAAAGTATACTATAACCACCTCAGGAGTATGAAAAATAATTGTACCAAGTTTCGTTAACATCCGTCGAGTAGTTTTTGTTTCTATAGCGGTTATACAGACAGACAGACAGACAAAAATTTTACTAATTGCATTTTTGGCATCAGTATCGATCCCTAATCACGCCCTGATAGTTATTTTGGAAATATATTTCATGTACAGAATTGACCTCTCTACAGATTTATTATAAGTACTAGCTGTTGCCTGCGACTTCGTCCGCGTTTCCGTCGTTTTTCGTAAAAAAAAGGAAATCTATGTCCTTCCTCACGGTTCAGTGGTTTTGATGTAACAGACAGATTAACTTTCATATTTTAGTAGGGAAATATAATATGTCAATCTACAATACTGTTGAAAAATATCGCAATACGGAACCGCACAATATTATTGTTAATAGCTGTGCCCGCGACTCCGTCAGCGTGTAGTAAGAGTAGACAAATATAATCAAAAAGCTTCGAACTGCTAAGCTATCGGGAGTTACACGTGATATTGTGAGTCAACCATAAAAGATAGACAAATGCTGTCGTGGGATATTTTTTATATAATTTTAAGGAGAACATTTCCGTCATACATGATTTCTGTGTAGCTTTAACCATAAAGGTTGCACACGCGACAGAAGCTTAAAAAATGGAGTAACTTCTCCCGTTTTCCCAACATTTCCCTTCACTGCTCTGCTCCTATTGATTGTAGCGTAATGAAAAGTATACTATAACCAACTCAGGAGCATGAAAAATAATTGTACCAAGTTTCGTTAAAATCCGTCGAGTAGTTTTTGTTTCTATAACGGTTATACAGACAGACAGACAGACAGACAAAAATTTTACTGATTGCATTTTTGGCATCAGTATCGATCCCTAATCACCCCCTGATAGTTATTTTGGAAATATATTTAATGTACAGAATTGACCTCTCTACAGATTTATTATAAGTATGTGGCAGTCCATGAGGATATAACCACGACAAAAAAAGGTAGACCTACAGATAGTGTTCCCTATGATTACAGACAACAACATACTCAAAAATAATTAAAAGAGCATGGTAACAATAATAATTATAGCATAGAAATAAAGTGGTTATTACTATATAATAGTAGATATTATAAAATATGTTGACCTTTAACACAAAAGACGACATGGCTTTGGTTCTGTTTGTTGTTTTGCGTTGCCACCTACTTCCAAAACTAAAGTTTCTTTTCACTTTTTAGTTTTTGAAGGCGACACAAAAACTACGGGTGTTATAAGTTTGACGTGTCTCTGTATGTGTGTGTGTCTGTGGCATCGTAGCTCCCGAACACATGAACCGATTTTGATTTTCCTTTTTTTTTGTTTGAAAGGTGAATTAGCCTGGAGTGTTCTTAGCTTTGTTTGATAAAATTCGGATCTTTGGTTTTAAAAATATCAGCACAATTTTGTTGGCTGCGGTAGGGATTTTTATTCTCCTGTCGGGGGTTACTTAAAAATTTTAACACATAACACAAACCATCACGCCTGTATTTCCCGAAGGGTAAGGCAGAGGTGTAACAATGTACACCCACACTTCGCCGGTATGTTTAGGTTCCATGTAATAGGGGGCGAGCCTATTGAGCCTATTGAGTAATAGAGAAAAACGCAATAACGCTTTTTCTCGATCTGAGAATCAAACTTAAGACCTCTAGCGTAGCAGTCGCGCTTAGGACCACTAGGCCAACGAGGCAGCTAAAATTTTTAATTAAATAAAAAAAGGTTTTATATTTTTTGCTTTTTAGTATGAACTTCCTGGCATCCAAATCCATGAAGGAACGGTACTATTAATTAAGTAAATTAACAAGACACCATTAAATTAAAAGTCACAAGAAAGCACAATATTATGCACTTTCGTTTACTTGGATGGCATATTTTTCAGTTATTTTGACTTATAAACCAGCACCTAGCTTTAACTTTTTGTGTGAGTAACTTCTTGACAATTCAAAAGTGCCTGTAAATGGTCTAATTGAAATAAATATTTTGACTTTGACTTTGACTAAACCAAATTCGATAAAAAAAAATATAAGACCACCTCTGAAGTGTGACCTACCAAACAAAAACACAAAATTAAAAATTTCAAGTTACCAAATTCAAATTCAAATTCAAATTCAAATTCATTTATTCACGTATAAATAGAGTAAATACAATCGGTGGTTTCCATGTTACATTATTTGGTCTTATAATTCTATTTAGCCTGTGGTATGGCATGTGAATCGTTTTCTTAGAAGTAAAAAGGAATAAAGAAATATAAATAATGGTTAGTCTTAGCCCGAGGTCTTAGCCAATACGTGTCTCCGAAATTCATAGTCTTATATAATGTCAATAAAATAATTATGTGCCTGGTAAAATACAATGTCAAATGCCAATAAAACTCAGTCATTTCTACGTTGAATTAATAATACACAACACACATTATTTAAAAAAAAAAAAAAAAAAAATATAGAATATTTCCCTTATTCCTGTAGCCATTCATTTACCGAGTAAATCATTTTTTTAAGCAGTAGCTCTTTAAGCTTTTTCTTAAATTTTGGTAGGGGGAGATTTTGAATGTCTGTTTGTAACCTATTATAAATTTTAACGCACATAGCTGAGCAATTTTTTTTGAACACCGCAGTCTTTGGTGCAAAATCTAACACTAGTCGCTGACCATGTCTGGAGTTACGAGGGTAGACATTATCCCGTGTATAAATATCACGAGCTCTTACAAATAGATTAGGATTGGACCTTACGAACACACAAACTTCAAAAATGTACATACTCGGCAGGGGTAATATCTTGAGTTTATTAAAGTGAGGTTTACATGACTCATAAGGAGGAATACCAACAATTGCTCTCATGCACCGTTTTTGGGAGAGAAACGCCCGCTGGGAGTCTGTTGAGTTTCCCCATAGTATTAACCCGTATCGTAGCACGGAAGCTACATGGCCATGGTATGCCAACAATACCGTACTTTGGTTAGACGTAGTTCTTAGTCTGTTTAGAACATATACGAAAGTGTTAACTCTCTTGCAGACTCCGTCAACGTGTCCTTTCCAGTCTAGGTATTTGTCCATGGTGAACCCTAGAAATCTTACACTGGTAGATTCATTTATTTTTATACCGTCATATGAAATATGCCTTGGAACAATTTTTGATCCACGGGTTTGGAATTGTACAAAAGTCGTCTTATTGATATTTACTTGTAAATTGTTCCTTACTAACCACTCTATAACTAAATCAATTGTATTGTTTATATCAATGTCAAAGTTATTATTAATTATATTGTCATATGCTAATATTATTGAGATGTCATCTGCAAATAATATACATTTTTTAGTAAGAATGTCAGGTAAATCATTAATATATATAAGAAAAAGGAGGGGTCCGAGGATACTTCCCTGCGGAACGCCGTAACTGTTAACAAGATACTCAGACCTCTCTTGTTTTACCGCTGTATTATGTTCACAAGGTATTTCTACACATTGTTCGCGATTACTCAAGTATTGTTCTAACCATTGTAACGCTGGGCCTCTGATACCATAGTTCTCCAGCTTTTGTAGAAGCAGATCATGAGAAACGAAGTCAAATGCTTTTGACATGTCAAAAAATATTACTATTGTCTGCTTTTTCTTGTCAATGTTTACTAGGATATTGTGTACTAAATCGAATGCAGCAAGTGTAGTTGATTTTCCCTTTTGGAAGCCATACTGTTCATTCTTAATTAATTTGTATTTATTCAAATACGAAGATAATCTTTTATGCATAGCCTTTTCAAATATTTTAGACATGATAGGGATTAAAGTTATGGGTCTGTAGTTGCCCATTTCTGTTTTCTCTCCTTTTTTATGCAATGGCTTGACTACTGACTTCTTTAACCGGCTAGGGAAATTTCCTTCCTGGAAGGATAAATTTATCAGGTATCCGAGCACGGGGACAATACTGACAACACATTTTTTTAAAATATCGGTTGTAATACCATCATAACCGACAGAACTTGTATTGTTTAAGGACATAATAATATTTACAATTTCAATGTCTTCTATCGGTGTAAGAAATATGGTATTGTTTGTACGGTTTTTATTTGTATTTTGTATGTTATCATTATTACTGTTCGATAGTTGTATTAGGTAATTATTGAAATGATTTGCTATGTCATAAGGATTGGTTACCATACCATTGTCAGTTTTTATTTCATTTATGAACTCTTGAGTGGCATTGTATCCCATATCATCATTAATGACTTTCCACGCAGCTTTACATACATTTTTAGATTTTTCAATAAAATTGTCATTAGTGATTTTTTGCGACTTTGATATACAGCGACGCAATAAGTTTGAATAGTTGTGGTACTTAGCTTTATTTTCTTTTGTTCGCTTAGCGTAAAATTTAAATCTTAAATGTCGCTTGGTTTTACAGCTGAGTCGTAGCCCCTTAGTAATCCATTTTATATCCCTATACTTTGTGGTAATCATTTTCCTAATTCTTGGGAAACATAATTCAAAAAATAAGCACAAATCGTCATGAAAGATATTAAAGGCTGAGTTCAGGTTAGGCTGTTTGTAAACACTGTCAAAAGTTAACTTGTCTAGAATTTCCCGAAATTTTCGAATATTATCCTGACAGAAGTCTCTCTTTGTTATATAATATTTCGAAGACTGAAAGATCTTGGTTTTTATTGTCACGTCTAACATCTGTGCTGTGTCGTGGTCGGAAAGTCCTAGTTTCAATATTTTACTAGACGCTTTTTTAACGTTACTAATTATATGATCTATGCAGGTATTTAGTCTTGTTGGCTCATTAATATGCATTGTCAGATTATAGTTATGTATGATGTCCTTTAAATTTTTGACAGCTTTACATACTTTGAGCGTGTTAATATTAATATCACCTGCAAGAACAATTTTATGTTGGTTGTATTTGCTGTTAAATAATAATTTATATAACAGCGTATCAAAATGCTTTAAAAATAACTCAACATTTGATTGAGGTGTACGATAAATACATATTATCACAATTTTTAAACTTGGCACCTCTATTCCACAGCATTCGAAGATCGTTTCACGAGCAAAGTTTTGTAAAATATTTATTTCTTTGTAGAATATACCCTTCTGAATGTATACGCAAGTACCGCCTCGCCTTTTTTCCCTACAGTATGTTGATGCTAAGTTGTATCCAGTTATTTTGGCATTTTTTATATCATTTTTTCCTAAAAATGTTTCACTGAAACATAGTACATGTGGGATGATTTTTGTTACCTGTAAATTTGTGAGAGTCAATTCAAGAATATCTTTTTTGCACATTAATCCCGCTATATTCTGATGCAAAATATGAAAAAACGATGTATTATTTTTTTTGTGAACGAAAAAAGTCATCAATATTTGACTCGCATTTTTCTACTGGCACGGTTTTAGTACTTTTTACAAAATAATACGGGATTGTACCAATTTTTGGTTTGTTTTCCGATGATATTCTCGAATTTACTTCAGTACTGGTGTGTTTATCATGTTGAGTTTGCAATTGAAAATAATAGGGTATGGTACCTTTCTTTGGAAAACTGATTTTGTTTTTGATTTTCTCGGTGGGGATAGTTACTGGCCACGTAGTATGTACATCTTTGGGAGTTCTATTATTATATGTCAAATATTTTTGCTTGTAGTCAATAAAGTCAATTCCCAAATTTATTTGTTTACAAAGTTCATTATGCTCATCCTTGTCATAATAATCAAAGTATGTGATAATATTGTCCCTATCGTACCCATTTCCTATACTCAAGTCTATAAATTGACAGTTTTTGAATTCTTTACAAACTAATTTTAGCATATTATTCAATATTTTTTCATTTAAATATTTATTGGTTATAATACTTGTTACAAAAACCTGTCGATCTTCAAGGAGTTTTAAAGCAGCTGAGATTTCTGCCATCACGTGTGTGGGATTTACATCGTGTTCTCCTATAGATAATATAACTCGGTCATCTTCTTGAATTTGAGAATGATGTTCTTGAATTGGTTTTAATATGTCTTTGGCTCTAGCCCCAGGTTTTATTAATCCAATAATAGAATATTTTCGGTGTTTTTTTCCTAGTCGTGAATTTATAAGCTGACTAGATAGTCCTCGGCATTGTTCACCTCCAAATATGTGAATTTTATTTAAGTTGTCCGTACCCTTCCTGTCATTATTATCGTCACATACCTCTGGAGTGTATGTTTGGTCAGCTGAAATCTCAGTAATATCCAGTACAGGATCATGCATCTCTTGGTTCATATCTTGAGTTTCGACGTTTTTAATTTCCATGAATCTAGAATTGTCAATTAGCATTCGTCTTGATTTTCGCCTTTTAGACTGTATCTGATTCTTAATATTTTGGGTCGGGGGTGTAGTACATATGTTTTTTAGGGAGTTTATTTGTCGAGTTTGCTGACTAACAAGGTTTTTTAATTGATTCAATTCTAAGTGAAGGTTTTCGATTTCATTATTAGCCACCTGTAACTGCTCTGATAATAATTGATTTTCGGCCCTACCCCCGACAAAAGAAAAAAATCACTACCGTAGCTTACAAAAGAACTGATGACTTTGGAACGGCTGAACTGATTTCCATTAAACAAAGCTGAGAACATTCCCGACTAATTAACCTTTCAATCACAAAAACAAAATCAAAATCAGTTCATGCGTTCGAGAGCTACGATGTCACAGCACACACATACACACACTGACACGTCAAACTTATAACACCCGTCGTTTTTGCGTAGGGGTTAAAAAAGCATCATCCAAATTCAATTATATTTGGCGGAATATTCGCGTAACAAACACAAAAAGAAACATACGGTCGCATTGAAATCAGAACCTCCTCCTTTCGGTAAGGCTTCTTGATTTATGTTTTTGATACCAAACATTCTGAACATTGGCGGCGGCGTTGACCTAATTACGAGGGCGGCACTGAACATTTCGGGAATCAAGGAAGTGACACAACATTACTATTCAAAAATGTATTTATTGCTTTTCGAAGTACTCTCCGCGAAATTTGACACATTTTTCCATACGATGGAACCAATGATTGAAGCAACCTTTCCATTCGGAAGTTGGGGTCTCCAAAATGCCCGTTTTGTAGGCGTCCACAGCTTCTTCAGGTGATGATAATCTCTGACCACGCAATCTATTCTTTGTTTAAGGGAAAGTATAGAAATCATTAGGGCTTAGGTCTGGGCTGTACGGCGGATGGTCTAATAATTCTATGTTTTCTTGCTCAAAAAACTCTTTTGTTCTGTGCG
Source organism: Caradrina kadenii (assembly GCA_947462355.1). NCBI lineage: Eukaryota > Metazoa > Arthropoda > Insecta > Lepidoptera > Noctuidae > Caradrina > Caradrina kadenii. Next base: position 24,477,927 of record OX381672.1, on the reverse strand, counting down.
CGGTGTGAGAACTCGCATTGTCGTGATGGAGGATGATGCGGCGGTTGCAGTTCTCTTTACGGAGTTCAGAAACGACCTGTGGCAAACAAATGCTAGCATACCATTCTGCATTGACTGTTCTTTGTCCCTCAAGAGGAATAGTCGCAACATGGCCAGTTTTGGAGACAAACGTGGCCACCATTTTTTTTGCAACACTCCGTAAACGAACAATTTTTGTTGGTTTTAACTCATTTTCGAACACCCAAACTCGTGACTGGTTTTTTGTTTCGGGTTCGTACGCGTATATCCAGGATTCGTCACCTGATACGATGTTGTATACCTACAGCATTTGAAGCTCCTGCGTGGAATCTTTTGAGAGTTCTGACGCACCAAGTAACGCGAGCCGCTTTTTGCTCTTCACAGAGCGAATGCGGTATCCATCGGGTATACACCTTTTTTACACCTAATTGTTCATGCAAGATTACTTGTATTTAACTCATGCCAATGTCTAAAGTTGCCTAAATTTCGCGGTATGTCACATGTCGATCTTCCTCAATCAGCTTACGCACAGCATCAACGTTTTCTTGGGTGACTGCAGTTTTTGGACTACCTTGACGGGGATCATCACTGAGCTTGACACGTCCACGTTGAAATCCAGCAAACCAGCGATAAATTGTGGTTTTGGATGGGGCTTCATCACCATATGCAGAAATCATTCGGTCAACACACTGTTTTTGTGTTAAACCACTTCGAAAGTCATAATAAATCATCGCTCTTGAATTTCCTTGAGTCAATTCCATTTTCTCAACAACTTAGGGTCAGTTCACACCGAGACGCGACGCGAGACGACGCTGCGCGTACATCGACTCAAAATATAACTTTATTTATTACATTAAAAGGTACACATTTCATTGTGAGAATTTACACGACGCAGCACTATCCAGCACCGAATTCTCGGTGTGAGCTGACCCTTAACAAGTTTGACAAAACCTTGTGACAAGACCGAGAATCTTTTTTTAAATAAATAAATGGTATTCGATTTTTAAAACCAAGGAGTTTTCAATTAAAAAGATTTTAATATGACAGGAACAGTGGAAATATTCCATTCCTGATACTTTTAGTGCAGCCCTCGTATCACCATTATGTTCAGTCTAAGCTGGACAATCTCGTATAGAAAATTCCTTCAATTGCATTCCTAATTTATATCAGTATCAGTCTCAGAAGCGATTTTTTTCATTGCCGCCACAAGTTTGTTCGAATATTTGTTAATGTTGTTCGCTTCTATGGGCTTGGCGCCTAGTTGACTTCCCTCCTCCATCCTCAACCTTCAATCACATACGAGACTATGGGAAGTCAAAATAAACTTTTCAAAGTCATTTTCTTTTTAATATCTAAGTAAGTACGAGTATGGACAAATCTAAATTTCTATAGTTCACCGTAGAATAATTTCAAAATAGCGTAGGTCCAAATAAAATGTTAATTACATAATATATTGAATTTTCACATTTAGCCAGTTCCTCTATTAACTTCCGCTTCCGGCTTAAGTCCAGAATAACGACGAATCTCCGCTAGGACCTCAACAAATATTAAGTAAAAGATGTCCGCGCGTATCGAATTGCAATCATCTCCAGGCTTTCCAATGGCTAGAGCCCGCATCAAAGCAGGCCGCCACCTTTCCTTGTATTTGTTGTTTGGATCCGACATAAAGTAATCCATAAGTAATTCGACATCTTCGGGACCATATTGAACTACGGCCTCGTTTCCTTGTCCTTCTGCCATTCTGTTGAACGTTAAATATTCTGCGGCGATCTACGTCGTTTTTCTAGACCGACGCGACAACGTGTAAACAGGCGAGAGGACCGGGTCAGACTAGATGTAGGAAATAGGTCTATGTAAGATAATATAGAACGGTCACAGTGTAGAGGCGATCAGTACAGTATGGCATGTAAATTACCGTGGCGGAAAAGAGAACTAAATAACATGAAATCATGGACATAATATACACATTATGATATGCATTATGCAAATAAAATATGAAGTCGTGTGGCGGAGCTTACTTTTGACTGGTATCATGCTTTTTGCTTGACGTGCCGATTGACAGCAGCCGAGGCCTGAGCAGGTCTATTATGTTACTCTGTGGGCCTGAGCGTAAGAAGGGTTATTGAACGTACAGTTGTACTGAAACTGTGTCTAATCCCTCTATTTATATTCTCAAAAATAAAAAGTGATTATTTGAAGGGGTAGGCAACTTCTGTTGTCTCACAATTTAATTTGGATAGTTATCAGCAGTTGCCCCCATAACCACAATTGGATTGAGCAGTTCAAAACGCCTGTGCATGTTTCACCAAAGAGAGAATAGGTACCCTATCTGACTGGGAGTAACCGCCAGGATATTGATATTACAGGTGGACACACCTGCGTACATCATGAGGATTCCACTACTGTGTTGTTAGCAAAACTAGACAACACAGGTTTGTCACTTACCCTACAATTCATTTTTGCTATTGTTAATGTTGTATGCTATGAACATAGTTGAATGTCTACATTCTGCTGACAGAGATAAAGTTCTCTGAATAACTTAACTATATGAATATTTTCATAATCTGATGAAGGAAAAGCACACAACATTAGCTTTCCTATATTTAGCTTTAAGGTAGTAATATCTGTATTATCATCCGATAATAGTAGATTATTGTTCAGGTTTGAGTTTACTATTCTTTTAATCATTTGTTTAAAACTTATGTTGAGGTAACAATGATTGATAAAACTATGGCTAAGGTAATTGTGTAGTCTTTTTTCAAAGCCTGACCATAGTTCATGTCAATATAAAATCACCCAGCAAAGACTTGTGTTAATACACAAGTCTTTGCTGGACAAGACAATACCAAAAATATCTTTCAGGAAATACCTACTCCTTGTATAGTAATCATTTTGAAGGAGCTGAGCATCAATGTCATACTACTTCCTACAATTTTATTATCTAACTCAACAGTACCAGGTATCAAACTCTTCCTAAAGCATAACATATTCTTTTCTGTGGGAAACAATTTAAAAAGATTTGGTTTTGAATTGTATTCTGTGACCATTTAATTTATGTCTTGACTGGACTATGTATTTTTTTTTTATTTGTTATGACTCATTACATTAGAATATAATGGCATTGTATCATCACCATACAAATCTTTAGTTACAGCTAACTCATACACTGAATTTTTATATTAACTTGTTAAATAGATTATTGGTGCTATAATTGCTGACCTTGACTCTTTCTGAGTGAGACACAATCACTCTCAAGCGTAGAAATGCAATTCAAAGATAGACAGGTGTTACTGCACTTTCAATAATTTGACACTTTGTACTGTAGTGGAGTGTGTTGCTTGGCTAAGTCCATATGTTCAAAATGTTGCTTAGCTAGTTCATTCTTAAGGAAGGTGTTATTGTCCACCATGTTTCTAACTTCCAGCTTATTGTTATCCCTTACCCGAACAGCTGCTTACATAAAGCTTCAGAAGCTTCAACCTCTCTTATACAAGACCTAGTTTCACTCCCATTTCCTTGACGGCAGCACTGCGAGTCATCATTTTCTTAAAATGACAGTCACCTGAAATGTGTCTAATTGTGCAACCAAATAATAATGCAAGAGTAGGTAGATGTTCTTTTATCTAATTAAACAAGTAGGTAGGAGATAACAGGTAAAAAAATTAAATAAAGAGAATCATATGTTATAAGTTGTTAACTGTTACAATTAGATAAAGATCATTAGAATTAAATGGCAATGTTAACCATAAGTGAAGGTAAACAGGAATATGTACTTACCATTTCTTTTTATTTACATTACCTGCAAGTTTGGGGCAAATTACAATTTTTTTTCCAAAAGGAAATATTGATATAAAAGAAAGGGAAAAAAATAAGGCGCCTATTTCAAGTAGTAAATAATATAATAATGTTTATTGTATGGGCAAACATTTACGTCGTCAATTTTGCTTTCACAACTTGTCAAGCAAAAGGAGACAGCTCAGCAGCTTAAGTAGTACGTGTAAAACAAAACACTCCCGGGATTTGATGATATTTCAAATCCTTTACCATTAAGTTTATGAGTCGACAGCAGCTGTGTGCACAAACACTTTGTTATACTTTTCATTTACGTATTTTTTGTTATATTAAACTAATGAAACATAAATTAAGTCTTTTATTCAACTTAATTACAAAACATTAAAACTAGCAAATCGTTTTTGACCAACATATAAGAGCCAAACATTATTGAGACAATCATAGGTGCACTAAAGGCTTAATTTAGATGTTAATTAGTCCATCAAGTGCAACATTACCAATCGGCAATCTCGTATTTACCTTACTGTTTTGCAAATGCATGTTTGTTTCTACTTTCTACACAACAAATGTAACAGCTCAAATAAATGAATAAAAAACACTAACCTCATTTAGTACAACGAAAATTATGTGCTAAAATGTAATTTATATACTTGTTTACAAAATAAATAAATATCATCTATCTCATTTACTGCCTCGTTGGCCTAGTGGTCCTAAGCGCGACTGCTACGGTAGAGGTCTTGGGTTCGATTCCCAGGTCGAGCAAAAAGTGTTAATGGGTTTTGGTATGAAATCTCAGTAGCAGCTTGGAGTTAGGATTTGTGCCAGGTTAATGGCAATAGGCTCGCCCCCTATTACATGAGACCTAAACATACCGGCGAACTGTGGGTGGACATCGGTGCCTAACCCTTAGGGGAATATAGGCGTGATGGTATGTGATGTGTCATTTTATGGACTGAAACTTATGGAGGTACCTTCTACTCATTTGGATAAGCATATTTTTACAGATAATACCTTGTACCTACAGTTAGGCTGCTTGTCCACAGCTCGAAGCGAAGCAAGAAATTTTAACCAATAGTATCTTCGCTCCGCTCCAGTTGTGCAATCCTATTGGGTAATATTTCTCCGTTTCTCCGCTCCGCAGCCTCACTCCGCTCCTGTGGACAGGCAGTATAAAAGATAGTGAAAAGTAGAACCTTGCCTAGTTTGTATACTAATTTATTTAAGTACTTACTATGGAAGACGTACTTAATTCCCAGTATAGAAATTATTCCATATGATGGTGGGATTGCAAGAACAAAACTTCCACTTATATCGCCTGAGGAACTTTTTGCCTGCAAAAACGAAAACGATGCTAACGCAGACTTTTCTTAATCGACTATAGAGATAAGTGCTACTTTGACTTTAATGCGGTTATGTTTGATAAGCTGAATAAGTACCTTAAAAAGTGCTTCCGGTTCATATTTAACTTGCGGAAGTATAAACATGTATATAGCTCCAAGGCAGAGCAAAGGGAGTACCCATTTATTAGAAAAGTTTGCGTGCTTTAACCTCGGCTTATCTCCCCTCCCAATTCTCATAGACCTTATCTTATTTCTCATTTTTTATATCTTTGTTCAATTCGCACTAGAAGTGTATGTTCTTATAATAATTTTCTATTTATCCGTCCTCATATTTACTTATTTTTTTGGGTATGTATACAATTATTATTATATTTATATATTTTTATGCTTTTATTCTATTTAACAATTATACCGGGTGGCCCAGTAGCGGACGTCCAAAAGGAAATTCTGGAAACCTTTTCGACACTGCACGCGATGGTGCCGGCAGACGGACCAATCAAGTGCAGCTTCGGTGACTCAAAAAACCCAGAAAGGAACCCAAAAACCCATAAATGAACTTGACATTTGTTCTCACGACTCGTGGTGGCTACTATATTTATTAGGTATTTCAAATATAAAAATAAAATCAGACAATTTGCGTGTGGTATTACTGAGGAGTCCGGATAGAGTATAAATAAATAGAGGTGTGCCAGACTATCATGGCAAAAAGAGAAATCAAAATTTGTAGTTTGCAATACCGGGAAAATTATACTAAGATCTTGATATTTTTTTAATTTTGTTTTTGTTTGTAGTATTAACGAACATGAATATTCATGAAAAATAAATCAATTGATTAGTAAATAATAAGTTTGAAAGTAATACTACTTTCCATACTTATTATTTACTAGGTTATGCCCGCAACTTCGGTTGCATGATTGTCGGTTATCACGGGAATGTATCTTGAAAAATAAAGAAATTATAATTATTTTAAAAAAGAACAAGTAATATTATATTTTTTTGAAAGTGTGTTATTGAAATGTTTCAACAGCGGTTAATCTGATAAACAATATTACCATTGCCATGAATGTCGCAATAGTTTTACTTTTTAAAATGCCATCAGATTCTGATAGACCTATAGAAAATTGAGCCATGCCTCTGCCATATAAATTCCTTTTATTAGTCGCCTTTCCCTCACCCTCTCAATATGGCCAAACCATCTAAGCATACTCTTTTCAACCTTTGTCTCTACATCCTCTTTTAATGAACTGTATTCCTAATATATGCCTTTTTTCCATGGGGGTAGGCAGAAACCACAGAACGCCACCTGCTGCGATCCATACATACTCAATTTTTTTTTTTTCTTTTTATTGTACGAAAGCTTACAGACTAACAACATTATAATAACAACAACATATAACCAAGTTGCTAATAACAAGCCTCCACAGATAAATACAACATAAAGATGACTTACACAATAAGTATGTTATTCCTCAATATTGTTAATTTTCGTTAATCCAGAACAAAAAACGGCTGTGCCAAGAGTTTCCTTACTGTGCTCGCATTAGTGCAGAAAAGATCAATGCCATCTTCACAAGAAATTTCGTTAAAGCTACGACTGGCCCTCATAAAATAACAATTACGCCTATAATTAGTCTTCGCATAAGGTACATGTAGAAGTGGTCGCTGTCGTAGTCCCATCTGATTAGTGCGCATTGATAATTTCGATACAAGTTCGGGACAGTCAATTGACCCATTTGCGATATTAAACAAGTAGCATATATCATTAATATGACGTCTACGTTCGAGCGGTAGAAAATGGTACCTTCTACATCGATGAGTGTAATCAATAGATACTTGCTTCGCCTTATAATCAAGGTATTTTAGAAATTTTCTTTGAATGCCCTCGATACGAGACTTATAGATATCGTATTGAGGGTTCCATACTTGTGATACATACTCAAGGTGGCTGCGTACGAACGAACAATATAGTACTTTGATCGGCTTTAGCGATCGGAAGCATGCTGATGTTCTCATAATGAAACCAAGTGCTTTGGACGCCTTATTCACTATGTTATCAATATGCTGATTGAATAGCAGCTTGCTGTCTTGTTTAACACCAAGGTCCCTAATACTATCGACTTTGCCTATATTGATATCGTAAAGCCTGTAAGTGGAATCAATTATAGACTTCTGGCGTGTAAAGACCATGTGAAAACATTTTGAGACATTTAATTCAAGTTTGTTACGGCTACAGTTTTCCTCGAATCTATTTAGATCAATGCCTTTGCTTGTATTGGTACTAATTAGCTTGTTGTACTGACTGTAAATAATTACTTTATTAGGTATTTATTTCATCAGAAGTTAACTTTAAAAGTAAATTAGATCTACACCTGATAAAAAGCGGCCGTCAGATAAGCCCAAAGTACACTTTTTTTGTATTATCTGTGAAACGTTAAAAGTGTAAACATGTCTGCCTATTTTTACATATTTTTTTACAAAAAAGCTGCTTATCTAGCAAATTTAGGTACAACACGCGTTTTTCTAAATTTGCTTAGTTTCTTTTGCTTATTTTCCGTGTGCCTTAAACAACTGAGAATAATCGACAGTGTTTTTAATGCGGCGCCTGCGATAAGAACGGAACATAGAGTAGAGCTTCAGTAAAATAAAAGAATTGATTTCAGATATTGGCAACACAAATTTTACAAAAACTTCACTCACTCACTCCTTCACACTTTCTTTGATATTATCATTCACTCCCTTCACATCATTCACATTACTTCCGCCGCCATATTGCCGTCCCCGTGCGTGCGTTTGATATTGAAACATTGAAGCCCTTAGGTAATTATAATCTAATTCCGTACTTAAAGCAATTTCGGTATGATCCGATACTACTATTGAAATTAAACAGCATATAAATCGTGAAACCATTCCTTTTTATTGAAAACGTATGTCAATTCTATATCTACTTACTGCCACCTTGACTCTTGGATTGTGTGTTTCGTTTTAATCCGTTTGGAGTCTCCTACGCGACGTGCGTGATTGCTCGGTGTTTTCGTTACAAATGAATTCTTCTTACAATATTGAAATTTGGATGGAGTCGAAGCAGCAACTGGTTTCTATTGTTAATTTAAATTAATCGGTGCTGAGCTAATCTACGTAGGTACCTACCTAACTACCTGTGCAAAACCTACTCTAAGCTCTGTTATGATAAAAGTACTGAAGTTTTGTGGTTTTTATGGATACCTACTGCTAATTTATCCATCAATTAAAATAATATAAGAATAATGATGGAATCATCTACCTACTTTAATATATACATAATATATTTTTTGATATATTGGGATATGTGGGTATGTTGAAGTGATTAAGTGTTATAGTACACTCGAAACTAAATTCAACACGTAAATGTTGCTGAAACTCTTAAAATGAGACAAATAAGTAAGTATCTGTATACTGTTTATGTTTCATGTTAAATATTCAAGCTTTGAAACAATAGTTTTGATAATAGGTAGGTACATTGTGTTCACATTCATTTGCATTCAAACTTTTATTAGTAAAATTATTTCTAGTTCATAACACATGTTGTAATCTTAAACTTATTAGTATTTGAGACATGTATTTATCGCCTGTACTGCAGTTATTCTAAAAGGTACTTTTGGAAGTTACAGGACCCAACAGCCTTCAATTAAAGTAAACCCAATGCCAACTAATTTCATATTTGTCTAAACAGCTTATCATTTTGTGTGAATAGCATGTTGATGCTATTTCTAAATCAATGGGGTATAGTATAGTTTTCTATGATTATTATTAATCATTATACCTTTTCATTACAAAAAAAATACAAATGCGGGTTGCTATCTTGATTTAATGGAAATAAAAAAATACCCTCTTTTAGTCCTAACATAAACATCCCTTAAAATATATTATATGACTTAGTTCATGGGAACCTTGGTATTTAGTACACTATGCATTATACGCTTGTAATGGTGTTTGGTTTTTGCTTCTGTATTGAACTAAGACCTCTCAATACTAACATTAAAGAGAGAAATGGTTGGCTTACCATTAAAAATAAATTAATTGGGCCACCTTTCAATTTTGCATATCAAACTTGTGGATTACTAACAAAATGTCTTATTCTTTTTTTTCATAAAACAGATACTAATATTTAATTAACAATGTAATTTATACAACATGTAACATATTAAACCCACACCCTGAAAGTAATTTGCTTGTAATTGGCTACTGAATCGATTTTGGGTATTTCTAATTAAAGAGAATAATACATCTTAATGTAAGAAAAACTTTAGAATGTATAATCACCTTTCTGTTGAACTGTGGAACGCAACGAAACCTGAACTGCAATTAAGCCCATAAAGTTTTTTAAATGCACTTATAAATAAAATGTATGGGTAATATTAAAATACTGTGCTCACACATCTGTAGTATCGCCTCACACCAATAGCAAATTTTATAAATAAAAATAAAATCTTAGTGCTTGTATTATGATGTAACTTAATTTTCCAATTGGGTGGTGGGAAGGTGTAAAAAGACACTAAACAAAGTCGAAAGTTACACATTGTTCCCATTGCTGTGATAATTATTTCTTTGTTTCTGGACCATACCTGGTATCCTTCTGGTTATAGAGATATTGAATGTCAAAGTTCCAACTTTCTGTCTAATTTTTTTAACGAAATACTGTTTTCAATGTTATACCTAAACTTTATGCCCCTGCGTGTCTTATAAGCACTGGATAGTATATGTTTAGTGTCAACTTTGTGCACTTCTTCAAACAATGATGTATCTCACCACAAATACAAGACATTTCAATAACTCTCTCTCAATGTTACTTAGATTGAAAGTCAGTATACACAGTCAATGATATTGTGATGTGTCTTTTTACATACCACATACAAATAAATAAATGGATACTCCATATTGTGAAATAATGTTTTAATGTGTTAGCTGGCGTACTCAATTCCTCTTTACACAAATTATTTTAATCCATTGCATCTAATAGGCGCCAATTGCGACTTATTCAATGCCTTGTGCATATATGCGATGCTAGTGGCAAAATATAGAATAATATTTAGTGGTATTGTGAAATTTTATATCAATATTGTCATGTAAAGCGAGGCAAACATGATTATAACCTGAAGATTGTTTGAAATAATCAAACTACTACAATTCTATTTATTAAGTTAAAGTTATAACTAATTTTCACAGACTAGAATAAATAGTATATGTGTATAGCTTAGATTTTCATTCCCATATAAAATGCTATATTCCAGAAGACTTCTTAGGGATGGAAGTTCCGATTAAAAAAAAAACAGCGTAGCTTCAGTGTGCATGTATGCTGTGCGTTGTCTGCCAGGTGGTCAGTCATTCATATGATTATTTATTATAATTTACTGAGATTATTTAGATGTAGGATTCAATTAGTTACTACATATTTTTGTTTTAATTTTGATTTAATGTTCATAAGTTTATTCTGATTAATTCTTATTACTTTATAACATTTCCAATGTAGACATTCAACAACAAATAAAATCAGTCAGTTTAGTCACTCTTTGAGAGCATATAGTTACATATATAGGATATAGTTCGGCTCTTATTACCTAACCAGGACCTGTTAGGACCTAAGCAAGATTTTTTCTATTTTGGCCCTCAACTCCTTGCAGTACAGCTGAATAAACAGTCATTGATATATTCTGGATTATCTTATTCCTGATGACAGTCACATGCACAAGTGGCAATGGGTGGTTTGGGTTGTGATTTTCATTTGAACTGTAGGTTAGGTATATTATTATATTATCTGTTATAGTTGCATTGCAGCTCTGGTTCAGATTAGACTTTCATCACTTGTGCAGTTTTGTAGTTTTTGGGTTAGAATACAAGGTCCATTAAGGTGAATAAAATAATTGTATACAACTAGGGATACTATTGTCAAACGGCTTTATTTTAAAATGATTTGTATAGTATTCTAATTACATACATTTTGGAGTGACTTCAAGTCATACAACTGAACTTGACTACACCTCCATTTTGTGATTCTGCTAAATGTGTAATTTATTGCCAAATATTTTTTTTAACCATCAAATAAAATTTCCGAGTGTACCTACTGCGAAAATTATAAATTATCTCTATGCGTGATAAGCAAGTTTTGCCGTTGTGCGAGTATCCTAGAACTGTACGCATTATGCGTCAAACCTATTTGTATAGCGCACTGCTTGCATCAAAGACAAGGCATAGACAAAAATGTGTCACCATTTTGAATAGACTTCTCTATAGAGGTCTATTTGAAATTTCAACACATCTTTTAGTTACCATTTTACTGGCTCCTACAGATTTCCTTTTAGGTATGTAATGGTGTTCATTAAATCATGCATGCATTGTCAGGTCTCCCTTATTATGTTTTAATTACAACTTTATTCTCTTTGGTGTCTGAATTAAAATACTGAATAAAAATTAAATCAAGTGTTTGTTTCAGTTGTTCCTGCCTGCAGGTATCTTAACCTGAGTCAATATTATCTTCATCATCAAGTATAATGGGTGACCGTAACAATCCGATCAAGTTTGGTCCCGAGTGGCTGCGCAATATGTCCCGAGAGCGTAGTGCGGCAAGGTCGAGCAACAGTCAGAATGCCAGCTCGAGCCAAGGCACTTCGGCGTCAGGCGGCTCGCCCGGGGGTGGCCCAGCAACCAACTCTGCATCAGCCACAGGAGCAACTACAACCAATACAAACAATGGTCAACCAAAGGTCCGCTTAGCCAAACTGAGGTATGTAGCAATAACAATAAATAGCAGTTAATTATTTTGGCCTTATTCTACATAGTAGTAGTGTGTTAACTCTGGTGAATTTATAATGTGATGTGTTATCTTAGATCTATCTAGATCTCTGTTCTACAAACTGTTAAACCAATAATTTGAAGAAACTGCGGTTGTCATTCTTTTAAAATCAGCTCCTTATTAAACCAATACACAAGCAAAATATAAAAACTGACCCGAATAATTACTATCCGATTGCCCTCTTTATAACAGCATCTAAAATATTTGAGAAGCCATGTGCAATATTGAGTTTTGTGACAAATATAACATATTCAACGTCTGATAAAATAATTGCCGCTAAAAGCGATCCACTGTCTGTCTATGCAGTCTTGAAATAAACACAAGAGATCCCAATATTATTAACACAAAAAAAAACGCATTAGGGTTATTTCTTGATGTGACAAAAGCTTATGGCATAGTGCGATTTGAAATATTATTGAATAAACTATACAAAACAGGAATCTGTGGTAAATGTCATGAATGCTTCACATCTTATTTACAACATAGAGAGCAAACGATAGAGTGAGGAATGAAACGATACGAGAACGTTGCGGATTAAAAGAGGATGTAGTAACAAAAATAGAAAAGAGTATGCTTAGAGGGTTCGGTCATGTTGAGAGGATGAGTGAAAGGCGACTAACGAAAGGGATTTATATGGCAGATGTGAGTGGCAACGCCGGGAGAGGACGCCCTAGAAAGACCTACCCTGACCTTATTGGTGGGGTTCTTCAGAAAGGACGTGTGCGCAGTACTCGTAACCGGCGTGCTTGTATGAACAGATGTATGAACGTGGTCGAGGCGAAAGAAGTATGTAAGGATCGTAGCAGGTGGCGTTCTGTGGTTTCTGCCTACCCCCATGGGAAAAAGGCGTGAGTTTATGTATGTATGTATGTATAGAGAGCAATTGGAAGAAATATTTTTTTTGAATCACAACAAACGAAATAGATAATATACCAACCAAACCTTCAATCTCGAAAGAGTAAAAGGTTGTTTACTTGTGCTTGTGTACAGACAACGTCATCAATTGGTAACCCCGCTCGCATTAAAATTTGTTTGAAAATAGGGTTATCACTTGACGCTGACTGTAAATCAACAACCTTCCTAATCATATACACCAAGAACCTTGTGTGTTGTTTACCGAAAAACGTATTAACAATAAACTTACGTGACTAATGTCACAAATTGAACTCTTAACTTAATGCTACAGCAAATTGGGTGACAGGACATTGAAATTACCTTCATTAAGACCAAAATAATGATGTTTTACCCCTGTCAAAAACACAATAGATGTAAATTTTAGCTTCAAAAATTCCAAACTCGAAGTAGTTAGCACATTAACTTTATTACGGCTAAGAATGAATTTGTAATGCCTCTGATAAATATAAAAAAAAACTACAGATCTTATGACTGCATTAGTTAGTATTATGCATATGCCTAAACATGACCTAAATATGGTATTTATCATCTTATGGGGTATTTGTTCAGACACCCCTATATTATTTACCCTACAGAAAAAACTTGTAAGGATTTTAGTTATCATAGAAGAAACTGATACTCTCCTTTATTTTCACTTCGAAGAACTGAAAATTGTAACCCTGACTTCACTTTGTATTTTTTGAATTTGTAAATTTGTATGCTGTGGTGCCCAGAATTCTTTGTTAAAATTGAAGACATACAAACAAAAATTTACTAAGACACAGCACACGCTGAATATTCCAACATCACAACTACTATATTACAAAACAACAATATTATTAAAATTAATTCTTATATGACAAACTATGTTACAAAAAAATCACAATACTAATAATGTCTCCCTCTCGGAATGGATGTAGGATTGGATCCCGTGGTACAAAGAAGCTGCTTCTAATTAACATGGCTATTAGCTAACAGGTTCGCCGATCCCGCAAGGATCTGTCGACATGTTGGATAGATTACAAGAAGGCCTATGACACAGTGCCACATACATGGCTCATGAGGGTGCTAGAGTTGTATAAGATTGATGCGACTCTACACGCCTTCCTGAAATCGTGTATGGGGCAGTTGAGGACGGTCCATCGCTATCCAGGATGTCGACATGTCCAGAGGAATATCGAACCAATAAGGATTGAGCGAGGTGAATTCCAGGGCAATAGTTTGAGTCCGCTTTAGTTCTGCTTAACCTTGAATCTCCTAAGCACACTGCTGAAGGATTTAAGTCTAGGCTATCGGTTGAAGAGAGGAAGTCAGGTAATATCTCACCTTTTTTACATGGATGACCTGAAACTCTTCGCCCCCAACAGGTTGCGACTGATGGAGTTACTAAAGGTAACAGAAACTTTCAGTAGCGCCATCAGAATGGAATTTGGTGTGAACAAATGTGCGGTCATGCATGTCAAGCGAGAGGAGATTGTGGATTCCGAGGGAGTTCAACTCTCAAACTCCATAAACCTTAGACCCCTTTCTTCAACTGAGATCTATTAGTATTTGAATATGTCGGAAGAGTTGGGCACAATACTGTTGACGTGAAGCAATCGTTGAAGAATCGCTTGTTTGCCCGCCTGACACAATATTTAACAGTCTTTTATCAGGTGGAAATAAGGTGTGCGCCTTCAACGGGTTTTGATGTACTCTTTCGGCGTACTGGAATGGACTCAAACGGAACTCGATGCCCTGAATAGGCATTGTTGACGGCATATCGGATGCATCACCCACGGTCATCGGTGATCAGACTGTATAGTGTATATTCCGTGGAAGTGTATGTAGTCTCGGAATCAGGCCCAATCCAAATACCATCACGCCTATATTCCCCGAAGGGTTAGGCAGAGGTGTAACATTGTACACCCACAGTTCGCCGGTATATTTAGGTCCCATGTAATAGGGGGCGAGCCTATTGCCATTAACCGGGCACAAATCCCAACTCCGAGCTGCTACTGAGAATTTCATAGAAAAACCCAATAACACTTTTTGCTCGACCTGGGAATCGAACCCAAGACCTCTAGCGTAGCAGTCGCACTTAGGACCACTAGGCCAACGAGGCAGTTCAGGCCCAATCCAGTTCTAGAAAATAGCAATATTACATTGTACTTGTACCGATCCAACATCACTGACAGGACTATTGTAGCCGATAAGCCTGATATAGTGGTGGTGGATCACTTCGGGAGGCGGGCAATGATTGTTGACATAGCAGTCCCACATGACGGGAACCTCGTTAAGGCTGAGAATGACAAGAAGATCAAGTACCTTGACTTGGTACGCGAGGTTGTGGGCATGTGGGATGCGGACTCAGCGATCATTGTGCCGATTATTGTTATAGCCAATGAATGGCTTAATTGCCAAGAGCCTTGACCAATATCTAAGGAGGTTCTCGTTCGGCGGCTGGATCAAAGGCTTGATTCAGAAAGCGGTGTTCCTAGACATGGCGCTTATTGTTAGGAGATATCTTTCTCAGGCGCCCTGACCACTGGTGGCTTGAACCCTGTTCTCGACGCCGGTGGGCCACTATTTTTTAAATTTTAAATGTTTTTACTCTTATATTATTATTTAAAAATGAAATTTATATGTATAGAGTGTAATAAATGAGAATAATAATATTTTTATATGAAAATGTTTAAAAATATATTTGAGAATAAATGAATGAGAATAATAATATCCCATTATATCATCTGGGTGTTCTATTCTGGCTAACGAAGACTATTTGCGTAGACACAACCTAGTAGCCAGGATTTGTCACTAGCAATTTGCTCTGAAATTAACTCTTGTGGAATTGGAAATGCCATATTATAGGTATGTGGTGTGTAGTTCTTGAAAATGGAAATATGTACAAAGAAAAATGTAAATAATACCTAATACATAATTTATAACCTATGTATTACATAAATTAATAAGAATTGTTTTTATTTAATTTTATTGTTGAATTTAAATTTTACGATAATATTATGTAGCTGTGCCTTAACAGGGCCCATAATTGTCCTTAAACATCAAGCATTATGTAACATCTTTTACGCACATTATGTTATGCAAATAAAAGAGGATGAATACGATATAGGTGTATAAGTAAACCTGCCTACCTATTGGCGTTTGTCATGTTATATGTCATGCATATTTTTCGTTGAAGATCCTAAATATATTACATACTCATATTATTATTATATTTTGAACAGGTATGGCAGAGAAGAGATGTTAGCCTTATATGATAGAAATGCAGAAGCTCCACCAGAGTTGAAGTTTATTGATACCTTGTATCAGCCACGAGGGAAGCAACCCGTTGCATTGAACAACATATTTGAGGATGATGTAGTGAGTTGAATATAAATTTTATTTTTCAAATGACATAATCAATCATACGTAGTATACCTACTAGGTATACATTAAATGTTAACAGGTATCACCATTCCTATTAACACTCAATGTAAACAGGCTGATTGGTAATTAGATACATTACCTGAAAGGAGATACTTTTATTTTGTAACTAATGTGTACTGTAAACTTTTGCATTTTGATCAAAAAATATTACTTATTGATTTGGTTTTCGGAGGATTTATTTGTTCAGGGATGGAATAATGGAATGCATTTTACCTTAAGTTTGTCGGTAGGTACATATGTATGGATAAGATTTATAGAAATAAGGCCAAAGCACACACGCTACTTTTAGCATCGTCGATGGGCGATTTTTAGAAGCTAAATGCAACCAAACAATCGACACCTCACACTTACAATCGCCAAACGTGGCGACTGAGTCGCTTTTCGGGAGCTCAACACAGCGACTGAACGCTATACGCCACATACATTCGGTTGCCGGTCGCAGCGATTTGGCATTTTGACGACGCTGCACCCTTACGATGGATTCTAATGAAGCTGCACTGCAGCTTGCATTATTGATAAAGCGAATATATCAATTGCGCCCACGGCGGTACGGATGTAACCAATCCAATAAACCATTTCACGCCTTTCTTTTGGAGGCATTATTTATTATTTCATATGTAACGAAGAGAAGAATGGATTGTTTTTGGACATTTTGGAATGAAGTCCACTATATTTTAAGAGCTTTTGCCATACCTGGAATACCTGGAAGCTTGTTTAAGATGAAAGTATAACTATAGAGTTTTGTCTGGAAAAAAACCTTATATTCAAACGTTCTATCAGTACTGTCGATAGCGTCGATACTATCGGTAGCTCATAACGGAGCAATACTATTGAATGAGTGCAATACTATTGATATTGATACTATCAATTGTATTGGTAGCAGCAATATAATTAAACGAAGACCATTCAGTTGGACTAGTATTTTTTTTATATTGCTGCCGTCTTCTGTTACTGCTACAGTTTTAGAAGAATAAAGAAAGAATTAATTTTGAAATTGATCCTTTATAAACGATAGAATCTCTAAAACGCGCGATTTGGATGCTGCGATGGAACGCAGAGAGTCGCCAAAATACGATGCAGCATCGATACAGCCACAAAATCACCGATCGCCGCAGCTAAAAGTAGCGTGTGTGCTTTCCTATTTGATTAAAAGGATCTCAGGATTTCAATCTTATTTATCCTGACTGTCGAAATCGCGGGATTTTTACTATACAAAAGTTTACTAAGTGCATTCCATTATCCGATCGCTGTTCATGAGCAATTTACATTCAAGCAATTTTTTGTAATTAGCTCAGTTTTGATACAAAATTTTGGTAGCCTGTAGCTCTAGATTATTTAATTTCAAGGAATGTATGGAATTACCAATCACCCTGCAAATAACGGTGTTATAAGCCTGATGGCTACGTCATTCTATGTGTCCATGAATTGTATAGGAGACACGACTAATCAATTGACGTACTTTTTATGACCTGTCAAAACACGATTCCCCCATAGATTTTGTACAACAACACATGATGATGGCGTCATTATTTTGACATCTCAATTTACTAACTATTTATTGATTTCAAAGAAACAAAAAATCTAATTTTATTGTCATTCAAAATCTATGGGGGAATCGCGTTTTGTCAGTATAAAGTACGCCGATTGATTAGTGGTGTCATCTACCCAATTGCAGAGCCAGCCAGTGAATAGGATCTGATCTGGTACTTCAACTGTTTTAAAGCAATTTATGGTTTTACACCCATTATACACAATAAGGTTTTATAGCAAAACTTACTTGATACATTAGATTAATCAGGGATATTTAAATTTGCAATTTCATAATTTAATTATTTTCGTTACAGAGGGATAATTTGCGGAATGCTCCGGCTATTGGAGGGATGATATCTGGCGACAGATTCATTCTAGGACGCGGAGCTGGGCGAGGTGCCGGCAATGACGGACGCGGCAGGCCCCGCGGTTCTTACATACGACAGCCGTCTATGGGGAGGTAAGTGGAGGGACGTCTACAAGCAAGCCAAAACCTTAACGGCTAAACAGAAGAAAATTACTGCTTTCACCGTCTGACTGCATATCCAATAATAAACCAGCTTAAGGCAGGTCTTGCTTGATCTCATAACCAGGATCTGTCGCATCGTGTCTAATATCTAACATTGCATAAACGTACTAGGAATACATGCAACAATCAAGGCGTCTGCTACAAATGTGTACTGCTAATTACTAACAAAATACCATCTTGTCTGAAATATCCGATTTCATTTTGCTGATTACATGCCGAATGGGGACACTGCCGCACAATTTTGGAAGAATTTTAAAACAAGGGAAATTTTACAGTTAGTCTTATTTCAATTACAATTTATTTATTTTGAGTCGCTTGTCTCGAAAAACGTATATTTTTTCAGTGATTTTCGTAATATGAACTTTTCGATCGTTTTTTAGGGTTCCGTAGCTCAAAACGAAAAAACGGAACCCCGGATCACTTTATTGTCGTCCATCTGTCTGTCATGATCCTTTATCACACGAACGCGTGGAGGAATCGAGTTCAAATTAAAACCATATACTCAGGTCTACATTCCCTTGAAGTTGCGCAAAAATCAAACTTCTAATATGACGTAAAAAAAAAACAGCCCTCCTTCTGACGCAGTCGGGTAAAAAGATACGGCCGTTTCGCCGCAAAAAACGTATATTTCGACATCCTCAAGGGATTCAAAATGTATGGGGTACTTCCCGTTGACCTAGAACTATAAGTATTGGTTCTCTGTGGCCAGTTCTATCTGTTAACTAATGGAAACTTTTTGTTTAAGGGGGGCTATGTGGCATGTTGGACCGAGAATGCCTGTTTACAGTGGAGGTCCAGACGACGATAGCAGCCCCAATCGTCCTTGGACAAATAACACTCTTAACAACACCAATAGGAATAGTGGTGATCAAACAGACTGGACCACTAAAATGTACAGAAAGTATGTAATGTCGTACTTGTAAGCTTGTTAAGTTGTTTAAACAGTGTTGCATTAACAAGTATCTGAATGTTTTTAGCAAACGTCAGGGCCATAATACTAACTGGAGATCACCGCAAACCCGAGACGACGGTGAAGAGTGGCGGTCTTCAGAACCGGGCAGGTCCCGCCAACTCGAGAAATGGGGTAAAATAAACTGAGTGAACTATAACGACATTATTACTACTCACACGGATTTGGCAGAGTTAATGATTCAATTTATTTTATAGACCGCGACTGGGGTGATAGACCAAGTGGAGACAAACCCCAATCCTGGAACAATAGGCGTAATTGGGGTGGAGACAATCAAAACAATGAGGAAAATTTGCCAGAATGGTAAAATCAACCTGATTATGATATGTATCTTACTACTTTTAATTTTTTTTTGGTTCATTATGTTGTTATATTACTTCTTAGGGCTGTTGAAAATGCTGAATGTGGAGGCACATTTGACTCTTCGGGGGCCTTCCATGGATACAGTAATGATGACAGCAATTTGCCAAAACATCAAGATTCTGCATATTGTAAGTGATGCTATAATATTGTTGTATTTATTTATTCTTAAGAAAATATAAGCTTACAGTGTTACACCAAATCGCTTATATCTATGCTAATTATTATACTACAATAAATTAAATTCAATACTTTTTATCAAACTATTGTAAGGACTGGTTAGGAGCTTGAAAACTATAAGAAAGTCTAATTGGCAGAGGTCATATTTTGTTAAATGTAATTTAATAAATAATTTTTTTTTATAAGAATAATTTAAAAATAAAGTATTCCAAATATTGTCGCACATTTGACAAAATATGTAGGTTAGGTGATTTACTACCGTGTTACACTGAATCAAATGACTATTACTTTGATTGTTTACATGAAATGCAAAATGTTGCCAATGGAAATTAACGAGCAATGCCCAATGTTTGAATGGTTCCATACCAAAATCGTAATAAAGGAGTGCAGATACGTCAGTCTGTCCGTTTTTCTGTCACAACTTATTACACACAGTAACCAACCAGAAATTTCAAATGGTACTAATTAATGTTTGTCCTCGTACATAGCAACATTATAAGAATTATATTGTTATGTTAATTTAACAATAATCATTCGGAATTGCAGAGTCAAACTGGCGAATGTTTTATTGTTGTTTGTTGTTTGAAGGAAAGCAATTAATTATTATGCCGTGCTGTCCAAATAAAATAAATTTTAAGTGAGTTACAATTGAGACGACATCGGTATGTCCTCGCTAGTAAATGGCGGCAGCCGGGAGGCGAGCGCGTCATGTCACACTCCGCATTTGGTCAGTTCATTAAACGAGACATTATTAAAACCAAGAGTTGGTTGAATCATTCCCTTCAGTTTTTATTTCGAATAAGGAGTACAAGAAAATACTAAATGAACATATACCTACAATACTACTACATTCTTATTTGCATGCACAACTATAGATTATGTACAACATAAAACTATGTGTCGTGTTATAAAGTAATTGTAGATAATTGAAAAGAATGTATTACAGCTCTAACACGGTCCCACACACACGGCAGTTTTCCTCGACCAAAGGTGACGGAAGAAACCTCTGACTGGTGGGCATCAGAAAAAGCTAAGAAACTCTCGCCAAAGCGTTTCGATGCCAGTGATCTCAAGTTTAAGAAGGTATAGAATATCATTTTTGTTAGGATTGCTAAAGTTGGTGTTTTTTTTTACATAATATGTTATTGCAGCAGCCCGGGATTGGAATAGCTGATGCATCGAGCTCAAGTACAAATAATAAGTCCAACTCAAGCATTGAAGACTCTACCCTCGAGTTAGAGAAGCTGGAGGAACTGTCTACTTCCGGATCTGAACCTCCGGAGGTTAGCGCCACAGGCCAAGGTGAACACAAATTTGGAAAACAAAGTGCTTTCAAATCTAATAAGTTTACAGAGAGCAAAACTTTTGACGCACTCATGAGGTCTGATATTGATTTAGAGGAAGCAAGCGATGAGAGGGGCAACTTCCAATCAGTCATCATAAATTCAAACAACAGCCTGCGGCAGAAACATCAGCATCTTGTCCCTGCAATGAATGAGGCTTCGGGAAAATCGATGCATGGCATGAAAGGATCCATGAAAAATACTCAGTCTGACATGTATGTACCTGCTTATTTAAAACATTATTCATTTTAACATGCACCTTTATTTTTTCTTTGCCTTAATTTCTCTTTTCTATTTCCAGGGACCACATGTCACACAAATCTCCTGAAGAAATGCTAGTTGTCAACATATTCGGCTTATCCCTCGATGACAAAGAAATGCACTCTACACCATCTTCTAACTCATTTTCTAACTCTGCAGCAAATCTAATGCCACAAAACCAAAACATGCAAATGAGCATGTCCAACTCTACGTTACCCAATCACGCAATGAACATGGACATGCATTTGAACACCCATAACATGCCAGCAGCTGTATTACAGCCAGTCCATCATTCACCTGGGATGCAGCCGGTTGTACTGAATGCAGGTGGGATGCAGCCTGGCATGCCATCAGGTATGCAAGCTAGCTTACATATGCCTGGCATGCCTGTTGCAATGCAATCGGGAATGCAAAATCCTGGATATCCATCAGTTCAAATGCAAAATATGCCTGGATTGCCTACAGGTGGCATGCAAAATATGCCAGGAATGCCTTCAGGTGGCATGCAAAACATGCCTGGGATGCAGGCGCCACGAGTACAAACACCAGGCATGCAACCTGTCCTGCAAAATGTGGGTATTTCCAATTCTGCATTGAATGCATCATTAGGCCTACCCATTGGTCCAAATATGGGTCCACCCTACCAAGGTATGCCACAACAGGTCATGCCTAATAATTCATCCATGAGTTCATCTGGAATGGGCGTTATGGGGTCGTCACCTATGCAGGGAACTGGAAACATGGCCAGTTTTCAATCGGGCGGTGCCATGCCCGGATTGTCCAATAATGTTGGTAATGCTTCATTATTTCTCGGACAAAATTCAAACAATGCTTCGGTAAGTTGGAGTTTTTTTTTTAGTTTCTGTACTTTCCTGTATTCGTACTTTCGTCTGTCTGTTACAGGCGGCGTTCCTCAAAACCTAAGCGACGTGCTTTGGTATTAGTCCTACAGCGCGTACATCTTACTACTTTTTACTGCTATTCTTATATACGAAACTTTGTATTGATGAATGTTTGTTACTAAACAATACATTACACATTTGCTTTTTCATCAGATGTCACCAGCTAACGACATGCCAATGTCCAACCATTCGGGGCAAAATAATATAATGATGCAACTACATGGAATGCAAGGAACACAAGGACCTTTCGGGAATTCTATGTATGGAAACAATGCCGTGCCTAACGCCGCCATACTTGATCAGTGGTATTATGAAGATCCTGAGGTATGCGAGTATTGCAATTTAGTATATCGTCCCAATAATACGCACGTTACCGAGCTAATTTGCAGATAATGTCGATGTACAATTTAGTAGTGATCTTTTGAATTACATTTAAAAAGCTTATGTACGTCCACCCTCCTACATAAAAGAACTGATGTCAAATGCCGTTGATATGTGGGTACTGGGCACGAAGTAGGTACATATAACAGAGGAGACGCACAAAGCCCCGGTGCGGCGTGACGTCATGGAAGTGGGCGTGGCCTCGACTTGGGCATTGGATGAAGTATCGCAGAACCGCACCCTAAACACATCATCATCTTTTATTACATGAATTTAAAACAAATACGTAATATGTAATTATATTTCTCAAATAATTATACATACATACATATATCGGCTGACCTTTTCACCGCCTGCAAAAAAATTAGGGTCCATTAGAGAAACATAAGCCTATGACAGTTTTAATTTTTTTTTTTTCAATATCTTTTTTTATACTTACGTATTCGCCGTCTTGCCAAGGTTATTTTAGGTTTAACGTGTTCACCGCTTGGAACTCCTTAAAGTTTCCGTTTTTCACCAGTAGAACACTTGTGTTTGACCACATATGGGCATGGCCTTAAAAAATTTGTCTTACACCCGTTGTACGAAAAATCCATTTATGGCATCTCTGTTATATGTACTTCGTGGTACTGATTTATTCGTACGTCTCTCGGTTTCACTCGGGCTCACCCGGGGTAGTTAGGATAGAACGGTACATAGTCTGCAGATTATCTCATTAATGTGGACACTAAAAGTTCTAAAAACAAACTTTTACGTTTATAATATTATTTTGTTATTATAATATTATAACGGTAAAGAAATAATACTCTGTCGACCTCTAAAAGCTACCATTTTTTGTAGCTGTACATTCAGATCCGTTTGAGCTGATCGATCGCCAGCTATGGCCGCAGCCGTACTGCCTAATCCAAAATATGAATGTTATAATTCCGTGTCGAATCTGGTCAGACGGGCACGTACGACCTTTTCATATGCTTCTCACTCAAATCTTGAAAAGTGCTTAATATTTGAAAAATTTTCAGAGGAACATCCAGGGCCCTTTTACATCCAAAGACATGTACAACTGGTACAGGGCGGGATTCTTCAGCCCAAGCTTGATGGTACGCCGAGCTTGCGAATCTATTATGAGACCCCTCGGTACTTACGGGCCGGTGGTACCATTTGCACAGATGGTAAGTTAGTCAAATAATGATCGATCAAGTATCGCTATCATATCTAATATCTTGTATGTTTCGGCCTTCATTTTAATTTTAATTATATACGCATGACAACGTGAAACATCTCAACGCGCGTATACGCACGACTTAGGCTGAGCTTAAACTGCCTGGCCATATTCTTCACAAGATTTAGCCGGGCCTGTAGGCAGAATACGACATGCACTAACCGCCTCCTACACGCCTGCCAGCCCGGTCTGCAATCCGAGCCACAGCAGCCTTGCTATGTCGGCGTTACTCGTACCCAGTGAACGAGTGCGAGCTTGTAGCACTTATAGTCAGGAATTCTTAGTACTAAGCAGTTGTAACACGAAGAGGGGTTCAGGATTGTGACTCCTTAATACAAACTGCTCTGCCCAGCTAGTAGAACAGCACTTCACCCACCTGTCCGAATAATAATTGGAGATGATGTTATTTATTACGTACTACAACTAGTCCTTTATAAGTAAATCTGTTATTTGGTTTTTATTTGAAAACTTGTAAACCCGTCGAAAGAGAGGCTGGCCTTATTTGACATAATTGAAAGACCCTAATGTTATTTTGTAGGTATGGTGAATCTAAATTAACTCTTTTATTTATTTTCAATAATCGGATAGCAACAATCATAGTGTTAGACACTTACCTTATACCTTGTGTTGGTACACTATCATAGTTTAGTTTTTAGAAGCATTTTGCGCAGAAGATGAACAATTTTCTTAATTGGTCATCTTCTCCACAAAATGCCTCAGAGTCTAAGTGCCTTTTATCCCTTAATATTCTGCATGAAATTTCAGAAACTTGTAGACGGACCTCACTACAGGTCCCCTTCTGTTTTGTTCAGTATTTAATGCTTCTACTTGGTAAAACAGATTATGGATCAACAAAAATAATAAATGCTTTACTAAGACAAATCAACTGTCGCAGGATAACATGATGAATTCATTCCCGATGGCTGGTCGCTTCGATCGCCCCCAAGGATCACACGAGAACATGTTGAATGCGCAGGCGACGTTGGCGCTAGATGTAAGTACACGAGCAGAATACCGTGGTGTAGCCTATTATCGTGTAGAAGTAGCCGGGTAGCGGTAGCTAGATAGTAGGTAGTTAGCATTCTTTGGAATTTAGAATAATAAGGTTTTCTTGATTTCTAGGTGATGAATATGGGTACTATAAACATACCCGATAATGCACCTATGGAATTACAATTCGGATCTGTGGGAATTATGGCAAATCAAAATTATGCCCAACCGCCACAAATGGTAATAAATTAAATTCATACGATAACAATTAATACCTTTGTTTGTATGTTTGTTTTATGATTTCTTGCATTATGAAATCTACAAACAATTGCGGTGTGGTATTGCATAAATGTCCCCAGATAGTATAAAGGATTTTTATTGTGATAGCGACGGTTTTCAGGAGTTGTATTTGATATTCGAAATTTCTACATTTTCTTTACTTTTATTATTTGATAGATTCAATTTGAACATTGATCCCACAACAGTTTGTCTTTAAGAATCATTGTTTCTTTGTACTGTCTTCAGAAATAATACTAATGAAACAAATTGTCCACTTATATCTATCAGCTTTTAGCAACTTAGCAAACACATTGGTGTAACTAGTAATAACAGTAAAAAAATTAAGTAACCCTCGGCAGAAGAATTAAGGTCTCTACCGCAGCTAACAAAAGAGCAGATAACTTTGAAATGGCAGAACCGGTTTTGATAAAACATATCTAAGAACCATCGCTAGGAAACCTGCTTTCAAATAAAAAAACCGCATTCAAATCAGTTTACCTGTTTAAGAGCTACGGTGCCACAGACACGTCAAACTTATAACAAGCCTCTTTTTGAGCCTGGGGTTAATAAATATTTTACAGAAACGTTTGTCTTTGATGTACGCACGGCTACATATCAAGCTATAAATTTCCAGTTTATGCTGATCTGTCATTGTATAGGATTTCCATACAATGAGAGGTCAGCTTATATTGGAAATGTGTAACTTGATATGTAGCAGTGTGTAGCTAGTTTCATATTTTTATTTTCATAGACACCAAAATCCATATCTTCGTTTCCGAACCGGTTAATATAAATACCAGGAAATAAAAACAATCGGTGAAATTATGTTGGCTTTTTAAAATAACTTTTTTGTAATTGATGTTCAGTAGGAGACCGCATCGCACTTTATACAAAACGCTGTCTAATCATATTTTGGTCTATAAATAACTAAATTCATAAACGGTTTTAGATGGGACAAGGAAGTGATCTCTACGCTTGTGGTTAATAAGTTTTCCATAAAAAAACTGTATCTCTAAATAATACGTAACTCTGTATTTTATACGGAGTGCTCTGTCGAGGATATCATATTTTACCGTTAAAAGTAAACATTATTTAAAGATACGAAATAAAAACTATAGTTTATTTCGTTCAGCAAACCTGTGACCGGTTTTATTTACGCGGTATGGAATGTGCAAGTAATTGTTTATCACTGAAATTAATAAAATACTGTATTATAAAACACTCCATGTAAAACAATGGGATTCAGCTGCATCCGGTTAGACTGGAGGCCGACCCCACAGTGGGAGGAATGTTGATTAAGTATATCTTCGACTATGTTCTTTATTAACCTACGATGACTGACACTGGCGTGCACTCGCCACGCACAGCTCCACTCAAATTATGATAAAATTCTTTCTTCAAAATTCCTCGGATATTAGCTGACCTATGTGGTTCTTATATTATGATTTGACCCTTACATGAACGACCATGAAAAGACCATGGGCATTTTTGTATGAACCCTGGGCTCATTTTGTAACATTGCCCAACAGTTATGAAACACATGAAAGCTAATAACTTTATTTCATTTTATGGCAGCCAAGTTCAAATCCAGCACAAAAGTCAAATCATTTAGACCATTAAAAGGCACTTTTGAACGTCAATTACATGTTCAAATTAAAAATATTGAATCTAGTTGCCCATTCCAAAAAGT
The DNA here is from genome assembly GCA_947462355.1 of Caradrina kadenii. NCBI lineage: Eukaryota > Metazoa > Arthropoda > Insecta > Lepidoptera > Noctuidae > Caradrina > Caradrina kadenii. The sequence goes on along the minus strand of OX381672.1, from coordinate 24,450,994 downwards.
AGTTTCGTATGGAGCAGAACAGGCAAGAAACTCCATACATACTCAAAAAAAAAATGTATTACAATAAGTTGTACAATTCCATAAAACTGTACTGATGTCAAAACGATCTATTAAAAATAAAATTCACTCAAAGTACTGCAATACGTACTCAGTGCCACAAATTGGAAATGAAAGCTAAATTAATTGTAATATTAAATACATTTATACATTTCAAAGACAAACATAATTGGCACACAATATTTGACACAACATATAACATATAATATTTGAGGCATACTCAAATGTAGAATTAATGTCGAAGAGAATAATAATTAATCAAAATAAAGTCAGGTATATAATTAAATTAGCAACCAGTCGATTTTGTCAAGACTTTAAATTCTCCTATGGAGCAGGACCAGCATGTTCCCAAGCATTGTTATCTTGAATATAATCTTCTAATTTGTAATAAGCTTGTTTACAAAGTGAACTTTTGATACATTTTTTAAATTGTTTTTAATTTAGTTTTAATATATCACAAGGTATTTTGTTGTAACATTTAACACAGTACCCCATGAAAGATGTGTGCACTTTAGATAATCGCAAAAATGGTATTTAGTATACTAATATTATAAAGGGAAATATTTTTATGTTTGTTTGTACCGAATAGGCTCCGAAAGTACTGGAACGATTTTAACCATTTTTTACCAATAGATTGCTACATTATTGATAAGAATCATAGGCTATATAATATCACGCTACGTCATACGGGAGCGGAACAGTAACCAGAGACATAATTCAACGTGGGTGAAATAAACCACGCGAATGAAGTCGCGGACAGTTCGCTAGTAATATTTATATCTAACGAAATTCTCTGTGTGCTTTTCTTTAAATTTAATTAAAACTAAAAATTAATTAAAGAATTTTTAACACGGATCCTGAGTTCATATAAAAAGAACAATCATATTTTTGGGCTATAATACAAATGTATGATTTTTCGAAAATATCCCAAAACATATCTTCGCGCTGGATTTGAACTAAGCTGCTATGAAAAGAAATTAAGTACACGCTAAGAGCTTTCAAACAACATGGGTGTCATCATTGTTGGGCAATATTGAAAATTGTGCCCAACATGTCGCATGGACTTTGATTTCAACTTATTTAGTATAAAAAGGGCAAAGCGTTATTTTGAACTTATTTACAGAATAAACATAGTGAATTAATCAGTAACGCAACCGCGCGGCGTCCCCTGTGTGTCGTCATTATGAGGAAATGACGTAGCTTATATCTTAATTTTTACTTTGAAATAAATTAAATTAAGTTTATTGTTGTTGTCTTTAATGGAAGCAGAAATGACACTTACAACGAACATTTTGTGAAATTAAAAAAAAGAAATAGTTTTGGACATACGTTTTCGCCAAAGTCACTACCGACATAGTCGCTGATGATGAGGATTCGAGTTTTCCTTCCATTACGACAAAAGAAACCCACAACATAAAGTGATTAAATAATTAGAAATGGTTAAAAAAGCCATTTTCTTCTTGATCTCAATTAAATTGTTTATATAATGAAAAAGATTGGAATCACCTGCAAATTCCCTATTTTTTTAATGTTGGAAAATAATGATGTTGTGGACATGCAACCAGGGCTGGTGCGCAAATGTAAAGTTAAATTATTTCAGGTTGACTCTCTGTGGGGCCAGGGAGGTTCGTCGTCAGCAGATTTGATGTGGATGCTGCAACCACGTAGCCGCCCAGACGCACGCGTCAATAACCTGCTCTGGGATCAGCAGGTACGTGTTCCATATTCATTGCCAAATTATAAGGCTCAAAAATTGTGACCATATTTTATGACTAGAACCTACTCATCTTTAGACCGCCCTTCAACCACTATGCTTTTACACTTATATAGTAGTCCTAAGTAGTGTTTGACACTCTGGAACTTCCTTAGTAGTCCTAAACAAGTATTCTTCGTGTTCTCTGATTTGATGATTTCTGCAGTAAATATGGTCGCAAACTTTTAGTCACGCCTTAAGGTGGTTTCATACCGCTGAGGCGAGACGTGGATTGGGTGGGCGAGAATTGAAAGCACGCAGACCCTTTCACAGAAAGATGTACTGCTTGTTCTAAAACTCACTAGCGCTGACACGCGCCGGTTCGCGGACTTTCTGTGTATCCATTTCGCAAAGTAATTAATGCTCCATTTATGCAGCAATGTAGTTCAATGTGGTACGAACAAATATTTGAATTCTCGCCAAGCACACGCTTGCGTATCCAGATTTTTTACAATGAAGGCGTTGGGACGAGATTTGAAATATTTGTCTGTACAACATGGAACTGTATTGCTGAATGAATTTAGTGCTTATTACTTTACAATTTAGAATTCACGCCCAGCCAATCTGTTCCTCGCGTCCCGGCGTGAAGCCACCTTCCGAGAGGTGGGTCTTCTTATGCATAGCCATTGTTGTGGTCGCGTTACCTTGCGCAGATGAACCTAAACAGATTTTGGCACTATGTGGATGGCATCTAAATCTACTAATTGCACAGTTCTAAATGGTGATATGCTATTACCATTACGATTAACGTGAAACAGTCCCCAGTTAGCTTTTTCTATGTATTCGACTAGTCCTTAAAAGGTTCACATGGTGGCTGTATGGCAATTAATTGACTATTGATAAGTTACTTTTTAGCTCGTAATTATATATTTGTTTTCTAGCCCCCTGGCTATACTACCTTTGCTTGGAAACCATTTAACACCTTTTGAAGACTAGTCGGTCGTATGCCAACAAGACCTGGCTTGCTGGTGAACACCATAGTGATGTTACCATTTAGTCATGTTTTTTTTTAGAGTTAAGCACTTCCTTTCTACTTTCTCATGTATATTTCTTGGGCTTCCTTTTACTTTACTGTGTAGTAAAGGAACTTTGAATAGAAATACGATGTACTCCTTACAATTTACAACCAGTTATGTTAGCACTGTACAACTTTTGTGTTATCTATATTAAACAAATACTTCTCTATTTTATTTTTTACGTTTCTATGTCGTGTTTCTATTTTGTTCACACAATTTGCATCCACCAAGTAAAGGAATCATGAATTACATTAAATATTTCATAAATATCAAAGGAATCATGAATGACATTATGAATTGCACAAACAATATTAAAGAAGCAGGTAGGTATTAATAAAATCTCCCCGTAATGACATTGTACCATGATCTCATACTACAACCCGATATCAAAGAAAATTGTTTTTGTCATGCTCTAAATCCTCCATAGTAATTTGCCGAAAGTTATTATTATGACCTCTATACTTACAATAGTCGACCAGCCTTCAAATGTTTCTTAAGGGATTATACAATCATAATAGCTAATTACTCTAGTTATTTCTTTTATCATCGCAGCCGGGGTTTGAATCCTTTGCGTGGCATTGTTGCTAATAGCTGATTCGCTTCTGTACGTCCGCATGTTTTAAATAAGACATGTCTCAAATATTGGTAACGACGCCACAAAACCGGGCTCAATAGTTTGTGCACAACCTAAACACATGAAGCGTGTTCAATTTGTTTCCTCTCAAACGTATACGAGGTGACCGTTACTGGCGCAGAGTGGCGGCCAGATTCCACTAAACGCGACAAATGAACAGTTGAAGTAGTGTAGACAATCGGACCGTAACTGATTCATCGTCGGCTCTTACGTAATCTATACCTATTTATTGTAAAGTAAGTACTTCAGTTTTAAGGTTTTAAAGGCATAGAAAATATCACTTTCATGATTCCTTAAAATGCTTAAAACGCTTTTTATATAATATTTGCATTGTATTTAGACCACAGTCACACGAATAAATGCCGAGCCGTTGTGGCATTAAAACAGATTAACACAAAGTGGTTTGTTTTGGCGCTGTTTAAGAAATAGCAGTGACGTACCTTAAGGACCTTCTTGCAGTAGTCTGATAAACTGAACATAAAAATAATATCTGTTTGTAACATGTCATTGCTTACTCTTAAATAAAATAAACTTTTAGTAGTTAATATTAATTTGGCTTTTGTAACTACATCACTAATCATAATAATATTTTAGTTAATTACTAAATTGTGTGATATTTGAGTTCAATGAGGGTCATTGTCATAAAAAGTGTTATAGACTTTTTATTCGACGGTAGTTCAAGACGTCTTAAAGTAGATATTGTTTAGTGCTTATTGCTCTAAACGTAGCGTTGTCCATACTTAGTACGAGCATTTTGTACTTTCAATGAGGCAGGGACTTTGGGTTGACTTATACATTCTCAACACTTTGCTGTGCTATTACTTTCTGATCGGTTCAATTCCAGAATAAGGTTTGACTTTGCCTCTTACAAATCATTGAATTAATGCAATAATAGTATGAATAGTTCTCATGTCCGGCTATACGCGTGGAAGAATACTGCATGGGGTAACTTATTATTCCATACTGCTTTGAGTTGTTCAGAGTCCATTTGGACTGAAACTAACAAGAAATAAGTTAAAAGTAAACATTATACCAAATTTGTTTAAAATCGCTTAATAATGGGAATGACCTGAAAGAAAACTTATTAATTATGCCTAAAATATTTTTCCTTTTAGATTGGTATTCACCACTTTGTGTTAATAATTTTTAATATTTTTGAAGTTGCTTTGGGGTAACTAGTTAGGGAGATAATAGATAGACTCCATCCTCACACAAAATGAACATGTAATGTCAATGTTCGAAATATGAAGTTCGACGTTGACAAAGTCCGTCACTCCACACTTATAAACGTTGTTTTATAAGTTATATTCATCGCGCGCGTTTTGAGTTTCCAGCCACATAACAGGTACGTAACATGCTAGTGGGCGATCAATTGCTGTTATTACGAGTTTTCGATCGAGGTCAAGGAGAATGGACGTGACACGCAGGCCAAATTGTTGTACATGAACTTGAACGGAAAGCATTTGTCAAGAAATCCATTTTGCAGGCCAGCGAATGCTGTTTAGGATAAAGCACTTACGCCTAGCCTTTACGTATCTATATTTGTTAGGCTGCTGCTTTTTCATAACTATGTTTAACCGGAGGTTTATTACACCTGCTATAATAAATGGCGGTGGTTACAAAAGCTCCATCTGTCAAAATAGGTGTGCAATAATTAGTATATTGTACTAGCGTCCGCGTCAAAGTTCTCGCGGGAACCGCACATTTTTCTGCGATAATAAGTAGCCTATATACTGTTCCAGACTAAAATCTACATCTGAGCAAATTACATCCCGATCCGTTCAGCCGTTCTGGCGACATTAAGTAACACACATCCATGTACAGTTTGCATGTATTATAGTAGTAACATTACTCCAACCAGTTTCTACTTGTATGTTTTTGTCAAACGGCTTTGTCAAGTAAACCAAAGTATGGGTGGGTGGTGCAAAAATAAGAATCTCATTTTGCGCCCCTAACTATAAATGTTGACAGGTCGCTGAATTTAATTTAGTGAAATATTTCTGTAATCTGATTTTAACATTACCGTAGTGTAGCCCACAGTTAAGCAAGCAGAAGCACAGAGTATAGCAAATGCTTTAATTTTGACAGAAACCTAAATGAACACTGTAGCGTTTGTTTTACAGATTTTTTATCATGATATTTAATAAACTAATTCGCTTAGTATATTATTTATTGTAAAAATTAAAGCTATTGCAATAACCTAAAAAATAGAATTGGAGTTGAATACCGACCAAGGTCAAGAAGACCGCCAGTCGGTCTATTCGTAAAAAATGTCTCTCTGTGAACTTAGGTGATAGAGTTTGAGGTGAGCTTGTCCTATATAATGCTAGGGATAGGCGGCTCACATCGTACTTACTACGCCTACTTTCCCGAGGGAGGTTTTTACAAAATAGCAGCACATGTTCGTAATCCTGTTACTAAGCACTTAAGCAAGCACGTGCTGGCGTGCTGCCGAATTGGACGTAATGACACGGACACGGACGTCGACACGTGCCACTTCGGACGGATTCACGGACTTAGCATAGATTCAATGTACCTACGTTGAAGATACTATTAGTAATATATGATCTACAATATATGACAATTTGCTTTTAAATTGCGAATAATTGTTGTATTCATATACATTCAGTTCGATTTGTTGTAATACCTTTTTAGTAGTACCCAAGATATGTTTTTATGATTCGTTCTCTTTCTGCGAGTTAAGCGAAATGAGAAATAATTAAAAGTGGTGACAAATAATATCCAAATTTATTCACCAACAACATAAAAAAAATGAAATTCACTGTTTGAGAAGCATTAAAGAGTGTTGGCAATAAAAAGGACGAAATTTAGTATAGGTTATCAATTTCATGGATTAAACAACGGTACAATCGGCAACAAAAGACGTGGAGCAACAAATATCGCTAAATACTCTGATCCACACAATACGGTGAACATGAGAAATAAAAAAAACATCGATGATCGCTTATAGCAATAGTAACTGCACACATGAATACTACAGCATTCAAGTACTTTCATTCGCAATCCGTTAAACTAGCTTAATATACATGATTGTTTACATTTAATTCTCTCGCCATATGAAAATGAAGAAGGTTGACTTATGATTTTTCAGTCTGCGTACGTACAATAAAATTTGTATGTACTGCCTATGTCGTTAGCCTGGCGCTTGTTCGTAATGCAAAAACTATTCATGTTGCTGTTTTTAATAGTGCTCCAAAAATTGTTTCGTTTGGAGCACTAAACTCAATAAGTTCCGTTAAAGTCCGTAGTCCTTTATACTATATAACAAGATAATCGATGGGCGTTGTCGCATACACCTTTTCTCAATAGCGAAACATATTTATGTAGCACGTTAGATAATTATACTTACCACGACCGTTTTGTGTAGAAGAATTTAGTAAAAAAGGAACTAGTGTACGTTGTACATTTCCAATGTCTTATTAAAGTATTGGATCGATTTGGCCGAATAACGAAGCATTTCCGTTTGTCAAGTGGTGCGCATGTCGAGTCAATTTATTTTGTAACCTATCTGTTTATTAGTAGCTAAGGCTGACGAGTCTGTGTGTGTGATATGTGAGCCATATTATTTCAATGCTCGTTTGTATAATAATTATGCTCTGCTTTTTCCCCTTCAAGATATTCTGTGCATTGTTAGGAGCCAGATAATTTGGGGTTAGCCCATCTTGTCGTGGCTCAATTGTTCTAGCCATCTAAGCTCCCTAAGTATTCATTTTCTGAACTCGTTCACCTTTCTTAAACATTTTCTTTTATTTACTTTCATTTATAGGCAATAAACAGCCTGGGGGACTAAAAAAGTTTGGTGTATATTAAAATTAAAATATTATTAAACAAAATAGCGGTAGAAAAAATCCACATGTTGCCTGGAATGGTCCAATAGTTACTCATAAGACGGCCGCGCTTCATCAGTGTTTCAATTAACATCCATTACTGAAAGGTATCATGTGAAATAGTGTGGACGTTACGCAGCACATTGTGTCTGTGTTTGTACTCTAGTTACAATTATGCGCCTCACACTTAATGTACAGGGTGTAACTCTAAAGCAATCCTACAAGTTAAATGAAACATGGAATATTTACTGCAAATAAAATAAATGGTTGCCTCACTCGAGCATGGTTGTGTCAATAAAATTAAAACAATTGTTGCTGCTTGGTTGTAATTCATCTATGACATTTTGAACGTAAACTCGTTCTCTTTCACAGCCCTTATAAAAATCATTGATTGGTATAATTGTAATTTGTCTTTCAGGATCTGTTTCGGCCAGTCTATTTCATTTGATAGATTTATAAAACTAAATGTGGAATGTCCTAACTTAATTACAACTCAAACAAAACCTTTCTTAAACTAAAATTTGTTTGGCTTGATAATATTTACGCCTTGTGTATCTTGTTGGCCGAATTTCAATTTCGCTTTTTACCGCGTTCATGTCGCGAAGAGTAACATCTCGGGGTGCAAAACAAAGTATCCAATGTTGCTTATGTTTGCCTACAGTTTTACATTCAGATGTAAATGGCGCCTACACCGACTGAGGCTTTCAGCAGTTTAGCGATAGGCATGCTCTCCGAGATACCTTATACTCATATATAGAGCACAAGCTTTACATTTCTTGTATCACGACATCATACACTTACTGCAGCCGAACATGTGTACACTAAACATATTTCAAAAATCCTACTTTTTATTCTTAATCTGTATGATTTTGTCTATGTATATGACGAAAATGTATGATGTTTGGGCTTTAAAGATAATTTCTAAATATAAAACAGTACAGCCAGAACAAATAAAATAAAAGCATTTAGATAGAAAGAAAGTCATCGGTCACCGTAATAAAGCAGGATACGGTTTTTTAACGGCTATTCCTAACTATACAGTTAAGAAGTAATGTAGGCAGCAAAAGTTGAGACCTATAATATATCTCGGAGAATATTGCACCGACCTTACATTGTTGCACTCAAGGAAAGCTTTTCAACATTTACATGGATTAGATCGAATCCTGGGAAACAACAATGACTTGGCGCGATCGACTATTGATATCTATAATATTCGTTTAAATTACGTAAATACTTCATATTTGTTCAGGTAATGCGGAAGTTTATAAGTTAAAGTAATAATGCGCAACACTGCAACGATGTGATAATTTAACATCGATGTCTTACAACTTGATACAATTCAGTCAGCACATCGAAAATAAAGCGTGTTACGGCAACACAATATACAATCCTCATAAGTTTATGGATTAAGATTATGGTCGTTCATGATTCCCCTTTATTTGTCAAATAAGTAACTCGTTAAGTGAGCGCTGTGGTTTCAGGCTTTAAAATTCAACGAGGAATTAATAAAATTGATTGATGATTAAAGAAGATAAAATTGATTGATGATTAAAGAAGACTTTGAAGAATTATTGTGAGTACGTAGGGAAGAAGGTTCGACCTTTATTCAAAGTAAAGTTTTATTCAAAAAGGTAACGTGCAAAGGTAAAGTGCATAATTATAGATTACTCGATGTGAAATATATTATTCAAGTGTTCATTGTTTGTGTTATACATAAATGTTGTCTCGATATCAATGTAGTATAATTCATCCACGTAGTTGGGACTCTTGTTTTCTTGATGTCTTTGTAACGTGCAAAGGTTAAGTGCATTAAACTTACCCGGCGTACTATAACAACATTAAACACCGTTAATTTTAATTAGTATGTAAAACAGAAAGTCTGTAAGGGTATTGATATCTAATCATAAGGATAACATCAAGTTACGTGATGCATGCTAGTACACATCTGTACAATTGAAATTGTGTAATGCACAGCTTTTAGAGATTCGCAAAAATCCTAACGAACCTAAAAAATGGCCACCGCAGTTCGTGCGACCAGCTGTGTTTGAAATTATGAGAATAAGTTAAGTTTCTTCGTTTGTTTATTATGATTACGTATCAGTGCCCATCGCGTCGGTGCAGTTTAACCAAATGGTTATAAGTATCGTTGAATAACAGATATGATTATGTATAGCGTAGCTACTTCCTCTCCTTATATACGTCTATATAAAACTACCAAAATAAAATAATGCAAACATTGTTAATTGTCTAAACACATTATCTCGTAGTTGTACAATTAATAAGATAAGAAAAGCAAAAAAAAAAAAAAAAAACAATTCATGTTAAAATAAAGGATTATGAATGGGCGTTTATGTATTTACTCCTTCACAAGTCTTCAATCAATATAGACTAGAGCGGACCTCTTTTATCATAAACAACAAAATAATGGCTAATAACGCGTTGAAGTTAATGCATTACAGGGCATGATACTATGATGATATATTATCAAACAATGAATAACACCAACACTGTTGATTCAAGTGAGAACAATAATTTGTATCGGTTCGTTACTATGTAGTTTAAAATCAAAATCCATCTAGAACGTCAATATGTTTTTGGTCCACAATTGAGCTGGTACTGTATTATTGGTCAAGATTGCATTGATTTAATAAAAGCGTAGGCGACAAGGTCGGCTGCAACATTTTAAACAAAGTATTATTTGAATATATTAGCTTTGCTTAAAATAAATAATATTTAATAGTTGTACGTGCGCGTGCACTGAGGGAGGCAAATATCCAGGGGTTTGAACTAATATAATCGATGTAAAGGACACTTAACGAAGCTGAAAGTTACATGTCCTTTCCATCATTGGGATATATTTTTTACTCTTGATTTGGTCTGGAAACCTCGTTAACTGGCTCGTTAGCCTAGTGGTCCTAAGCGCGACTGGTACGCTAGAGATTTTGGGTTCGATTCCCAGGACGAGCAAAGTGTTATTGAGTTTTTATATGAAATTCTCAGTAGCAGCTCGGCGTTAGGATTTGTGCCCGGTTAATGGCAATAGGTTTGCCCCCTATTACCTGGGACCTAAAACATACCGGCGAACTGTGGGTCTACGTTGGTACACCTCTGCCTAACCCTTCGGGGAATACAGGCGTGGTGGTATGTTGGGTCTGGAAACCTACTGGTTACGGAGATATTAAAGGTCAAAGTTAAACTTTTGTCTACGTTTTTTTTTGCAAAAACTAGTTTGAAATGTCCTAACTAAACTTTAATTACCCCCCACGAGCCCTGTGCATATGCACCCATGAACACAATAAGTTGCGTGTGTTACATTGCATGGTACTATAGGCAGACATATTTCAGATATTTTTTATTGTATTTCCTCCTTCCAATAATTTTTGCTGAGTGATATGATCCGGTCCAAACTTAATGGCAGCTCGGAACATCGTGGGTCGCGATGCGCAGAACGCTGCTTGGACTTTGACTTGTATGTTACGTCCGAATACTGCTGACTCGCGCACACTTCTGCTTACGTACAGTCGAGCTCATAATAGTTTGTTAATTGTTGTGTTAAGATGTTTTTGTTATTGTCCCGTTAAAGTTTTTTATATTGTTACTCACTGTTTTGATAGTAAAGAAATTTTTATAGAGAAGATACAGCTATTATCATAAACAAATTAAAAACATTATTTCTAATATTTCGTAAAACTTATTTTGTTTGAACCCTTGAACCCTTCCCGTACTTACTTATACAGACAAAGTAGGTACCATAAAGCACTTAAAACCACTCACACAACATTCAGTGATATACATAGAAATGATTAAATGGAGCTTAAATTATTATTGACTTGACTGTGCCTGCGCGAACCTGCACTCGAAGCTAACTTCGGAGCCGCCATTTAGGTAGGACCGGATTATACTTAGTATGATTCCGTATTAAAAACTACAGCCCTTCAGATCCCGCAAAGTATCTAATTGTGATTGTGACATTTAGAAAATCATTTGTAAACATATTTCCTAAATAACAGGACCACAAAGCATTTAAGTAAATAAATATATAACGACAAAATATATTTATTTCAGACTCGTTCTATTTTTGTTTTTAATGTACAACTACATGCAAGTAATACCTAGTGTGGTCCCTTAGTTCTCCCGCACATTTGCTTGCTCTTAAGTTGTAACTACTGGTGGTGTCGCAAAATAAAATGAATCTGTTGCCAGATACGTGCGGTGACATAAAGCACATGTTGATATGTTGGTCGTTGTTGCTTGGGTCGGAGCCGCCCGCTATATTTGATGAACTTGTTAGTTTACTACATCCGCGCCGTTGGCATAGACAGTCGTGCTGACAGGTGCCTTTAGGTAGCCAGTATTGTACATGGCGAATGCCGCGACCATTCGCGAGCCAATGTGGAATGGCAAGGATTTTCTATTTCCGTTTAGAGATCTGATTAAGCTTAGTTGTAATTCTACAAAACATAGATGTCAAACCAAGCATAGGTTTATGTATTTCATGAATATCTAAATGTATTGTGGTAGCTGTTACTTGTCATTTCAACAACAAATTTTTTGAGATTTGGTTATTTAGGATTCTTATTATTTTTAAGTAGATTTAAGTTTGATATTTTTTTATAGTTTTAGGTTGAGGAGCGAGCTTTGTCTATGATAGGGCTGTTGAATTACAAGGCAGGGTAGTAACAAAGTACTGATTATGATATGAATGACATTTATTATTATATTTATTATTGTTATGGTGGATATGGTTATATGTTTCAAATCTCAATTTTGTGTAGAAGTTGTATACGATGAAGTAATAATTCTATGGCCATAGCTCTATAAAAATTGCTGTATGCATTTGATTTTTTATGCTTTATTTATTACCTTAGTATTAATGGTTACGAAAATTAGCTATACAAAAAACAAATTGATCTTGTTTTTTAATTATTGTGGCCAATGGTTGGTCCCTATTTCATATAAAATCATTGATTGTTATAGGGTATTTGACTATTTTTAATTAATTTATATTGTAATATAACGTATCAGAAAGTAAACTCACTTCTAAAAAGTACTTTGACTAGAATCGACTACTAAATTAATACAGTCGCATCGTTTATATGGGTCAATTAAAAAAGTAAATGAATTTACGCCCATTGCTCCCTTATCACGTTTACAATTTGTATTACAAAATCATCCCTGGTACAAGCAAGCAGTGCTTACCTAATTTACTTGTTACATAGTTGCAAGTTGCACTTCATAAAAATTAATACATTTTAAATAAAAATAACTTAACAAAATTAAAATGTAACATATTATGTCGTACTTGTATCTCAATATTCTTCGTGTCGTCTGAGCCTCTTAGGTTTTGCGCCAAATTGTATTAAAAGTTGTAGTACTTATACTTACATATATTTGTTACATGTACACATTTGTTATCTTTTTTTTTCATTAATCCTATTCAATTAGTTGTATTTATTTACAATAATTATTGTATGATTAACCTACACACAAGACCTTTAAATAATAATAAAATAATAAATTGCTTTTTTATGTTCATTAAAAAAATACAGATCAGTAACACGTTGACCAATCAAATGGTTTTACAAGAACACAACTTTCGTTCTTCGCCGACCTTTTTTCCTTTCGCGCGTTTAAGGGTCAGGCATTGTCGACTTTTGGAAAACTGTATGTACTTAAGTAAAATTTGTGTGTCGAGGTCGGGTCTATTTTCTGTTAAACCATCCATACTTATTATAAATAAAAAATCACAGTAATTCATTCAAATCAGTCATTCTGACTAACTTTATTCAAAGGTTTCTTTAATATTTCTGTTTCCATTTACTCCCTCATTAATAATGAGGGAATGTAATGAAGTTTAACCAATATTAACTCCAGACTAGCTATAGGTACATTTACATTTACATCGAGCCATAAGTATAGCATAACACTTCAGGTTTACTATTATTGAGCTAATAAGATTTCCAGGAAAGTAAACTGTTGAAGTCATACCTAGAATTGACAAAAAAAAAAACATTCTTACCTGCGTACTGTTGAACGAACCTTCTTTTCAAACTCGGTTAAAAATAGCCAATTACCCTGTTACTATTTGTAATGTAAAATCAGAAAAATATTTTCAGATTATTCTAAATTAACATACGAATGTTCGGTAGTACCCGCGCTGATTATCGCGCTAATGTAGGTTGTTGCAAAAAAGTAATCATTTTGAAATGATAGCTTAGTGACAGTTGGCGCTTGCTGCATAACGTATGTACTCAGTGGCATTTAGTTTTGGGCCGCAGAATTAATATTTGTTCGGGCATAATGTCTAAACTAGATTAAAACTTTACATGTATAGTTAAGTTTGTGTACGAGTTTATCTACACTGGCTGTTTAATAGAAAGACTGATAAGCGATTTAAGAAACGTAAAGATATGGCGAGTGTTAAAGATGATTGGTGTTTGGAGGCCGCAATGTTCGTTACTTGTTTAATATTCCTTTTAGTTACCAAAAATGTTTATTACGTTTGTTAAGTTTATTCTACTTTGTCGCAGTGCGGACATGATTATGATGTGAACTTGTATTGTAGTTATCCGCACCTTATGTTTACTGGATTGTTATGTAATGATAATTATATTATTAATTAAAAGCATAGCAACATAGATCGCTTTTGCATTTATGGGAGGTGTGGGTTAGTATAGTTACGGAAACTGTGTGTCTTCCAAAGAACAAATGATTGCTATACACAAGTATGCTGTCGCAAACATAAGTTAAGTTGTATGACGTTGACAACACTTGCGCCACACACTTTCCGTAATAATTCTGTATTTTCCCCATTTATGATTTTTATTTTTTATACAAACTGCAAAGAGCTTTATTCTTTTTATTTTGAAGCCCTTAATAAAGGCGCGTGTCGACACAGTGCCGACAGGATTCTATTTATCCATTGTAGCATTTTGTTCTGAAATGTTTATTGTGCTGTCCAAGTCGCCTAAATAATTAATCACAGCTTGCGACAACATAGATGAAGTAGGTCGATAGCGACCACGATGTCGACCCACTTCAATTTGGTATATGTGTTACCGGCTAGCTGTATGATTCAGGTATGCTACACAATCCCTAGTAATGTATGAAATATTATTGTCCATTACATACTTTACCTAGGTAATGTATACAATTCCTAGGGATTGTATACATTACCTGCTGGTCCACCGGTAATGTGTAAAATAAATAGATACTGGTCTATATTTATCAATATGAAGCGACCTGCCTATAAAATGACGGGCAAATGAAACGTTTTCGCATAAAATTTTAAGGCATAATTTTGTTTGGCCTAACGTGTTCACATAACTTTTATTAGCATATCATTTTGTCTAATTTGGAGTTGCATACATTTTCCTGCATAGCCAAGTAGCGCAACATAGGGTACAAGGAGCTTAGAGCACCCCGACACGGATGGGATTACTTAAAACCCTGATGTCAGAAAAAGGGGCCCAGCTGTGCGGGGCTCCGTCATCGAGGTACTTATATACCTTCGATGTGAAATGTAGGCCATAAAACGATGTCCGGGAATTTATGCTTAAAAATATTATCCGTAATGATCATTATGCTGAATTTGAACGTTTATTGTCGTCCTGCCACCACGTCACCTCCTTCCTTGCTCTCGTCTATTACACGCATTACCGGCTGCGCATTCGGCATTGTATAGAATACCTAGGCAAAGTATAATATAAATAATATTCCATACATTGCCTGCACGTTTTAGGTATTCTATACATTGTCTAGGTATTGTATAGAATACCGGATTATACAGATTGCCGGTAACATATGCACCACGAACATTATTTGTCTAAACAGTGGGCTCACAACAATGGCGCCTCCTGATTGGTCGATTACTTAGGTGTTGTAAAGTGTCAGAATTTCCCCTTATTGCGACGACCGTTACTTGGTTTCGACTGTCGAGATAAAGAACAATTGGTTTATTTGTTATAATATTTCTGCAAATGAACGTGATCATGTAACCTATTTTGAAAGATGGAGCAAATAGTCGTAATGTTGCGGGTGATTCATACGATTTCCCTAGTTCGTCAGGCGCGTAAACTAAAACCAGTTATAGACTGTGATGGAAACTGAAGGAGAACTGCAGGGAGGGCCGGCAACAGGATAATAGCTGCGACCTAGCTACTCCGTAACACTCGAGGATGTTCTTTCAATCTAAGAAGCTAATTGAATAATACCTATTGCACGTTAGTAGTGCACAATACTTACAGGATGCCACAGTTTTCACTTGTATGCATCTAGATACATAGCTGTCCTCGCGATTTGCATTTCTTCTGTAACCAAATAAACATCAAATCCTATTCTCGACACTTATTCGATAAGCGGATACGGCGCACACTGTGTGCCCCTGGCATCGTTTCATGGCGGCTACAGACGTTTAGTTGAATACATACATTCCTGATAAGTTCCTAATAAACGAGTTGATTAATATGTATCTTACAAACGAAACGTAAACATTCGATACTTTCAAATGTTCGAATTGATGGACTCGTCTAATACAAAGACAAATTATTCCTCGTTCTAAAATGTAGAATCTGTAGATTGTGTTTAATGCTGCCAAAATAAACCAACCTACGTTAAAATGTCTTCCACTGTCGAAGTAATTCCAATGGTGTTGGATATAGAATGCTAATAAACATAAGTTTAGGAAATACATATACTGAATTGTTATTACTGGATAGTAGTGGAGCGATGTCAGGTGTTAAATTAACAGGTCGAGTCGGAAACACTATACTGAACACAAAAGAAACACTATAAAAGGCTGACCTATTTTAATGGAGCTGGGAAGGACATGCCTCGCTGCATACCGGCCGAGCTGTAGGCCCAAGTTGCACAGCTGGTGCCCCGAGACAATGATACGGGGTCGCGGCATGATACGAAAGAGATTGCGGGACAAACTGGATGGGGTTCTCCAAAACTGGCGGAATGAAGCACAGAATCACGAGTGACGGAAGGAGTGGAGAGAGGCCCTGGCGCAACAGCGGGAGAGAAAAAAGCGTAACAAGTCAAAACATTTGACATAATTATTGATTTAGATAGATATAATTAAATTATTTATTGAGAGATTGGGTTGGGTCATTTTGGCAGAACTTAGCTCTTAGTTTTTGTATATTGCCTAAAGATGAAATCAAGGAGCGGCCGTTGTGTTTATGTCAAAGGCACGGTGTAGGTAGCTAAAGGAATACTTGTCACCCAACGAGTAAATAAACTGACTGCATAATAAACTCGCGACATTGTTATCTGTCGAAAGTTTATCTCATTTTTAACCGACTTTAATAAGGAGGAGTTTCTCAATTCGTCTGTATGTTTTTTTTTGTATGTGTGTTACGCAATAACTCCGCCAGTTATTAATCGATTTCGATGATTCTATTTTTGTTTGATGGGGCATACTTCAGAAGTTGTCTCATATATATTATATCGAAAGTAGTTTCGTAAAATAACTGAAAAAATATGTGTATATGTCATCCAATATCTAAACGAATTAGCGTATTATGCTTTCTTGTGACATTTCAGTAAGTGGTGATTTGGTGTCTTACATGGTATTACTGTTCCCTCATGGATTTGGACGACAAAAAGTCGATACTGAAAAGCGAAAAATTAAAACATTTTTACAAAAAAGACAATCGCCTTCAAAAACTAAAAAGTGAAAAATAACTAGCTTTGGAAGTCGGTGGCAATACGAAACAACAAATAGAACCAAAGCCGCCGACTTCCAAAGCTAAAGTTATTTTTCACGTGTTAGTTTTTGAAGGCGATTGTCTTTTTTATTATTTACAATAAAATAAAAATTCGTTCGCATGGAGTGAACATGTTTGCCTACCACTGTCTTCAAGCCACACGTGCTTTATTACAGTCATTTCCTTTTTCCATACGTTCTAAGCGCAATTTGGGGCCTTACACTACGTGAAAGTGGTATGTTTACAGCATTCTGTACTATGAAATGATGTCTAGTTAATGAAAACGAATACACGCAAGTTAATTGACTTAACCCTATACCTATACTAAACTAATTTTTTTCCGTATTTTTAAGTGAACTTATCGGGAAATCGCCACAAAATTAGGGTTACCTACTTACCTAACACTATAACACACGATATGATGTAAGTGAATGGAAACTCAAAACAACATCGAGCCCAAACTGAGCTGAATGATTAGGTTAGGCACCTAATGCTTAGCCTAAATGTATTTGGGTTTAGCAGTATATGTGCTGGCCTATTAGAGTGAGTAAATATTTGTAAGCTACTTATATGATGCGCGATCATAGCAAACCAGGCTGGGGGAAACTAAAGTAAAAGAGTTCACACATTACTTCTTATTGTAGGCCTGTAGTTCTAAACGTTTAATGCTTTTCTGATTCACGCTTTTCGGATGCACTTATTACGTGAACTATCGGCCGACAAAATGTGCGCTTTATTTTGTGTTAGTCTCAAAACACTAACAACACTCGTTTGTTGATTGATTATTGAAAACAAAGTGGTAAAATTGAAATGATTGTTCGCCATCGAGTGAGGTCAGGGGACGGTAATGGTTGGGGGCGACATACACAGACAGACGCTTCGCCGGTCGCGTTGCACACCACACGTGGAATGTGATTAATGAAAAAGTAATAATTATAATATTGTCACTCTCGTTATTTACTACTCTGTGGTCTCTTTATTACTACTTTTCTAGGAGAAAGGATGGTGTTGGTACATATCATTATCATAATAATGTATTTAAATAATATTCTCTTAATCACTTTGAAATAATTTAAGATCCTAAACAATTCTTCATTTTAGTGCGCATTTAACCATGATCAATGAAAAGCTTACGTGCGTGAATAATGAAAAGAGCTTACTGTGTCATACGAATAGCTGCATTTATGTATGAGACTTGCTAATCAATTTCAGCCTTCTGCCATCAATTCAAATTCTCTCCTACCGGAAGAAATTGCTAAGGAGATGAAGACAGAAGATCAGATTCTGGCGCAGCTGCGCGCCCCACAGAACATTGGGCAGCCATCGCAGCAGTTCATGCCTGACCTGCAAACTGCCTCCGCTGCCACTCCTAAGCCTGATGATTGCTATGCATCCAACGTCGGTGCTACTCCGAACATGGAGGAACTACACAAACTTATTCAGACGGAAACGCTAACTGGCCACGCCAGAGTCGCCAGCATCGGTAACGTCAGTGTGCCGGAATCTGACAACTTCGAACCACAGGTTATGTTATAAACTTTTTACTTTTCCTTCTTTATAGTAAACTAGCTTCTGCTCACGACTTCGTCCGCGCAGTTTTATCATCCGAATTACTTTTTTGGTTACTGCTCCGCACCTATTGGTCGTAGCGTGATGTTATATGGCCTATAGCCTTCCTTGATAAATTGACTATTCAACACAAAAATATTTTGTCAATTCAAACCAGTAGTTCCTGAGATTAGCGCGTTCAACCAAACAAACTCTTCAGCTTTATAATATTAGTATAGATAAAGAACGTATAAAATGGATTCTTAAAGCTACTTATCGTTGATAACAAATAAAAAAAAAAATGTTTACAGCCAGTGGCATCGAAGTCAGCCAAACTTGAGCAGAGCTCCAGCGAGTCGAGCGTCACGAAGGCGCCGTCGCTGACGAAGACCCTTGCAGAGCCGAAGACACCGAAACAAGCCAAGGAAGCTGACAAGTCTACTAAAAATAAAGACAATAACAACACCAAGAATAAGAGCAAGAAGGCAAAGGAAGAAAAGAAGGAAGAGGTCGCAGAAGTAAAGGTGAAGGAAGAAGAAATGGTTAAGGCTGAGGTAAGAATATGTTTAGCAAACTGAAGTGTAGTCGTCAGGCTGACACGCATACCTTACCCTTATACATTATCGGCAATAGTACGCCAACGTACAATGTGTCAAATATTAACATTATTTTGAAGAATGCATAAAATGAAATGATATTTTTAAATAAAAATAGAGAAGTTAGCAAGTTTAGAAGTTTCTCGAGGGTGTGTCGTCCTTGTCTGGCGAAACCGATATTGTAACAGAGGTCTGCAGTTAATGGCGTTTCTACCTAGCCATTTTATACTGGCCCTTTTATCTGATATGTAACTAACAAAATGACTGACCAACCATATCCATATATCTATAAAACTAATATCTTTTAATATTTTATTGTTTATATATATATATATATACAGGGTTATTGGTTAAGTCGACCTGGATCCCTTAACGAGGTAGTTGTTCCCATCATTCCTGACTGATTTGCCTAAGACACACCGTACCCGAAAATTCACAGTTTCAAGATCGATATGTTACTTCATTATTTAAAAAAACCAGTAGACCAAAAATCGGCAAATCCTTAAAAAAAATTTCAAAGTCCTATATCTTGAAACGGTTAAGTTTCGGTTACGGGGCGGGTGTCTTTGGCAAATCAGTTAGGAATGATGGGAACAACTACCTCGTTAAGGGCTCCAGGTCGACTTAACCAATAACCCTGTATATAAGGCCGTAATTCTTTGAGGACTTTACATGATAATTATATTTGCGTCCATCTTACGCATAGCTGATATCGTTGTTGATACCATGAATAACTCAGATTTGTGAACAGTACTTAAATGTAAAATGTATGTGCAATCGTCATGGGGGCTTGATGATTTATTGGCAAGCCTGGTTCGCAATGTTAAACAAATTGAACCCGGGCTTGCGGTCAGTGAACGATCGGGACCTGGTTATGCTTGCAATGAACAGCCACTTTAGTTTGCATGTGATTCGTCCTAACAAAGGACGCCTTATCATTATAATAAGATTGTTATTATTACGCTTGCAAGGATTGCAATCACGTTCAAGTAAGTCTTTCTTTAGTGACCTCTCACTGTGGAATGGCTACTGACACGCCATTCAATTGTAATTTAATCATTTTTAATATTTCTCATACGTAATAATCATAACAAAGCAACTTACCTTAAACTATCTCAATATAGATTCCATTTTCTGCATTCATTAAAATAATGTTAGACTATTGTACATTTTGTATAGCAGCTTTGCGAAACCCCTTTTCCCATCGAGCTCATCATCCGTGACGAATTGTCGCCTGTAGCCAAACTTGACTTCAATACTGGCACGCACTGTCGTGATACATTTGTAAGTAATTAACAAAAATCATGTTTCAATAATTTCGTGATGGCCCTGTGGTTACGGCGTCCGTTTCTCATGCACGAGGCTGTGGGTTTGCGGCCGGACACGGGCAAGTCCAAATGTCGGTTTTCAATTTCATATGTACTTTCCAAGTTTATCTTGAACATCACTGACATCGGTGAAGGAAAACATCGTGAGGAAACCTGTGCTTGTATAATTAATATAAAATGATATTATCTTAAATCGTAAGTCCGCCTTGATCAAGCGTGTTGATGAATGCTGGCATTTTTGCTGCAGTGGGTAAAACTCATCAATAGGCTGGTATTATAACACCAAATGTTTTAACAGAAAAGATCACAGGAACCATCCCCGTCCAAGACCAAAAAAGAAGACAAATCTAATAAGAAGGACATCGAAAAAGAGAAAAAGGTAAACGGATTTAAATATCTCATTATGTTATTGCTTCGTGGAACTGAATGTCTTACAGTATGAGTACGGTTGATGTTATAAGTTTTGCTTAATTCTACAACTGTAATGCTATGATTGTCTTAACAGCTATTACCAACCTCATTATTGTTCAATAAGCTAGTTTGCGTTTTTAAAGTATAGAAAACATTTATTTTGTAATTCTGCTATTTTTGTAATGGAAACAGAAGTTTTTTTTTACTCTGAATGAAGTCTTGAAGGCCAAGGCTTTTTCAATGTATAGCTTAACTTTGAATAACGGCACTAAACTAATAATTACATGTATTACATGTATTATTGCCCTACATGTATTATTTTGTATTTTTTGTTTAAGTACTGTTTTTCTTTGGTATGTATATAGGAGTGGATCAAGGAGGGCTTTACAATCGTGAAGGGAACAGAAAAAAGCTCCAGCAAGGATAATAAGAAAAAGGCGGAGGAAGCGCGCATCGCAGACGAGGCCGAGCGTAAGAGGTCAGCGCCGAGGACTCAGTGCCCGTATTAGCAGTGTTGAATAGTTCATTGGTGTGGTACACCAAACGCATATTACATTACTTCCAGGCTTCTTTCAAACCGTCCAACATTTAATACGATCTAATTGTTTCGCAAACCTCGCCTGAGTTTCAATGCTCAGTTTTTAGTAGCGCGCTGCGCACACCCGCCTAGTGAGTGGATTGACAGCTCAGTGTATACTTGAGCGCATCTTCGTACGAGTGCAAACGTAGCTAGTGTTCTTTTAAATCTATGATATTAACATTACACGACTGCAAGGTACGTAATTCGACTTTTATAGAAAAATTAAAAAGCCATTAGTTTTACTAATTATATCAAGCTAATGTGAGATACGATGACTTCAAATAGTGAGTATGTTGTTTAATGGAGTTGGTCGTGTATTAACAGGAAGGAAGAAGAGAAGTTAGCGACGGACGAAGACAAGAAGAAAAAGCAGGCGGAGACAGCAAAGAAGCAACAGGTGTGTGTGGAGTGTGTGCCTTACTGTTGTACGCCATCGCTAGTATACTGAACGGCTCTTCAGTCCTCTCTTTATGTAAAGAGATAAGCGGCGGCTATACTCATCAACGATTGAAAAGGAACCACGCGCACATTGCCCATGACCATTTTTTTTTTCGGAATATTATAATGTTGTTTATTTCCCTCTGACGTCATTGACATGTCGGCATCCTTAACGTCATTTTAGACACATTATCTCATCCTCATAATTAATTTTTTTTTAATGTCTCACGGAATAATTAATGAATAGTGATGGATTTCTATTAGCAATAACTAGCCCGCCCGTATTTGATCGAGTGGTGATCCGCCAATAACAGAATCGTATTTCTCATGCAAACTACAAATAATATTGCGTATTATCATTTCATTAGTTTATTACACATTTCTTTATTACTGTCTAATATCGTATCGATTACAGGAGCAGCAAACTCAGCAGCAGCAACGGCAGGTTTCTGAATTGGTGTTGAAGAAGGCGCCCTGGTCCTCGGTCGCCAACCAGAACATGCAAGCAACCAGTAAAGACGGCCTCACGCTGGCCGAGATACAGCGGCTCGAGCGGGAGAAGAAACTTGAGCAGATGAAAGAACAGCAGCAGATGATGCAGATCATAGCTCAGCAGCAAGCCGCCGCACTGGCGCGGGAGCAGGTCGGAATTCAATTCTTCCTTGGAGCTAGCTTGCTACAGAAGAAAACAATTTCAGTGTTATGTCCTTAACATTTAAAAGTTTCTTCAAGCAAAATCGTTTAGATGATAAACACTCATCGCAAGTTTTGTTTCTGTGTCAGTCACGCACTAGGAATATCAACATGTGTGGTGAGCGAGTTTTACATGGTAAAATTTTGGGGCACGACGTCCCCATAACATTAACCATGTTTTAAAATAGGTCTAAATTTTTCGTTGGTGTGTTATGCACGTAACTGTAATCAGTTCCAATACAACTATAAACAAAACCGGAGCCCTGAACATCACATAGGTGATCGTCCGTTTGTGCATAGTTATTGTCTAGCTCTTTCTGCCTTCTTTCGGTAGGAGATGCAGGCTGGTTTGGGCTGGGCGAAGAAGAAGGGGTCTAATCAATCACAGGGACAGAGTTTGGCCGAGATTCAGGTTGGTTATACAAATTTAACATTTCATTGTTTTTTTACGCTACTGGTTGTTATCATAATTTATTAAATGACTTGACGTAATTGACTTCAAAATTGACGGTTACTTTAAAATAATACCGGTCCATTAATTCATTCAAATGACAACTTATTTGTGAATAGCTATAATATAGCAGACTAAATAATTAAAAGCATGATGACGTACAGGCAGAGGCACGCAAGCAGCAGCTGGCAGCGGTGGTCGCGGCGGCCGCCAGGGCAATGGAGGACGCCGAGCTCCTCCCGCCGCCGCCGGCGAACCACGCCCCGTGGGCCAACCCTACCCACAACGGAGGTGAATCAACGCTTATTTATCTTTAGTTGTCAGTGTGTTGAGATGAATTCTTGCAACCAGATTCGTTAGTCCGAGCTCTTTTCAAAGGGACTCGTCCAGAAGTATTACAGCACCACAAGACTTCAAGAAAGGTTGCCATGTTCCAGTTATCGATGTCATTACAGGAACATAAAATATGAACGTTTGTTCTTAGAATGAGAACGTATCAGACGCCTCCGGTACCTTCTACAGGTGTCCACAGACAGCTTTGATCACTTAATATATAGGTAGCCTGTCGGCTTGTTTGTCATTCATTGCCATAATAAAAAGCTTTCTATGCTCATATCATTGCGGTAACAGCACATTTATTTCATTAAACATACCATACCATTACGCCTATATTCCCCGAAGGATTAGGCAGAGGTGTACCAATGTACACTCACAGTTCGCCGGTATGTTTAGATCCCATGTAATAGGGGGCGAGCGTATTGCCATTAACCGGGCACAAATCCTATTTCCGAGCTGCTACTGGATTTCATGGAAAAACCCAGTAACACTTTCGGCGTGATGGTATGTTGTTCAGTTAATTTTTGGCAGACCTGATAAAAATATCAATTTTACGACTTAGAGTCAGTAAAAATTAAGCGTTACTCATCATAACAACGTATTTTCAATTATAAATTACAATTTAATAACAGTATGAGATATTTCTTAGTCATGCACTGTCTGTTCCGGTGATCAGAATTGGCCCCTTAGCTCGTGTGATTAGACCATTAGATTTCCTTTTTTGGGGTTATTTGAGGCCAAAGGTCTCTCTGTCAACAGGTCCACAACCACCCGTGCATTACAGGAAGAAATTAAACGCTGCATCAACGAAATTTAGTCACATTTATATTGGTAGAAGAAAGAGTGTGTATGTGCCAGCAAAGCCGTAAAGGCTACTTGCCTGATGTGTTATTCCTTAAATAACCCTATTCTATGTACTTTAAGATTTGGTTAAATAGTAACAATATAAAGACTAATAACTGTGTTTTCTATTTCATTGTAATCTTGCGTTGATTTTGGCACAGCCATTAGAACACATTAGGAAATGAAAACTAATATAACCTAGACCACTGCGTTAGTAGCGTCTTAAACTGCACTGAGGTTGTGTGCGGCAAGCACAAGTGTAAGACAGGCTGCCGACTCGACCTCTCTGGAGGCTACCTGGCGTAGGACAGCGCAGTCTTACGAGCGCATGTGGCTTGTGGCAAGGATTACCCATTCTGGGTGTCACCTTTGCGTGTATCACACTAAGGACACGGTGGAGCACACCGTGGCGGTGTGACCCGCTTGGGCGGAGCATCGCCGGGTCCTCGTGGCGGCCATCGGCGGCGGCAAACTCGCGTCTGGCCCTGGTGCAAGCCATGGTCCGGAGCGAGAGGGAATGGGAAGCAGTCGCCTCCTTCTGCGAACCAGTTATGCTAGACAAGGAGGCGGCGGGACGGTTGAGGTAGTGTCCCGTCCCAGCCGCCTTGGTAGACGGTCCGGTCGTCGGTAGCCGCGAAACGACTCCCGGTCACCGTATACGCGGGCCTGTGGACGGTGAGCAATGAGTAGTGTCCGTACGTTGCATAACGACAGGCCGTGTCGACGGCGCGTTCGTGTTCCACGGGCGCCTCAAAGAGACGCCAGCAAATTTTGAAGGGGCCACTGAGGGCCGATGCCTGCCGGGGCTGCGGGTTGTTCGTAAGAGATACTGCGCCCCTAGAACGTAAAGGGCACAAGAAGGAACATGAATGGGTTTGACACTGCGTCCTGCCCCGCCAAGGGTAGGGGGAAGTCATTTGATGATTTACCATCCCTAAAGAGAAAAACGGATTACCCATCTTAGTTGAGTTAATTAGTAAAATAACGCGAATTGTGCTGCAATAGTTCTCAAATTTAGTATATAATTCTGCTTTATTAGGAGGTTTTTGGGACACTCAACAACCAAACTCGTCGAAGAGTGAGAAACAGCACGAGTCGCAGAAGTTGGCTGAACCGACCAAGGCCAAGAAAAAACCGATTGTGAGCGCACCGTCGAAAAAAGACACGTCGCCGGCCGTCGAGTTTGAGGCTTGGTGCACCGGCGTGCTTACTTCTTGGAGCTCCAAGATTGACGGTGAGCTTTGCACTAGCTTACACTTGTGCTCAAAACGTGTACAGTGGACGTGTCATCTTATATGTTTGTATTTTGTCAAAAAATGCTGGAATGTTGTATCACTTGTTTCAGTGCCGACTTTTGTTGGCTTCCTGAAGGATATCGAGTCACCATATGAGGTTAAAGATTACGTCAAATGCTATTTGGGCGAATCCAAGGAATCTAACGACTTCGCTCGCCAGTTCCTGGAAAGAAGGTGATAGTATTTTACGAACGTTATTGTTATTTATGCCTTACATTTTAATAAGTTTAATGGTTCTGATCGTGTATCATTTGTGCAGGTCTAAGCTCCTCCGCGTCGGTATGGTGACGCCGTCAGACGACCTGTGCTCCCCCGCCATCGCGGTCAACCCGCGCACCACCTCCGGCTCCGACTACCAGGAGGTGAGGGGCAAGGGGAAGAAAACCAAGAAAAATAAGATGCTAAAGGTCGACGTGCGCATACTGGGATTCTCAGTGACCGCATCCGAAGACCGCATCAACGTGGGTGACATCGACACCGTGTGAGCTGTCGGCGCCCGTTCTCGTGTTCACTCTAACTCGCCTTGTGATAACCCATCGGAGATATAAACACTAGTGTCGACACTACTCTTACTGCGACCGCCGACAGCCCGCGGCGCGCGCGGTGGTATCTACCGGGCCTGCTGCGAGGCTACGGCTCCCCATCTCTCCCTCGAATCAATAATACTTACTCTCTCAAGCATATTTTGTTAGGTGCAGCTGACGATACGTTTACACCACGTATTGCATGACGCGTGTGCCGACCGTACACTTTGCCCTCCTCGTTAGTTTAGCATTGAACCTAATTATATTTTTGTTTCTTCGCCATACTCGTTCATTTATTTGTTCTCATTTATTACTTGCTTGTGTTTAAAATGTACTTGATTATAATATTATTTATTTTATTACTTACATAATTTTTTGAATATTATGTATTTATATTTATTAGGTCTGCACTCTGCTTATGTTTTGTGTTTAATCTAATAACTGTGATGCTGTTTCTCTAAAGCTAAAATTAAATTAATGTTACTACTCATATTAACGTTAATAATACATGTTGGCGTGAATTTCTCGTCTCAGTGATGGGACATCAATATGAACCCCTATTTCAACAATTCTGTTTTACATTATTTGAACTTATTATCTTTTTTGTTGGAACAAGTCACAACTTTTCCGGACTTTGAAATTTGAGATTAAGTAGGTGAGGAATGAAGAAGGTCGTTAAGAAACTATGAAATATAAGAAACGAAAAGGGTTGCTTAGTGCGGTCGTAAAACACCTCATAAAATACGTGGTACCATTTACACTCGGTTGTGGGAGCAGAAGTTCACGACGTTTCAAAATTAAACCCATGTCAAGTGATCTCATGGGCTAGTGAGTATTCAGTAAGCCAATCAAATCAGTTGATATGAGTTTGACAATGTGTTAGCTTTTTTTTGTTATAGTTATCGGGTTTGAAAGCTGTATCGTCAGTGCCAGTTTCTGTATTATATTTTGATAGTATTTAATAAAATTGTACGTAATATTGAGACGAGGGCCATTACTGGCTGTCAATTTCATCTTCAAATACTTTTCTACGCTGTGAAATAACCTGAACAATGTTACCGAACTTTTATAATAGTAATAAAGTGTATTTTCTGCAGAGAACCCGTTCGATACAGCTAGCGTGCTGGGCATGTTGAGCCCTGAGCCAACTCGTCACGTAGCTAGTAGTGCATAATATACCACCGTCATATTGTGCCTTCAGTGTGTTCTGGCTATAGAATGAGTGGAGGAGTGTCTTCTGTAAAGCATTCATTTAGCTTGTTTCATATTGGATCATTAGTCATCTTATAGCAAATACACACTAAAAGTGTTATCTGTTATACAAACACATGCTTCGTCAGTTGTGACAACCAAGTGTGCATTAATAATTGAGACGAAAAATGAACGTCTAATCTCTGTCCCGTATCTATGTTATAGCTTTGAGTTTTATGATTAATTTATTATTTATTGAGATTACTGAATTGATTAGAATATTTGTATAATTTATTAATTTCCTTATTATTGGAGTAACGGCATTAATTTATATGATTTTATATTCAATTCACAACATCACTCGTGACCTGAGCACAACTTGCGCCCTCACCGCTGACTCCAATCGTTATCATGAGACAGAGATTAGCGACTCACGGCTTCCTTTGCGGAATGTCCCTGCAGTTTTCTAGTCAATTTCTACAATAATAATAATAATGGTCTCGTAAATAATTTTAAATATTTCGATGAAATTTTAAATACTTGTGGAATATTTTTAATAAAGTGGCGTGCAATTGTTAATCACAACTGTTTACATTTTAATAATACATTTTTTAAATCTTGTATAGCCTAAGCAGGAGGTTATTTTATTTTGCTCATTTAAATAATATTACGATATGGATGTCACATATCTGAATGCCACGCATTTTTGTTACGTGTACACTTAGCTTAAATATACCTATTGTTAACATAATAAATTGTATGTCAACCTTTAATATAAAAAAATATAATAATGTTTTTTGCATCGTTGTCTTAAAAAGTACTGTTTACAGTTATTTTTTTCACAGGGATCTGAATAGCAACTTCTACTTGTAATGGTTGGTCCATCACAAGTAGATAGATCAAATAATACTTTTGACAACATAGCTTGAGTGTGTCTATCAAAGATTAGCAGCTACCACTGTGATCCCTGTTAAAGAAATCCGCGCGTACACTACTTTGTGCTTGTTTGCCTGAACATTAAAGTAGTGCTGACTGAGACGGAGGGGATGTCGAGTCGCGTCGCAGCTTGACAACGTGGGTCTCTTTTTATTGTTCCGAGGCAAGCTAGCACAAACTGAAACATTTGTGTGTTCAACTATATCAATTTAGCACTACATTCATTGTTTAGCAATTACAAGCTCATAAAGAAAGAACGGGGATATGTTAACTATGTGCATGGAACTAGGTCCTGTATTGGCAAAGGCCGCCATGATGAGTCGGGTCCCAACCTCGTTTACCATTCAAAGCAAACCCTGCTCCTGACTTTCGGGGGCAGCATGCGGGCAGTAGAACATTTGTTTGTTGACATTGCTTGTATCTTCCCAGATATCCGGGATTTGCATTTTTAAACTAATTCGTCGGAGGTTATTATAGTAACGATTTGTAGTAATTTATTTTAATTTGTGTAATTGTTACGTGGTAATGTACATGAGACGACAATAGGTATATATACCTGATGGGGTAGTGTAATGTGTCCAGTTTTGCACCTACTGTTATATTGTTATGCCTACTTCTTAATTGTCTAGTTTGTTCATAGTTGGCAGAAATTGTATGTCCGATTTTTTATTTAGTTTAAAGTTCGAGCTACATCGTAAGGATTTTAATAGTATTTTATGTATATATAACATTTTAAAATATTATATAGTCGTTTTGTATATACTTTGTTTGTTAACGAGCATATTTTGTAGCCCAATGTATGAACATGCGGATTTTTCTTTTTAATTTTCTATTTGAGCTATGATATTACCGAGTTGTGAAGGACTGTTACGTTTAACTCTGTGTCTAATACGAAATGTTATCCCGCGCGTCGTCTTTGTGTAAGACGCCAGCAAGCGTGTTGTCCCGCTGGAGTATGATGACGACGTGTTTTTTATCTAGTTAGGCATAATTGCCCCGTTGAGTGTGTTGTACATGCCGAAGTTAGCGCTGAATACACCAAACATAGGCAGATCATGCGCCGACGGGGCTTGTATGGGGTTTGTATTATTGCCAGACGACGTTAAAGCTAATCGTTGCCATTGCCAATAGTAACATACATAATAGGCATGCATCTATTTATATCACAAATTGAGATTTGTTCAGGGCCGACGAGTCGTGTAAAATTGCATGTTTATCTTTTCCCACGGTTCCAAACCGGATCATTAACCACGACTCCAAGCCGGATGTTCGACCACTATGATTACGAGCCGGATCTTTCGGTTTTAGCCGTAAACACCCATCTCAAAATCATAATTACTGTAATTAATTAATTGTTGTAAAACTCTTTGATGTCTGCCTTGGACAGACTTTCAATATTTTTGTGTCAATAATGTACCATCTCTATAAGAATTATTTACTAATGATGTAATATTACAATTTGCAATAACTGTCAAGATCATTCTACGAGATGTAGTTTTTTGACGATTAGGGCGTGGTCAGATAGGCAAGCTGTTAACTGGTGTGCTAGCAAACTACTCGTGAATGGCGAAGTGTAGAAATCAATCTTCGAGCTAGTAGAAACTACGCCAGTTGATAGTTGAACTAGTGTAGTTTCTACTGAGCTGAGCTACAAATTCAATAGCACACAATGTGACCTAACAACGACTAGGTAATCAAATAGTACTGGAGTCCTTCTAACGACCTCTTTTGCCACCTTGGTGTGTAGCGTCACAAAATATATTTATGAAAATTTAAATAATTAACCTATATGACAATCTGGCAAGTAGTAGCTTCGTGTGACCGCTCCCTAACTGTCTGTGTCGTGCACTGCGCTGTATATGTTGTTCAATATTCCTGAACTAAGTAGATACTGTTCGTGTTGTGGTAGAGGGAATTTTACTTATCCGTCAAGTGCATTTTCGCCAATTTTGAAGTAGAATTGTAGTCTTTTCTTGTATGCAGATTCTAAATGTGTTCCGATTTTACATATTTGTAGTGTCTTGATATTTGTAAATAACACTCATTTGTGTATAATTAATAATCAAATCAATTTTCTCATTAAATGCAGTTCGTTAAATGATTCTGAACATTACATGTTATTTATTAAAATGCAAATCAATTACTTCTGTTATAAAAGATGAGACCTTACTCTCGGCGTCATGAAACAATCCACTTCGACGTTCATTAATTTACACCAAATACTATTATATAAATTATGCCCCCGAGAGTGCGGGCTCTCAATTGTATCGTTATTATACCTAGGAATATTTTGAGTCATTGTAACCGTTTTCAAGCGTCAAATGAGTTTCATGTTGAGTGTGTCATACACACAAATACTAATAGTGCAAAGGGGCACTTGTGTATGTCGTTATCAGGATTAAGTTACCGGTGGAACAGCGCGCTTCAAGTTATCGGACAGACTCAGCTGTCTCCGAGAGCCGCGCAGTTTAACGATGTATGCCGTAGTGCTAGTATTTGGATCTATATTAGTTTTCTTTTTATGCTGATGTCGACATTTCCTATAACTTAACAAATGCTGAAATAAACCCAGGGGCCGCGGTCTGTTTCCTCGACTGTCGTTTAGGCACGCCAAAGACTAAAACAAGGCGCCTTAAAAACTGGACGAGGCAAGTGCTTTCAAGTCGAGCAACATGAACGAATCTGATCGGCAGCCCCTTGTACCAGGCGGACCTAGGATACCGCCGGGAACTCGCTTATTCACTTCCATGTATCGTGGAAACAATTAATGCTAATAAAATGATTTGTTTTAGAATCGTTACTAGTTTATTAAAAACACCTTGTCTTATACTCTTCATAAGTTGACACTTCGGAACTGAATTAAATTCATGAGTAAATTAGTGTTAAAATTTTTATGGTCATTGATAATGAATGTGAACGTATAATTATAACTGCTCGCATTGGAGCGTGTTGGTGTCGTGTCTAACCCTCGCGGAGATACCTCAAACCTTGAGGCTGTATGTTACTGTCAAAATTCTTAACTGATTAAAAATACTTTTCACTGAATTCAGTCGAAATCCTATTCAAGTTGAAATACATTTTCTCTAATAACTCGCTTACCAATAGTTTCGTACCTAGAACTAATATTTTTTCTTTCTTTTTAAACTCTTCGTTGTTTTGTACCCCATAAGTTAGTTTGTAAAAGTTTAATCTTTTTCGCTTTGCAAATTTTGGAGGTAAGTGCACTGTTTCCGGTACCTACAGTAGCAAAAATAAAACATCTTATGATATGCAAATGAATCCATTTCCTATAATACCCCTCTTGACCTAGTAACCCCTGTTAAAAATTTTAATTTCCTTCTGCTCTTAAAAAAATCAGTTTCTATTATATTTTGTTACATTTGAAGTGGTTAACAGTACATATAATACAAGTGAGGTAGGTTTGCCATTATGGTCGAAACTATATTGTAGCCTTACCCGAATGTATTGCAGCTGAGAGTTGAATGGTAGAATGCATCACGTTTCAAACGACGTTTTTCAACGCATACGTGTGGCATAAACATTGTTATAAATTTCATTGATGCGAAAATAAAATTGCAGTGAGACACTAAATTAATATTTTTGTTTAATAGCACAAGTAAATGCTAATTTACATACAAAAATAAATTAGTGAAAAATGTTTAGTAATCATATTTTACTAAAGTTAAATGTTTTACAAAAAATTGGAATAAAAATACTTTCAACAATCAAAGCAGCTGTGGCGGCAGACATTCGACCAGTATCGCACCATATGCTAAACAACCACCGTATCAAATAGGAAACCTTAAAAGACTTTGAAACGTCATCGATAATTAACTTGCAAACCTAATGGGCTAACAAACGTTAGCAATTGTTAGGATAGTTTAAAACTGGTCAGAAATGCTTTTGTCTGTTTTTTGTAGTACAAAGTATTTTAGACGAGTTAAGAGTTTTGACTAAAACATAATGTTTGCATTACGTACTTGTCCAGTAGGTTAGGCGACCGGTGCGCTATGCTATTAGCGAAATGGGTTTGAGTACATTCGCGGGCAGCTGTTGCTAGTAACTGAAGGCGGTCATTTGCTTTATTAAATTACATTTCTTTGTCATTCGACCTAAATTTTGAGATTACTAAACTATCTTGAAAATTCCGAATGGTTTTAATTTACAAATGATGTTATTGTACCTACTTATAATATCTGATGGTAAAAGGAAAATACTCAAACCTATCAGTCCTTAGTTGCAGGCTACCTGGGGCGTGCAGGCCGCCTCTGTTATTGTCGAACAGTTGTCTCATACAGCCATTGCCTAGCATCTCTAGTAGGGTGATAAATGAAGCAATAAGTGTAGGTATGTACCGTACTGATGTTGTGTAATCTTTAAAAATAAATGTTACTGTTTCGATAACTCTATGGAAAAGTATGTTTTAATGGAATACTTGTAAATATTAAATTAGAATTTAAAAAATAAAATAATGATCACTGAACCTGGTCGTTTTATTTACTGAAAGATCCTTTGCCCTGTACCTACGTTACCCCAGCAGAGAAATGGCTCCTGGAGTCGTATGAGTGAAACGTATAATTAGTGCGTAATCTGCTGTAAAAATGCGCCACAAAAAAAATTGTGCGCTTTGTCGTGTCATAGTAGGTCGGCTAATTGTGACCTACGCACATGACATACTAAGGTAAGTAGGTAGTACTTAATATAGGTAGGTACTTATCCTTAGGGGTTATAGGATTTCACATAATGCGATATTGAGGTCTCTGTACAATATTAATGTACTTACAAAATGAGTAATTAACCTACCTATCTAATTAAATTTATTGCACAATGATAATAATACCTATACTTAAAATAATATTGACAACATACAATGAGATATTATACCGATACATAATGACTGCACTAACCGACACCGAAAATATAAAATAGACAACAGCATCCTAGATGTATCCATATAGTCTGGGCATGGCAACCACATGCCGTGCAAAACGCATCAGAAGCGTTTCAGATCGTGCAAGGTGCAGGCGATCTGACATTAAGCTTGATCATGTATCACTGTCATGATGTTAACTAGTGCTCACCCCTTAATGACAAACGTGTGCTAATGTACTAAAGGCTACTACGTGTGGATGCATGAGATTATTGTAGAAATATTTGTATATGTACCTATTAATATGTTGCTGTACCCTAGCGGTTTAATGTTTGAAACTTATACCTACTACTTATGTAGATAGGTACCAACTTGTAACAACACGAATGCAACAAATAAATAGGTAGGTACATACCTAATATGTCAAATAAAAGTTATTATATATTGCTTTCAAGCAATTTTAGGGTAGAATAGAATACATATAATATCCAGTAGGCACTTTTTAGGGTTCTGTACCTAAAGGGTAAGACAGCACCCTCATACTAAGACTCCACTGTCCGTCATTCCGTCCGCCACCAGGCTGTATCACATGATAGATAGACAGTTAATTTTTTTACAGATGATGTAAGTATTTCTGTTGCCGTTATAGCAACAAGCACTAAAATAAATGTTTAAGGGGGCTCCCATACAACAAACGTGATTTATTTTGGTCGTTTTTATAGAAATGGTACGGAACCCTTTGTACACGAGTCCGACTCGCACTTGGCCTTTTTTTTGTCTGAACCAAGATCATAATATACTTACTTTCGTAAAAAGATAAATCAAATAAAATATTCAACGTCTAAGCTCCGACGTCCATTAGCCGTAGAAAATTGGCACAACAAGTAGGTAACGGTCAGAAGCTATTAGTAAGCAGAAGTAATTGTAGTCATGGACTTACGTGTGCTCGGTTTTATTCATTGGGTCTTTTGTCAATCGGTGCAATATCTTTATATTGGGTTCTTTAACACATAAAAAAACAAGGAATTTTAAATCACTATTTACTTTTTCTAAAGATATTAAAAAAACGCTTTTAAGTTTTATAACAGCCAGGACGTGAGCGTCTCTTGCAGCTCTTTCGAGGTCTCTTGCGGCAGTTGGGGCGCTTGGGGCGAGGGCGGCGGTGGCACGCCACGCCGCGGGCTATGTTCGCCACGTACCTGCTGCCCTGCCGCTCCAGGAAGCCCAGTACGGCACTCTTCTTTAATGTTTCTTCGGCTTTCCACGTTAAGGAGCTCATCTTCCACACATCTCCGAACTTGTCCTGCAAGTAGTTCGTGATTTCTACTGCCGAGGCTCCATGTTTATCTGCTACTTTGTAAAATGCGTTCATCACCAGCTTGGCTGTATTCTGATCTTGCTCCTGCTTCCGGTCGCGCGACATTCTGTCACATTTATGTTTTTTGGATGTCTTAGGAATTTAACATTGTTTCGGAATTTAAGAAAGGTATCACTTAATAGGTACTGGGCGAATGTATTTTACAGTATTAAAGCATACGGTAAGCAAATATGTCAAAATAAAAAAAGCATGAAAATCACCGACGCGACGTCGTGTTGTCAATTTTTTTTTTAATTAGTTAGAGATTTGGAAGACCAGTGTTTGACCTGCTACCATATACTTACTTATATGAACATTTTGCTGATAAGTAGAATAAAGTAGGGTGCACAAGAGTCGGTAGAGTAGGTAAGAGCAGCCATTACCGAGGTAGACAATTTATTATAAAAATGAACAAAAATATAGAAGACAGCATTAGTATGGTTATGTCATCATCATGTCAGCCGAACGACGACGGTAGCCACAATGAGCAGTACTGCGCTGCTCGCACCTAGCGATTTCTCTCGGCCCACCTTCCTTCTCACGCAGGTCTCAGCCATGACTACGATGTCGTCTGCAAAGTGAAGGCGAGTAGACCATTTCGGAGAGATCTCGTCTTCCTGTCTCGCCATTCGCTGTAGTGGAATAGGTTTTGAGGTCTGCTCGTCGCGACTTCGTTTCCAATAGAAGGCTTTCTCATATTCCACAAACGCTAAAGTTTAACGCTTAGCTATTGCATGTGGTCTGTGGTACTAAAGCCTTTGTGGAATAGAGATGGTAGGCCAGGCTAATAACATTTGGAAGAGAAGAGTAGTTATTGTAAGATCAAGTTACAACATTACTCAAACCACTGATGTGTATCTGTGGGTCAAACACTTGCGGTGGTGGTCCACTGTACGTTTGACGTGTACCAGAATCTCATCGCAAAACGGGAAATGGAAATTTGTAGTTTGCAATACCGGAGTAATTAGACTATACGATCTTGATATTTCTTTTATCTGTAATAATAACGAACTTGAATATTTATAAAAAATAAATAAATCGTGCAATACTTTCTATACTTACCTATTTATTATATAATAGTGTATGCCCGAGAATTGGCTTGCATCATCGCTTGTTATCGCGTGGATTTATCTTTTTATGTGCGGAACTTCAATTTATTTTTCTACTAATTATATAATTGAAGAAGTTACATTTATTTTAAAAAGGAATCAACTAAAAGTATCTAAATGTCTCAACAGCGGTTTTATGTCAAATTTTGATTAGACAATTACTACTGGGCGCAGGCTGCTTCCAACTTTGAGAAATTTATGGGAGAGGCCTATGTCTAGCAGTGGACGTCATGTGGCTAATACGATGGTGATGATGACTTACTAGCGCCACATCGTCGCCGTGCAGTGACAACCTTGTGCTTGCAATAAGCGTAATTAATGTAATTAAACTGGTGTAAATAAATGTATGAAGTGTAAATAGAGTTGTTTTCTGTTTTATTACAATTATTACATTACGAGTAGTAATAGTAATAAAATAGAAAAACGTACATTTACTTCATACATTTGTTTTTTACCTGCAGTTTTTTTCTTCTCCTGTTAAAATTGCGCTAGTGAAAGCACTGCACTGCACTACTGCACTGGTTAGTGAAAACGGCGGGAGTGAGCACGGCGACAATAGGAAAATGGTTATACTTTTACTTTTAAAAATGTCATTAGATTCTGGTAGACCAATAATTGCTGTACTGACCTGACACATGCGTCAGGTTCAGCAATTATTGTCGAGCAGACAGGGTATATGTCTGCTCGCTTAATTTATAAAAGTAAGAAGAATCACCTGGCAGGACGCGCCGCGGCCTACAATCGTGATTGAAGATGACAGCGTCGCGGACGAGTATTCTGATGCCCGCATCTTCAATAATAATAAAGTTATTAGGTATGTACAAACTGTACGTAATGATAATGGAATAATGCTCCTCATTGACTTGGGTATGATCCCGGCACCCGACCAGCACCGCGTCGTCGCTACACGTCCACAGGAGATCGCGTGGTACTAGGTGGACTGCGTGCGTGGGAGACAATTCTATTGGGTTAGAGAGTTGCTATGTGATTTCATATGTATGAAAACATCATAACCGCACGGGGCGAGCCGGTGCTGGTCGGGTTGATAAGTGAGATGACCTTGATGGCGCATCTGGCGCAGCAATTTCGTTAGTGCTCATTGTCTCCGTTACAGAACCAAGTGTACACAACAATGCAATAATCTCGCGTCTCTGTCTTCGCATTTCGTCAATGCAAAAAGTTAATCCGTGGCAGTATAGGTGTACCAGAATCGACATATATAACACGAAGTTTGATCCCTATGAAAGTCTCATGTATATGCCATCATATTCTGATAGGCTTCGGCCTGTTTTATGGCGAAACTGAGATCGAAGTCAAATCTCCTTTTAGCGAAACATGAAGATTCATTATTATGCCCTGAGTTTAGTTTAAGGAGGTCGTCGCATCGTTAGTCGAATACAGTGTTTCCTCTTTGCTCGTTTTTAAAAAAGGAACAGATTTATGTTCTATACACTACCATAAATAGTTTGACATTTCAATAAATCTACTATCCAAATTGATTTTTATAAATTAAGTACTTATCTAATAATTCATAATTTTGGGTGACCCCTAAAAGAAAATTTAAAAGCTTTAGAAATTTGATTGAGAATGGAACAACCTAGTAAAATGGAGACGGAAGACGAGGCTAAAGTGGCGGTCAAGCCATCCGAGAGCTTTCCTGAGAAGCTTCCGGGAAAGTTGATTATCCAGTATCTTCAGGAGATGCAGGAGGGGGCCACAATGCGCGAGATCGTACAGTATCTCAGCACCGAATGCGGGAGGGACACCGAAGAGCTGACAAGTACCGTAGTGACCACTTTAGAAAATGGAACCGCCCTAGGGTTCCTGGAGAGGAAAGGTTCTCACTACTTGAATTGGGCGGCTCGTGAAGCGTGCTGCAAACGTCGCCGGCGCAGACGTCGCAGTTGTGGGCGGCGCCGGCGACGGCGCAGGAAGCCTAGCTGCTGTTGCTGTATGAAGAAACGGCGCCGCCGCCGAAAGTGCTGAGCGGGGCTCCTGCTCGGCCTTAGCCCTATGCGACAGTTGTGAACGAGCTATAACAAAGACTAAATAAATCGGTGTCAGGCAGACAGGAATCCGTTGAATGTTTTGAATGTGTGGTGTATAAAATGTTTATTGACCACGTGTTTTAGTTTGATTCGTTACCTGACGCGTGCAATAGAAGTGCCTTTCGACCAACAAATAATACCAATCAAAAATAGTCGTAAATTCATGGCTAATAGTAGGTTTTCGAGTTGCGTATCTTACAAGTAAAAACAGATCTCTGAAAAATCCGTCTGTCACATAGGGCTTCGGTTAAATTTTGTGCAACGAAGGAATTAAATGACACCGCTAATCGAAGTTAAAGTATAAATACTTGTTACATGTTTTGGACTTCAGTTGGATGCTAACACTGAATATAACAAGTACAGTATAATTTGAAAAAACGTTAGGATTTTTATTTTTTACCGTAACTTGTTTAGTGGTCGCACAATGTTGTTCGCCGACCAGGCCATCGAAAAACATAGGAATTAATGTGTGAGTTAAATGCATGTTATTTTTTTCCTTTGGGTGCTCCCTCACCGGAAGCATTCGCCTGTTATAAAACGTTGCAGAATCGAGCATTTATCAGTGAGTGGTCCAAACTTAATATTACAGTGCGCAACCTG
Source organism: Caradrina kadenii (assembly GCA_947462355.1). Taxonomy (NCBI): domain Eukaryota; kingdom Metazoa; phylum Arthropoda; class Insecta; order Lepidoptera; family Noctuidae; genus Caradrina; species Caradrina kadenii. The sequence goes on along the minus strand of OX381672.1, from coordinate 24,412,819 downwards.
TAATACTACAATTCGTGCGTTACGTCAGTAAAGGAGGAGAACCGAGCTTATGGCTGCCTGTTCACAGAAGCGGAGCAATGCTGCGGAGCGGAGAAACGGAGAAATATTAACCAATAGGACTGCATAAAGTCTTCGCAGTTATACAATCGCATTGGCTTGGTTAATATTTCTCCGCTCCGTAACTTCACTCCGCTCCGGTGGATAGGCAGGCCTTATATGCCTATAATATTTAGATACAATTAATATTTCCGTGCTTTACTATAACGAATACTTCGTAAGCCATTGTGGAATCAATTAAACAAACTAAATGCTCAAAATCAAATCTGTAAGTTTATGGCGAACGCGGGCGGTGAGGTAGCACCTGCCAGATCTTCACATTGGTAATAAGTAATGATACCTTGTCCAACGGCTAACGAATACCCCTGTCCTCCGGTGTTCACAAATACAGCTAGTTTGTCATCTGTAGCTGTCTCGGACAGTGTGCGCGCACATTACTACGGAACAACAGCGTTCTGAAGTCAATTCTGTACTTGGTAATACCATATTCATAATATAATTCTTCATATAAACATAGGAAAACAGAAATAACACTTTCACGGACATCGAACTAAACGGTTAGAAGGAAGCAATGAGGTGTTGTTGTCGCCTGCCACTTACTGAATATCATGCGACATTGTGATGCTGGTTCGTTTATGAGTCGCTACAACTTGCGCCACTTGTAGCTTGACTAATTATTGATATTCGAGTAAATAAAATGTTGACTTAAATTCTCTAAATAAAAATTAGTCACAACGATCCAGTTGTTCTGAAAATGATGATGCTATGCAATTTATTTTTGTTTTTAAAGATTATAATTATTATATTGAATATAGGTTTAGATGGATCTAGACAGTACGCCACACTCGTACCATACTTACACCCATTTGGCCATGGTCATAGGGTTACCTAATGATGATTTTGGGAAAAAAACTAATACGGGACATCAATGAAACACCATTATACAGCTAAGAGTATATATTGTTCAAGTGATTAAATAAATGACAAATATAACACGTGCCATTAAGAAATAAATTAAAAATGGCGCTGTGCTCTCAGCTCTCACTCGCTGCACTGTGCGGGCGAGATCGCACGATAAGGTCCTTTGTTAGGCCACCATTTTTAATTCGCGAGTTACACACATGAATTATATTTAGATTTCAACATACAATCATTTTAATTATATTATATTTTTTCTGTAATAATTTTCTCTGTCATTTCATGTCATTCTCTTAGAATCAATCATCTTCATATAAATAAAAATGAATTGCGGTTCTTTAGTCTCGCTAAAACTCAAGAACGGCTGGTCCGATTTCGCCAATTTTGGTCTTGGAAATAATATTCATGGAAGTCCAGGAAAGGTTTAAAAGGTCAGAAAATATGTAAAAATGCAAATAAAAAAAGTAGGTTGGTAGAGTAAGTACATATTTAGGTAGGTAGGTTCATAGGGTAGGTAGGTATGTTGGGTAGGTAGGTAGAGGTAGGGTACGTAGGGTAGGTTGTTAGGGTAGGTAGGTAGACTTGCTAATGTAATATTAAGCATCAGTGGATGAGAATACGAATATTAATCCGGAATGTTGTGGTGCAACGTACTTAGGGGTCCACAAAGGGCGCCAACGGGAACATTTTCCAAAGCCTGTGCTATCCGTCCGTCCGTTTGTCCCTCAGCGGGCGTATCTCAAGAATTGTAATAGGTGAAGTGTTGAAATTTTCACAGAATGTGTATTTCAATGGCCGCTATAACAACAAATAATAAAAATAAAATAAACAGTGTCCCCATACACGAAAGGCGGATTTTGCTGCAGTATCAATGGTAGAGAAGTTGGAAGAAGGTAGCTTATAATTGGAATTTGAATTTTTATTATGATTTGACAGACAAAATTACCATCTTATTAGACTATGATACGATTACATTTGAATTGATTAGATAATAAACATGGTTCAATCTATATTTTTCTTTGTTATGTTAGGTATATAGGATGAATATATAAACTATTTCAAATGATCTGTTCTAGTTGTGAGAAATGCTTCATCTGTTGACAGAGAGATGGTTATCCAAATTCGTGCTTAGAATCCTCATAACCCTTTTCTATTAGCCATTATAGAGTAGAGGTATGTGTGTTCTATTGCTACGGGTGCAGAGGTTTAGCTTCTCTTTAATTGTCCGATTTTATGTGTTCCTATTGCTATGGTTAAATGTGTTCCTATTGCTATGGTTAAATGTGTCCCTATTGCTATGGTTAAATGTGTCCCTATTGCTATGGTTAAATGTGTTCCTATTGCTATGGTTAAATGTGTTCCTATTGCTATGGTTAAATGTGTTCCTATTGCTATGGTTAAATGTGTCTCTATTGCTATGGTTAAATGTGTTCCTATTGCTATCGTTAAATGTGTCCCTATTGCTATGGTTAAATGTGTTTCTATCGCTATGGTTAAATATATTTCTATCGCTAAGGTTAAATGTATTTCTATAGCTATGGTTAAATGCGTTCCTATTACTATGGTTAAATGCGTTCCTATTACTATGGTTAAATGCGTTCCTATTACTATGGTTAAATGCGTTCCTATTACTATGGTTAAATGTAAATACATTTAACCATATTTAGGAACGCATTTAACCATAGTAATAGGAACGCATTTAACCATAGCTATAGAAATCTATAGCTATGGTTAAATGCGTTCCTATTACTATGGTTAAATGCGTTCCTATTACTATGGTTAAATGTATTTCTATAGCTATGGTTAAATGCGTTCCTATTACTATGGTTAAATGCGTTCCTATTACTATGGTTAAATGCGTTCCTATTACTATGGTTAAATGTATTTCTATAGCTATGTTTAAATGCGTTCCTATTACTATGGTTAAATGCGTTCCTATTACTATGGTTAAATGCGTTCCTATTACTATGGTTAAATGCGTTCCTATTACTATGGTTAAATGTGTTCCTACTACTATGGTTAAATGCGTTCCTATTACTATGGTTAAAAGTATTTCTATAGCTATGGTTAAATCTGTTTCTATCGCTATGGTTAAATGCTTTTTCATCGCTTTAGTTACATAACAGTGGGCAAGAATGTATGGGAATTGGTTCATACGTCGCCAAGGATAAATCGTATGCCAAACGGAAGGGTACAGTATTGTCTCTTCAAACATGTAATCAAAAGGCATTGAAAACTTATAATAATTGTCTTGTATAAACTCAAGTTCTGATGAGGTCGCTGCTTTTAGCAAGCTAAATACGAACGAATAACTATAATAAATAAATATCATCTGCCTAGCCTTTTCCCAACTATGTTGGGGTCGGCCCCAGTCTAACCGGATGCAGCTGAATACCAGTGTTTTACATGGAGTGACTGCCTATATGACTTCCACAACCCAGTTACTGGGCAACACGATACCTCTTGGTTAGATTGGTTGTCAGACTTCCTGGCTTTTGACTAGCCGTAACGACTGTCAAAGATGACAGTCGGGGCCAACGGCTTTACGTGCTTTCTGAGACACGGGTTGTCACACCACTAACTTCCAAACTCCGGGCTGCTACTGAGCAAATCTTAATGGAAAAACCCAATAACACTTTTTGGCCGACCTGGGAATCGAACCCGGGACCACCCGAACATTAGACGCGCTTGCGACCACGAGACCAACGGGGCGGGCGGGGAGGGTCGGACGGGGGTTGTAAACAGATATAACAACATAATTATTCGAGAGTGAAGCAAATTAAAAAAATCTATAATAATTTTTGCGGCATAAATTGAGTTGTCTTTGCTCTAATTTCTCAGGTCGATTTGGATGTCCTCCTGCGTGTCGGAAAACTATGTACCCTTTTGTTTGGTATATGATTAATCGTTGGCTACTCGACGCTTGGACCTCTTGGGCACAGTGGGTGAAAATGTATGGGAGTTGGTAATTAACTTATAAATACTCAAAATCTCTCGACGGATGGATTTTAATGCCCTTCTGTATGTCTGAATACTACATTGAACCCTGTCGTTTGGAATATGATTCTCCTTGGCGGCGCTTGGACCATGTTTGCCCACTGTTATTTGTTCCTATTGCTATGACTGAAACATGTGCTGCTTTACTTTTTTTTTGTACATGGGTATTTTCAGGTCGTTCAAAAGATATGTAATGTAGTATTTCATAATTAAGTAAATATTGTTGTGTTCTGTTCTCCTGTTATGATACAATGTGGTAATATTTTAAAGTTAAAATAATGTATGTTGGGGTTATTATAGTCTTATTTCTTGGGATAAATACGGAGTTAGAGCTAGTATGCATTAATATATTCGAGTTGGGTAACCTCGTTAATATTTGATTAAAGTAATATGGGATTGCTATGGTTAACTTATACGTATCATTCTGTTGTTTCAATTTTTGTTTTGCTACGTTATCAGAACATGATATTGTAGCTGAAGTGATAATGAAAGAGTGCTCGTGTAAATAATGCGTGGCGTATAATAGCTGAGGAGGACTTGCGATAATAAGTTGATGGTTACGTTATTCCGGATGAAAAGCATTATCGTACTAAACAAGCGCGTACTTACCTATGATTGACCGCATATTGTGTGGTTACCACTAATAAGTAAGCAAACAGATCAAACACAGGTTGAATAATACAAGTAGGCGGTAGAAATTAATAACATGGTCAAAAGTAAACGGTAAGAATCGGGCACAGTGTACTGCCAGCGAAATGAATTGCTTATCCCTAATCGTATATTTTGTATACTAATTAATAGTTTTATATGGATTAAATATATCGCATTCACTTATAGTGTATTATGGGTTAAAATAAGTTTGTGCTTTTTTTTGACGTTTTTTTTTTTACTAGACATCAATCTTAATCTAATTGAATATAACATATATCTTCTTCAGCTGTTTATCGGTTCGTATGACATTTTAAGCTCCTAAGAGTTTTTTAACCGTGTATCCGGGTACTGCGTACACGAGCAGGAGGATCATCACAGCCAGCAGAATGACGATTGATGCCTTCAGGATTGTCCACTTATAGTTGTGCCACACGATGTAACGAATTGATTTCAGTGGATTCAGGAACCACATGAAGGACGCGTCGGGGCGGCTGCGAACAGGGAAATACACTATACGTTCATAAAGCTAACATTTGCCTTTCTTTGGTACTACTATGTACTTTCACACATAATAGCCAAAATTCCTTGTATAAATAATTGTATATCATCTAGTCGCATTGACCCAAATATGTTGGGGCCGGCTTCCAGTCTAACTGGATTCAGTTGACCCTTGCGCTTTTTCTTTGCCTTGAGTCCCTCAATTGTAGGGGTCAGCATCATTTATTTGTAGGCAGACGTTGAAAACAACCCTTAGGTAGCCGCTACTGAAGTCGGCAAAGTGTACAAGCTTCTTTTACTAAACTAAACTACCATCATGTTAAAGAGATACCATGTATTGTTTAAAACGTCTTAGCATTTGATCAATAAATACCTCTTTTCAAATGATCATGTAGGTACCTCAAGCTCATTCACAGCTCCACCCAAATGAAAAGGGTAAAATACTCACTTGGGTTTATCCAAGGGGTCCGGTTCATTCCGACCCAGCCCTGCTGGTACCTTGTCAGCCTCCTCTCGGGTCAGGAGGTGGATTTCAGCTTCTACTTTCCCGGTAAGCTCCATTTCTTCGGTATCTCGCTTTATGTAAAATGGCCACCAGCCCTTAACGCGCTTCTGCTTGAAGATGTTAACCATAGGCACGGAGCCGTCGTATTGTAGCATGTCCAGGGTGCACAGCTTAGAGGACTTGGCCCCGCGCGGGAATCTGCTCAGATCCAGTGTTATGGCTCCTACAACGAAGGAACAAGGGCAAGTCATAATGAGTAACCATAATACTTCAAGTCTTGTTAGAAAGCTTCTCAAAAGAAGTAATGTCACCAAAATCTGTACACCACAGCAGCAGACGGAAACAGGCTAGTTGTTTCATTATATAATATAAAATAATTTATTTTTCTTGCGACGGATGGGTAGGCGTACATATACAGAGTACCCGAGAATTCTATCAATCTATCCAATTAATGCGGCCAAACTAAAGGCGGACGTTGGTGGGCAACACATATACCGTTTGTTCTTCGAAAACCGTAGGCATGTGGCTAGACATGTAGAATGGTAGACGAGTTATGAACGTAAGACAAGTACGTCAGTAAAGCAGACCGTTTTATCGGATCTGTCGACCGCAAAGAATGAACGTTTCGTGTATTCAGTAATGTTAATGTATACCTATTTTTGTTTCTTACCCAAGAAGTCATCAGCAGAGAAGTGGTCAGCGTCCCACACTTGCAGCTCGAGTCGCGCCGGGATCTTGCATTCCGTTTCATCCCAGGAGAACACGGACTCCTTGCGGGATATTACGATACGTTCCTCAGCTTCCAGGTAGTCGAATGGGTATATGAAACGCCAGTTAAAGTTACCCTCTCCAGTCAAAGAACGGTAATGAATGTCTGTAGATTGACAGTCATCTGGACCTCTCACCCATCTGTGAAAGGACCGGACAGGTAATTATTTCCACATTCCTCACAATAAATGGCAAATAGATATTTGATTTAGTTTTATTATACAAAAAATAATTAACTTCACGTAGAGGAAAATAGGCGCACCTAGACGCACTTGCGCTATGGAGTACTAATCATGTACCTAGCGTTGAAAATAATTTAGACCAACACCCCAACTCCCTCAACAGACAGGAAGATGTTTGAGAAACGTTTTGTGTGCGTGTGAACCCCACCACCAGCATATAAATGTACACTTAGAATGTATTCTCTCTTAGTTATAAAGGAAATAGTACCTATACCTATTACGAATGTGAAATTGGTATTTTATAGAAGTTGCAATCGTTATGTCACGAAAAAAAATGGCTTTTTAATTTCGCGTAACTTATACTCTTACCAGTACCTACACATATTTAGGATAAAAATATTACCCCTTGACATAAATGTCGGACATCTTTTCCCCAGTAAAGAATGCGTCGTCTTCCAGCACCACATCATCAGTGTTCCATATGATGACCCTCATTTCATAGGACTTGGGCTTGCGCGCGGAGATGTCCATTGGCGGGCCCGGGAGAGGCATGTCCATGGGAAACATGTCCACCCACATCTGTAGACGTCCTTGTTCAATGCCTGGTAGTCAAAATAATGAGCTATTATACAAACAAACAAATAACATATTAATGTTCGAACCGGAGTTAGGCAATCGCCTTAGCAACGTAATCGCTGACTAATGCAGCGGATGCGCCCGTGCGTCATTAACAAATTGCACAATTGCAGAATTGCAGATTTTAGTAATAAGTTTTAGTTAATAGAAATATTATAATTGTAAATTAGTCTTGTAGAACTTTCCAATCAATAAACATTGTTTTAATTGAAATAAATATTTTTTAATAATAATCTCGTTCGCCGTAACTTAACTGGCGCAGTCGGTAGGATCGCGACACTCTACTTCGAATACAACTCTTCGGTAAGAGTGAACGGTATCCATCGTTATCTTCGCGATCGCAAATTCGAATCTACGAAGGCGAGCAACCTGCGGGAGTTCTGAAGAATTGGGAGTCCTGCTGTTCTACAAGGCCCGGCTAGAGATGCAGAAGATACTGTGGTGAGTGCTTGTTGTATACCCAGTTTCCCATGCTATATTTCCTGCCGTATTTTTTATAAATATTATCAGTGTGTTTGTTTATAGGCTAAAATCGCTATAGGCAAATTACATTAGTTATACGAGTTTATTACATTTATTTGAATTGAGGTGTTTATGTATGCGTGCTAAAATCGCGGTATACATTTCGCATTTCACAGCAATTTATTCTGTAACAAGAGATATTTACTCGTTTACGTATTCACTATAATCGTGATTCGTATAACATAATTAAAATAACTTCAAGCTAACTTCTTAGAGAGTAGGCAGAATTAGGTATTATACATAATCTCAATAGTATCTTAAACTGAATTAGAATTGATTTGTACCTATTCCTATTTTACAATTAAATCACGATGGCTATGGCAAGCATCGACCTAGCGACTTTCAAGTTCGTTTCAGAGCTGTTGCCAAAATACGACGGTAATCCTAAAACATTAAATTACTTTATTAGGGAAGTTGAAAATGTGATGCTATTACTGGATCCACAAGTTAGGGTGAATCCTGCTATTGTTAGTTTAATTAAAAGCAAATTAAGCGGTTCGGCGATCAGTGCAATAGCCTCCGAAGAAACAGTTGATAGCTGGCAGACAATTAAGGCTGCGTTGACGCGTAGATTAGGCGAACCGCGGAACGAAATACAGTTGATGCAAGAACTAACGCGTTTGCGCCGTAATAAAAATGAAGATGCTGAGACGTTTGGTAAACGACTAAGGGAAATTTTAGACACACTAAACGTAGTAGGTAGGCATACGGATAAGTCATACTATGAGAGTATGGTCATAGATCAATACGTTAACCATTTGGACTTTCACGTTTCTATTGGCGTGCGGATTGCACAACCTACGACTCTTGAAGCAGCTATAGTAACGGCTAGGCAAGAGGAGGCACGTTTGGCATTCAATAGATTTAATAATAGTTTTAATGCACTTTCCATCCAAAATAAACCGAAAGAAATACCCAAGCCAAACCAAATGGTACCACAAAATAATAACTTTCCCCCGCGTAATAGCTGGAACATAGATCAGAGACAACAGAGGGGCCAAAGCATACCCCAAGGAAGACCCGCCTCAGGTAATGTAAGACCTAGTGGTTCTGGTGCTGTCAGAAACTCAGGTAATTTTAGACCTCAGCCGAATATGCCTCGCCAGCAGGTGAACCCGCCACAAAAAGTGTCTGACGTCACCATGAGATCGGTAAGTAAGCCCGAAGCACCGCGTTTTGCTCCTGAAGAAATGTTTTATGCACAGCACAACCAAGACCAGTGTTACCCTGATTACAATGCCTACTATGAAGGTGAGTATAATAATAATTTGCAACCTAATAGTGAAGACTACAGCTACACGCAGGAGATGCCTGCGGAGGGACCAAGTCATCAGGATTTTCCTCAGAGCGAGAACCAATTGGACAACAGCTAGTAAAGACTGTTCACCTCAACAACCAAGGTAAAGACCATCTTCCTTATATAGAATTGCCGGAATATCAAGGTAAATTTTTATTAGATACTGGAGCTTCGCGCTGTATGATATCACCTGACGTAATAACCGGTAATAATCTTGAACACTGCGTTGAGCGCGAGCCATTTCAAGTAAAAACTGCGCATGCTGTTACTCGTCATGAACATGTTGCTCTTTTACCTTTACCCCCACAGTTTAAGACAGACACATATCATAAATTTTTACTTTTTGATTTTGACCCAAAGTATAAAGGACTAATAGGGATGGACTTGTTAAAAGAATTAGGGTGTAACATAGATTTTAAAAATAAGTTATTGCGAACTTATAATACCGAAATACCAATTTATTTTGATTATCCAGTAAAAAGACTCAAAATTGAACCTAATTGCGAAAAGTTTATAACAGTAAAAACGAATTGTATGGACGGTAACTATATCTGTGACGACTTTAATTGGTTTAAAGGACTAAAGTCACCCGCCGCTGTAGTAACGGTAAAAAATGGAATTTTTAAAACATCTATAATTAATTTAACCGATAAAGAACAAGTAATCAGTAACAATTGCCACCTACCCCTTGAGCCTTTACCACCGCAATTGATAAATCAAAATAAAACACACAAAATTAACAACCTACAAACTAAAACTGACATTGACAAAGAACTCCAAGAAAACTTAAAGAAAATTAGAACCAGCCATATGAATGAAGAAGAAAAACGTGAGATTACCAAAATTTGTTATCAATATCGTGACGTATTTTACTCTGAAAACATACCTTTATCTTTCACACATACTGTAAAACATGAATTAAGACTAACTGACGACACACCTATTTTTGTTAGAAACTATAGACAAGCCCCGCAACAACGTACAGAAATTAAAAAGCAAATAGATAATTTATTAAAACAGGGAATTATACGGGAAAGTATTTCACCCTGGTCTTGCCCTGTCCATATCGTCCCCAAAAAACCCGACGCTTCAGGAAAGGTTAAATGGAGACTTGTTATAGACTATAGACGACTGAACGATAGGATTGTTGAAGACAAGTACCCTTTACCGAATATCAACGACATACTTGACAGATTAGGGCGCGCACAGTATTTTACAACCCTTGATCTAGCAAGTGGCTACCATCAGTTAGAAATGCACCCCAACGACATAGAAAAGACGGCGTTTACTACAGAAAGAGGTCACTATGAATTTCTAAGAATGCCGTTTGGGTTAAAAAATGCTCCGAGCACTTTTCAGCGTCTTATGGACCATATTCTTAGAGGAATAGATAACGTATTCACCTATTTAGATGACGTCATAATTGCAGCCACCTCACTTCAGAATCATAACGAAAAACTCAAGTTAGTACTTCAGCGATTCAAAATGCATAATCTCAAAGTGCAATTGGATAAGTCAGAATTCTTACAAAAACATGTGAATTTTTTAGGACACGAATTGACTGACCAAGGACTACAACCCAACAAAGATAAGATAAAAGCTGTTTTAAATTTCCCTGTACCACGAACACAAAAGGACATAAAGTCGTTCCTGGGATTAGTAGGTTATTATCGAAAATTCATTAAAGATTTCGCGAAGCTTACAAAACCGTTAACAGCCTGTCTTAAAAAGAACGCAAAAATTGTACATAGTAACGAATTTTTAGACGCAGTGAACAAGTGTAAACAAATTTTGACTAATGCCCCAATACTACAATACCCTGACTTTGACAAACCATTTATCTTGACAACAGACGCATCTGACTTTGCGTTAGGCGCAGTTTTATCGCAAGGCAATGTCGGTGCTGATAAACCAGTAGCTTTTGCATCAAGAACGTTATCAGAAACCGAGACTCGTTACTCGACAATAGAGAAAGAATTACTCGGGATAGTTTGGGCTATCAAATATTTTAGGCCTTATTTGTACGGTCGAAAATTCACCATCTATACAGACCACAGACCTTTGACATGGCTGATGTCTTTAAAAGACCCCAACTCAAAGTTGACACGTTGGAAACTAAAGCTAGCGGAGTACGATTATAAGGTAGTTTACAAAAAGGGCAAACAAAACACTAACGCTGATGCATTATCCAGAGCCAAAATCTTTCACAACAGCATAGATTCTTTAGCTGTCAATCTGGACGATAACGACGACGACGAGATTATAAACAGAATATTTGAGAACGCCCGTAGACAAGCAGAGACAAATAACGACCGAGACGACAACAATAACGGACTTAGCAATAATAGTACCGATGTACCTATTGACAATAGTAACTACCCTAGTAATAATAACGACGTAGAAGCAACAAGTACCAACCATCCCCATACTGACAACGGAACAGACTCAATGAGCATTGTTACAGTGGACCCTGACCAACTTGCCTCGACAAACCATACCCAACCCGATAATGAAAACAACGGCATCCCAATTTTATCCGATGCAATAGACAAACAACTGAAACAATTCTATATTAGGTCTACCCCGGGTTCAACATATAGAGTAGAAAATAGATCAACTAACTCTAGGACTGTCATTAAAGATGTCTTTATCCCCGTAAACAATACGGAACCCGAAATCATTAGGTTCCTAAAAGAGCACACAATAGCAGACCGTATCTTCCACTGCTATTTTTACGATGAAAATCTGTACTTGGCCTTCTCGAGAGTCTATACTACAATTTTCAATGACAGAGGTCCTAAACTTATAAGATGTACGTCACGAGTTACCCTTGTTGAAAACAAAACTGAGCAACAAGAACTCATTAAGCGATATCACGAAGGCAAATCGTCGCATAGAGGTATTCAGGAGACGTATAAACAACTCCACAGGAATTATCACTGGCCTAATATGCTGTTGTCAATTCAAAGATACATTAATCAATGCGACATGTGTTTAAGAGCCAAATACGAAAGAAACCCTCTGAAACCCCCACTAACGTTAACAGAGACACCTACGAAACCGTTTCAACATCTGTTTATGGACCTATATTCTACTGGAGGTGCGACGTTTCTGACAGTTATAGATAATTTTTCAAAATTCGCCCAAGCTGTACCGTTAAATGCTTCAAGCAGCGTTCATATCGCAGAAGCTTTATTACAAGTATTTTCGATACTAGGACTACCCCTGAAAATTACCACAGACTCAGACACAAAATTCGACAATGACGTCATAAAGGAAATATGCGCTTCTCACGACATTAACATACACTTCACGACTCCTTATAATCCGAATTCAAACTCACCAATTGAACGCTTTCACTCTACCATTGCGGAAATAATAAGAATTCAGAGAATGACAAATAAAGATGACCCTATACAATTACTGATGAAGTACGCCATTATTGCCTACAATAATGCCATTCATTCCACGACAGGCTATACACCGCGTGAGCTTTTATTTGGTCATACAGCATCCAGAAATCCACTAGAACTTTACTATCCTAAGGAGTTCTATCAGGACTATGTCCTAAACCACCGTAAAAATGCAGAAGCAGTACAGGACTGCATAGCAGCCCACGTATCTAAAAATAAAGAGCAGGTGATAGAAAAGCGGAATCAGGCTGCTGAGGCGATCACGTTTAAGGTAGGTGAAACAGTGTATAAACAGGTTGCAAAGACTACGAGGAGCGACAAAACAAAGCCAGTATTTAAAGGTCCGTATAAGATCATCCACCTTCATCCTAACAATGTTGCCGAAATCATAGGAAGCCACCCCAACTCTAAATCCATCAGAGTTCATTTCAAACTCTTACGAAGACAACATCTTGTTCCAGGACCCTCGTCACAGGAACCTTCCTGCTCTACGCAACCGCCAACCTGACTCTTAACCCCGTAGATAACGTCAATGGCATTATTTTATTAAAACAAGGTCAAATTTTGAAGCAAGTAGATACGTTTAGTTTGGCCTGCGTGTATAATGTATCATATTTACACGAAACGACTTTAAAACTTATGTCCTTATATGCCAATACTAAAGCTGCTGAAAATAATGAACAATTAAATAGGGCATATAAAGATCAAATAGATAATAGCTTAAATTTGATAGGTAAGAAAATAGTGTTTATTGCACCGCACCATAGGTTTAGACGTGGTTTTATTAACGGCCTAGGTTCCATCGTTAAAACTATAACAGGCAATTTAGATTATGAAGATGCTATTAAATTCGAAAATGAAATATCAAAATTACGAACCTCAGTAAATAAAATTAATGTGTCTCAAAAGCAATCATTATTCATAGCAAAACATGCAGTCGAAGAGTACAGTAAACAGATTAAGCTTTTAGACGAGAACCAGAAAAAACTAAATCTAATGTTAAGAAATACCACTTTTAACAATAATATTATAGTAAATAGGTTGCACTTTCTAGATTTATATATACAAATAGATTTCAGTCTGCAATTACTGTTGGACAAGTTAGTAATTTTAGAAGACGCTATGACTTTCGCTCAGTTAGAAGTAATGCATCCAAGCATTGTATCCCCACACATTCTTATAAACGAAATGTTAGCTATTCAGAAATCATACAATTTTAGACCAGTGGATAGCGTTACTATTAGCAATATACATAGCTTAGAGAAGTCTATTAGTGTAAAAGCTTATAGTACAGATCACACGATAACGTTTATATTAGATATCCCTTCCATCGATACAAACCAATACGACCTAATCCATCTATACTCCATTCCCGACAAGCAAAACCTGGCCATCATTCCTAAATCCAAATACCTCGTACTGGGCACCAACGAGTACTCGTACCTAGAAGAAGACTGCAAACGGATCACACAAGATACACAACTCTGCACGTCATTGAACACCCAGCCTGTTGATAAATCAGAAGACTGCATAATATCCCTCGTGAAACATCAAAACGCAAACTGCACACGAGCCAAGATAGACCTCAAACAAGGAAGAATCCAGAAACTCCAAGACAACAAGTGGCTTATCGTCCTGAAGGAAGAAGAAGTCCTAAGAACTAGATGTGGAACTAAATCGGAATACAAGAGGATATCAGGAATACACATCGCCAGTATTACAAGTGATTGCCAAATGCAAGTACTTAACCGAACGCTAACGACAAACATCAATACTGTCGCAGCAGATGAAATCATACCACTCCCCAGTAAAGCCGTGATTCCAGAGGAGAACATCCATTTCAACCTACAATTGGAAGATATATCACTGGACAGCATTCACGAACTGATAGAACGAGCCGACAACTTACAAGAACCCACAATTGATTGGCAGACTATGATGGCTACGCCCAGCTGGTCAACATTAGGACTGTACCTCATCCTAATGACAATCCTTCTATGGAAGCTTTGGCAGTGGAAACAGCGACGACAAATACGGGATCAACCTCGCACCGAGGACGCTGCGGGAAGCTGCGGGACGCGCTTCCATCTTAAGGAGGGAGGAGTTAGGCAATCGCCTTAGCAACGTAATCGCTGACTAATGCAGCGGATGCGCCCGTGCGTCATTAACAAATTGCACAATTGCAGAATTGCAGATTTTAGTAATAAGTTTTAGTTAATAGAAATATTATAATTGTAAATTAGTCTTGTAGAACTTTCCAATCAATAAACATTGTTTTAATTGAAATAAATATTTTTTAATAATAATCTCGTTCGCCGTAACTTAACTCCGGTCATACATAATTAATCTGCTTACCAGGTTTACTGGGATTATACAACGGTCTCGTCTCAACATGTTCCGTCACAAGTCGAGTGCCGACCCTCGGCACCTCCTGCCAGCGCCGTAGCACCACCAGCGCCATCTGTTCCTCCACAGTGTCCGGGTTGGAGAACAACTCGCTGTCGTTCATCGGCATGTTGAAGATGGTACGGCCGACTTTTACACGACCGTGTTCATATATGGGAGGATCCAGTTTACCATCCTTGCAGAGCTTTGCTAATATTTGGGTTGGTTTCATAGCGTCTCGCCAGCGGTTGTAGCCTTGCCTAAATATTTTAAAGCGTTACTTAGTGTAAACATGTTGCATTAAATAAAATAAAAAGTCTACCTACTCTTCATATTTCATGGGCAGTCCGCAAGTAGCTCGATGCCGACTGTAGAATCGGTTCTCCAGGTCAATCTTAGTTTCTCCAATGAGATCATCGGCTCCGAGTAAGTCCCAGTCCAGCACTTGTATAGTTAGCAACGAGTCTTGCGGGAAGGTTGCTTCTATTTCGAAACATTTACCAAACACTGGATTCAGTTGCTTGGAGACATAATGGTCTTTATCGCTGATTTTCTTTGATCCTAAATGTAGAACTATATAAGGATCAGCTTTTCCATTTAGGTCCATTGGGTGCAAATCCGTAGCC
Organism: Caradrina kadenii; assembly: GCA_947462355.1. NCBI lineage: Eukaryota > Metazoa > Arthropoda > Insecta > Lepidoptera > Noctuidae > Caradrina > Caradrina kadenii. The sequence goes on along the minus strand of OX381672.1, from coordinate 24,397,364 downwards.
TTGACAATATAGACGCGCACAAGAACGTGGATGGGTTCGTTATTCGGAACTCCTTGAAAAAATCCGTAGTTCGGATCAAATCCCATAACGGTGTGGTCATCAATGCCTTTAGGAAGAGGCCATTTGTATACTTTCACAGCTCCCTGGAATAAAAAACGGTGATGTCAAATTATTACAAATCCATTGCTAAGACACAGTGCTTGGAGTAACGGCAGTAAAGCACATACTTTGAACACTCCTACGACTCGGTTCTCGTCTTCGGAGTCGTCCCCAGTCTTCTTTCCCCTGTACAGTTCAAAGGAGTGGAGCCATTCTTTGAATTCGTCGTATTCAGGTACGGCCTCCAGCTCATGTGGGTATATCTGAAATACACAATTCACATTTACATTTGCAATAAACATTTTGGGTGTTCTCCATAAAAAACTATGAAATGTCGATGTGAACGTTCGAATTAAGCTTGCCTTAGCCAGTGCTGACCGCGGTATTTCAGTTTGCTTAGTCATCTTAGGACTGATTGTAATCTTTGGTGACGTCCCATGTCTTCTTCTACGTTCTCTGTCACGATCTCGATCTCTATCGCGATCTGATCTAGGCGATTGTATTTCTTCTACTCTTGGCGATCGAATTTCAGTTACACTAGCCCCTTGAGACGGCTGCAGGAAACCTTGTCTCTCCCTTTTGGCCTCTTTTTCCTCTTCGATCATGGACTCGACTGAGGCAAAATATTTTGTCCACCAATCCTTACTCCTTTCATCATCATCTAGCACTGATTCAGTACTCGCCTTACGCTTCTTCATAGATTCACGTTTGTTAAATTTCTTTCGTATAGTTTGCGATTTTACACCTGATCCATAAGAAATAGTTCCCTTACCATCTCTTATCAGCAGAGGGCAACTTTCTTTTTCATTATCTACGGTGAAAGTATCATCTGGGATGATACAGTTTGCTCGTAAATCAATATTTTGTAAAGGAATCAACGACTTTTTCCTCTCTTCTATATCTCTCTCGCGCTTGCTCATTGGAGTGTAGATATATTTGTGAATGGAATTGATTGTATGTGTTCCTACCAGAGTGATTCTTCCGAAGCTGCGACAATCTACCACGCGGATAGTGAGAGGTGGTCTGTATAAGTCTTGATCTGGTAATTCTACATCAACAAACTTGATAGGATTTGTAAAGTTAGGATTGCGTTTTGCATTTTGTATAACGGAAGAGTACAGTATATTGCCAGCGCATTCGATATCCACCCGAGGCTTATCCACGGTCAGGAGGTGAACTCGTTTCAGATCACGCAGTCCCCAGAACAATACCTCGATGCGATACTTTGATAGTGTTGGGCGAATACCTTTTGGTACAGGCAGTATTGGGCCCTTGTTGATATCAATAGGTGGCTTTCCATTGGCCTCCCTCGGTGATGGTAGATCAGGAAGTATTGATGCATCCTGTTTCGGGGGTATTTCAAGCAGTTCAAAAGTAGCTAGTAGTTCTCCAGCTCGATCGTCACCGCGAGTGATTTCATACCACTCTAAAGACGGTAGATTTTGTGAGCCTCCCTGGACATCTTCGTAAGCTTTAATGCGTGGTTTTGCTAATGTACGGCCAATAAATTCAGACTTGCCGACTTTGTCTTGATCAAAGATCTCAATGACGATAGTGGGTGGATCAGCTCTTATTCGCTCGATGGTGCTGTAGAGCAGCACGTCATCAAATACGAGCAACTCATCCCAAGTGGGGCTCAGCGTCTCATCGATAACTTGTGTGATGGCGGTGCATTCACCGATAACTATGCGTGCAAATGGATCGGAAAGACCAGATGAATCTGATCCAATCAATGATCGAGCTTGATAAACATACGCCCGCATTTGAAAATTCTGAAACAACATAAAATATTTTATAATTTGGCGTTAAGCTAAGCTTACTTGTAGATGTTTTATACTTACATGTTTTTCAGCGTAAAAGATGGCAGCCGGAGCATTAGATCGCAGCTTGTCTGCGTTCCTCAGCTCGGAGCTCACTTCATAGCCCTGAGGGAGTCCGTCGATGTAGTGTTTCTTGTCTTGCAGAACGCCCAGCCACAAGTACACACTAATCTTAGCTGGGATGGGCCATCCGCTGGGTGTTATTGACCTTTTACCTGGCCACTATGAATGAAAAATATTGTTATGCTAAACTTTTGCTTTTGTTATGCTAATATTTACTACATTTAATGTCAAATACTCTTATTTTTCTCTATCATCTATCTTGTATTCACATTCTTTGACACAAAATCATCCCTCACATTGTGTGAGGGATGATTTGCGTTTATCGAAATCATAATAATTCATAAGTTTTACCTTAAGGAACAGTGTCTGCATCTTGCCACAATACCTTCCAGACTCGTCTAAGTAATCCGAGTAAATAATATCCCTGGCTGGGATACGTTGGTACGCCAAGCGCTTCCCGTTGCTTATCAACCAGATGAATATGTCTGGCAGCGCGTGCTGGGACTGCAACGCCATGTGGAGTGACTTGTACAGGTGGAATATCAGAACAAAGCAGATACTATAACTAATAATAGAGCAAAGTCAAGAAGAACCAGATAAGTCTACAAATTTTTTACTTTCGTTTTCTTAAAATTTTTGGAGATAAGCACTAATTTTAGCCAGGATACGAACGTGATGTTTTCCACAGTGGCAATACTGTATGGCAGTCGGTATCGAGGAGGAAATTCGTGTATATACCTGCTACAATGGCAATACTTACATCTTCGCAGAGATGTTTCAGTGTGTTCAGGTAAGAGTAAGCAGTACGTAGGCGCTCTTTGATCGAATGTTTTGTGATCAAAGCCCTCAGACCCTTGGCCATGACTGCGATTTGTTCCTAAAGAATTTAAAATAACATTATTAGACACCACACGGAGCTGACGCGATATCAACACTCATGGAGACTAATTAAAAGTCATAAAATGCTTACTATTTCAAAGATACAGAGTTTCTGCCGTTCTTTGTCCAGCTTGGTGTTACCAAAGGGCGGTGCGTTGGTCATGTGGCGCACGTAGCCGCCGCAGGCGCTGCTGACCGCTTCCAGGGTCGTCTTGAGCATCAGCACGCAGGCGCTGTCCGGGCTGATCTCGGCGTCGACAGCGGCCTGGCAGTCGGTGAGGCCTTCCTCCTGGAATTATGTAATTGAGATTGTGTCGTTAACTTCTAGAATGGAGCTATTAACCTTTTTTCTGTGTAGGTATCTATTACAGTTACAGTCACAGTACTAATTATTTTGCAAGAGCTTACATATTTGTCGATGATGTTAGCGATAAGGTTGGAGTTGTACATGCGCCGGCGATGGTCCGGCCATACGCTGCGCACGTGCATGCACTGCTTGTGGTCCCAGTACGGGAGGTAGTAGTAGTTCTTGTCTGTGGACGATGCCTTCGTCGGCTGCGTTGTGCTTTGCCAGTAACCCGTGTCGGCACTCATTTCATCTGTTTAGAAAGAGGAAAGTTAGAAGTAGGAAATAAAAAAGTTCATCATTAATACGGAACGTGTTACTGCGGAGTACCTACTTACTACCTAGGTACGAGCACTCCGCTAGCGGAAGTTTCAAGTTATCAACTAGCTGTCATGAGAAGTGCTGGCGGATGAAACGTTACGTTATACTACCGCTTCTACATACCCGCTTTATTGACAAGCACAAGTGCACGTTCATCTAGACAGAAGGTGAGTTTTTATGTAGGTAATTAGGTAGGTGGTAGGTGATTCATCATATTAAAAATAAAAAACGTGATATAAAGAAGGAAACAATATAGTTAATCATACCTTCAGCATCTAAGTCCTGAGAAAATAATATACTTAAATGAATAATAATAATGAAAAATATATTAAAATTACACAAATACTTGCCTTCACCTGAGAAAATAATCCAAACAAAAGATAACTAGGAGAAAAAAGAATATTTTTTCACAAATGAAAAACTACAAGAAAAAATAAAACTATTCATATAATTAGCAATCAAATATAATATCGCCCTCCACACAAATGTGAGATGACAAAAATATAGGTAACAAATAAGTAATAGTAAAGGAGAGTTCCAAAACAAATTTCCGATTCAAAAGTGCACTCAGTAGATACCATTAGAAACGATCAAATATAGGAAAGAGAAAACGAATATCAGAAAAATCATTTGTTAAGTGAACCTACGTGTACCTACTGAACATCTACGTAAGTAAGAATTATAATTAGGTTTCGTACCTCCCTAGGTACGAGTGTGTAGTGGTGTGTGCCTAAGTGACTGTGTGTGAATGTATGTGTTCTAAATGTTTTGCATGTTGTAGCCTAAACCTTCAACCCTCTTCCATGTCCATACCTAGGTCAGCATCTAAATCTTGTGGTCTCTTGACCGACTCGTTGTGGCCATCCAAAGAGTTTCCAGAATTACCAATGCTTAATTCGAATTGCAAAGGTTTGTCAGTGAGACGTTTGTCGATCATGTTGGCTTCGAATACGCTGGAAAACAGGAAGAACTCTTCATTCTTCTCGAAGCTGGACTCGTTGATCGGGGGAATGGGCTCCAGCTCTACGTCCGACAGTGGACATTCCAGCCCTTCGATTATTTCGGTACGAATCGAGATGAGGACTCTGTAACAAACAATTTAATTGGTGGTTGGTTCGTGACCGAGTAGGCACAAACAATCTTCAAGAATGTAATAATTTGTTTAGATTACCTAAACCAGGACGAGGCAGTGGAAATTATTATTATTTATATTTTCTATTATGGAAATATCTCGAAAACTAAATTTATTTATGAGTATTTATGAAGAAACTACCTTCCCCTGTAAGATACTCCCTCGCCCATGCCCATGTTGAGGCCGGCGTGCTGGTCCAGCAGGCTGTAGTCGCGCGTGGAGCCGTACATGTAGATGTAGGCAGGCCCGAAGGTCGGCAGGAACCCTGCAACACGTCACCGTAGCGCTTCTTAACACCCGCACAATGCTACAGGCATGCTGTGACTTGACAACACTTGTACCGAGTTGCAGTTAAAAGGTAAAAAACATGAGATATTCGAAAAAAAATAGATGCTCGAGAGTTGTTTACCTCTATCGCCATCGTTCGAAATAGTCTTGAGATCAATGAAGTGTGTGCCGATGACGTTGGGCTGCACCGGGTCATTGTCCCGCAGTTGAAGCTTGATGCGCTGGCAGAGCGGCGGGAACATCTCCGTGAACACTATCTGCTCATTCCAGACTGGGGTGTACGAGTTTTTGCGCACGGTCGTCGAACCCTGTAACAGGTGCGTGGACATCAGATAGATCGGCGATCCGGTAGACAACTGGGCAGCGTAGCGCTGACAAGCATGGTTCGATATCCGGTAGTGATAGAACTGTGTGTATGAAATGTTTCAACTTCAGCCCAATGAACGTATTAGTGTTCGATACTTTACAAGCTGAATGCAGAAAAAGCGTCTCTACACACCGATGTAGTAGCAGATATCTGTGGTGGGTTGGTCTGCACAGGTGTTTAATGTACCCGTGGCATGAAAGACTTGCGACTTGTTATCTGAGACTCACCGTCATCCCAGCAAAACAGACTTGGACGTAGGGGTCCACGAGGTCCTGGCTCTCCCCCGTGAAGGCCCTCTTCATGTTGGCCAAGAGGGAGTAGTTCATTTTTGGTAGACCATCTGCTTTGTGAATCTTCACGATGAACCTGGCGCGTTGACGCTCCATGGGCACTCCGTCAGGAAGGAGCAGGTTTCTGTAACGCAGGGAGACAGGTACTCGCTAAAGCAGGGGTCACATCTCTAGATATGCCTGGATGGCGCCGCATTCGGCTAACAGTGGGGGGGCCGTGCTGTGTCACTATTTATGCCGAAATAATGTAGGTTTATAACCTACATTATATTTACAAGCTAACTAGATAAAGTGTGTGAACTGCCTCGGTAGCCTAGTGGTCCTAAGCGCGACTGCTACGCTAGAGGTCTTGGGTTCGATTCCCAGGTCGAGCAAAGTGTTATTGGGTTTTCTATGAAATTCTCAGTAGCAGCTCGGAGTTTGGATTTGTGCCCGGTTAATGGCAATAGGCTCGCCCCCTATTACATGGGACCTAAACATACCGGCGAACTGTTGGTGTACATTGTTACACCTCTGCCTAACCCTTCGGGGAATACAGGCGTGGTGGTATGTTATGTGTAGATAAAGTGTGTAATATTTCATTTGTGATTCGCCATTTTTATTAATTACAAAATTTATTTAAAGTTTAGTATTTTTTTAATATTTATTTTTTTAATTTTATTATAAGACATTACATTTAATCAAAAATCCTAGTAATAATTACGGACCGCTCCATACGTTCAACAGTCACAGTATTTCGAGAGATTTTATGAAATACCTTATTTCATTTTACAATTTTCAGTCGGTTGTGGACCACATTACTGAAAAATGTACATCAACATCGAAAACGACGTCAGAAACAAAATATGAGTAAATGATACAGTAGCTTGTAGCATGGACACCAGCTGATGAACAAATTTAAGTCATCCATTAATTTACTGTACTTTCAATAAATACCTACTGAACTTATTGTAAAACACCTACGGGTGAAATAGAAAGATTTATGTTGCTGGACATAAAATCTATAGTACAATCGCGGAAGATGTGTTAGCTGCGGGGACCCATCACCACAGTGGCAGGTTGCAATTGTTAACCTCCCTCGTAAACGTTTCGTTACGGCTTTTAACGTGAAATATAATGATTTCGGAAGGCTGAACCGATTATGATGTAACTAAATTCTTTTGTCTATTGGTGGATGCATAATTTTGAAAGTAAAGTAAGTAAATATAAGTATTACTATTAGATACCTGTCTTTCCTAGTTTCTTAGATTCTTCAAAAGATTAAAATCATTTTTACAACTTTAGCTTTGGAAGTCGGCGGCTTTGGTTCTGTTTGCTGTTTTGTATTGCCACTGACGGAAAATCATTTTTCGCTTTTTAGTATCGACTTCCTATCATCGAAATCCATGAAGGAACACTAATTCTATTTAAATTAACAAGACACCACTTAAAAGTCACGAGAAAGCAGAATCGCTAATTCGTTTACTTGGATGACATTCAGTTATTTTTATAAGAATGAAAATTGTATTTTTGCGCGCCCGGGAGCGGCCGGCTGTGAGCGAGCACATGCGAAACCTCGCGAACATCTGTGAGTCTTGCTGCCTACAGTGTCTACTGTGTTACTGGGTCATAAACATACAGTGCCCTTCAGGAAAACAGGTGTGCTGCTATGACACATCTCATTGGTAATCCTATTAATATTATAATGCGAAAGTTTGTGTAGATGGGTGTTCGTTTGAACATCCATAGCACACTCAAACAGCTGAACGGATCTGAATGAAAGGTACGGCGATAGATTGTAGAGTGGAATAACACGTAGAATACTTTTTATTCGCAGTTCCCGTGGGAAAGCACACGCTAGTTGAAAATATGTCGTATAATGTCATATAAAACACTACAAGGATTCTCTCTGTAAAACAATGTACCTGGTGGGTACATGTTGGTGTCTGGCATTATGTGTCCGCTGCCTATGAGCTTTTATCAAATAATATTTTTGACGTTTTGCGACTTCCGAAACATAATTATTTCTATTGTTCATCAAAGTCAAGCTTGAAGTGCTAATTCTTTTTTAACTCTTTATTTTTCTAACAGTTGTTGTTTTGGGAGGGTCAATCTAAGTTAGTAACTGCATCTGCTCATCAATTAGAATTAACTCGTGCATCGGGCGTGGTGCCTCCGGCCCCAGGGCACACCAGGGTGCACTGAGTACTTACGCCTCGATATCATCTTCATCCTTCTCGCTTTTCGGCGGGACCTTGATCGTGTCGCCCTTGCCGATGACGCTGATGTCACACTTGAGATACCCCTTGGCTCCGGCGCCCACATCCTCAGGGTCGGTCAGCAGTGCCCATTTGTGGTAGAATTGCCGATCTGTTGACAAAATCATAAGATCAGCAAGAGTATTGTTAGCACTTATTTGAAGGTTGATCCCGCTATGAGTGCGCAAGAAGTAGCAATACTGAACTTGTATGACATATTTTGAAGCACCGATGAGGGGAATTCTTATGATGTCTACATTACTACTTGTACCGCCTATTTGAAAATGAATGTATTAAAAACGATCATGTGTTTTATTTATTTCTAATAATTATTTGCAAGATGAACTACGACCTGATCGCCCGCGATAACAACGTTTCTACTCATGATTGTCTATCTCTTGAGTTCTTGTTGTCGTGGAAATTATTTAAATATAGTTAATAGTTTAAGGGAGCTCCGTCTGCGTCGGGTAAATTACATGGCATGCGTTATTCTTAGAAAATCATTGTATAAAATGATGGTAAAATTGAATTAGTTGTCGTTTATCATTTTATTATAGAGAGAGAATGCAATGTTCCTTGCCCTGTTACTTCGTTACACTGTGTGAGCGATCAGAACCAGAAAATAATCAACAAGTTTGTCAATAATTGTCTACTGGTGTCCTATCGTGACGCTAGAGTAGTATTTGCTTCGTTCATTGGGTTCCAATTCCAAGCATCTGAGCTATAACTATCGTGTGAACATCTCAGCAGTATTTGTTTAAAATACATTTAATAAAATGCTTTCCACAGATGTCAAGTACCATGGAGAGACCTTCGAATACCTCACTAGGTGCCTAAGACAATGTTTTATTTCGCAATGTCAGTAGGTACGACTAGGAACATATATGTAGGAACAGGCAATGAACATTATACTGTACATGTATGTAGTACAGAGAATTTCATAAAATCGTCAGTGTAAAACTGTAAATTTTAATCCCGGAACCGACCAAAACATTTCGCAAAAATGACTGGAGAGTAAACTTATTCCTTATTGTTAAACACAAGGTTAAATTGTGAATCAATACAACTGAAACATTCAAGAGAAATGCGAGTATTTCTTAAAAAAAGATTAATTTGTTGATTTCACATTCCAGTTCCTAATAAAAGGATACTGAATTTATTTAATTGGGTTCTGGGTGTACATAGAACAGATTATTGTGACGATGGGGAAAAACGTGTTACATCCGATATGGGAGGTCCAAGCTATTAGCTGAGGCTCGAGTCCCCAAGGGAAGGGAGGTAATGTTGAGCTTCATGTAGCTTATGTATCTAGTTGAAAAAACTACCTATAAAATATGACAATAGGTTGGTATTACATAAGTGTTTATATTTTTAGCCAGTCAAACGTTACGAGAACATAAACAATAAATACAAATCCGAACAACAAAACCAAAACCGGTTTTGAAGCGTTGCCCTAATTACATTTCAGAATGTCGTAATGATCATTTGCATAATCGCATCTTCTCCTTACCCTAGTCTCATTAGAACTATTGTTTGTAACTTTTGAGTTCAAGGCGAGTGATCAAAAATGTTTGCCTTTTGCCCACAGTTTCTGCAGTACACGACTTGCGACATTACAAATTACTAAGCCGATGTTTGAAATCTTCTTGTTCACGATTAGTTTGACAATGTTGGACAGCAACAAGTTGCTTTGGGGTTGTGATCCGACCTAAAAGAGGTCATGGGAAGACGCTTAACGAGTCTGGCCAGGTACGGAGAATAATGTGCAGGTGATGACAGTCGGGAACGAGAGTTTTAAGAGCTAATATTGTAGAATAGAGAGCCATACAATAGAGAAACTCTCGATATATTATGTGAAGTCTCTCCGTTGCATGTACCTACGTAGATATATTGTGTAAGCTGGTAAACAAACTAACCATGGTTATAGTTCTGCGAATTTCTAGAATTTTCCGAAATGACTAAAGTTTCTAACCTACGCACATATTAATAATATTCAGCAAAATTGTAAAAATGTTTAAAGAAACTTCAGTTTCAAAACAAGGACATTAAATTTTAAATTAAAAAGGCGACACTAACCTATGTTATTGCTAACTCCACGTAAAACAGCGAACCAATAAGGATCGAGCGTGGTATATTTCAGGGCGATAGTCTGAGTCCACTGTGGTTTTGTTTAGCCTTGAACCCTCTAAGTACACTGCTGGAGGGTTCGGGGCTGGGCTATCGGTTGAGAAGAGGTGGTCAGGTCATATCTCACCTCCTTTACATGGATGATCTGAAACTCTTTGCCCCCAACAATTTGCAACTGATAGAGCTACTGAAGGTAACTAAAACTTTCAGTAGTGCCATCAGGATGGAACTTGGTGTGGACATATGTGCAGTCATGCATGTGAAGCGAGAGGAGATTATGGAATCTGTGGGAATCCAACTCTCGGATTCCATACACCTTAGGTCCCTTTCCTCAACTGAAACCTACAAGTATTTGGGTATGTCGGAAGCGTTGGGCATCAATGCTACCAATATGAAGCAATTGTTGAAGGAACGCTTCTTTGGCCGCCTTAATAAAGTTTTAAATAGTCTTTTATCAGGCGGCAACAAGGTGCGCGCCTTCAACGGTTGGGTCATGCCGGTTTTGATGTACTCTTTCGGCATACTCAAATGGACTCAGACAGAACTTGACGCCCTGGATAGGAGGGTCCGCTCATTATTGACCGCAAATCGGATGCATCACCCACGGTCATCAGTAATGAGACTGTATATCCCGCGGAAGTGTGGAGGTCGAGGCTTCTTAAATGCTAAAACCCTACACAACCGTGAGATATGCAGTCTCAGGGAGTACTTCCTGGAAGTTGATGTGGGGATGCACCGAGATGTGGTCTCTGTGGACAAGGGCCTCACCCCGCTCTCTTTAGCGAATGAGAACTGGCGCAAACCTATAGTATTAGATACTAATGATCGCAGGGAGGTATGGAAGAGCAAGGAGCTTCACGGGCGCTACTATCGGGTCCTACATGGGCCGGATGTAGACTTCAAGGCGTCCGTATCCTGGCTGCGCTTTGGTGACCTCTTTGGGGAAACCGAAGGTTTTGTCTGTGCTATTATGGACGAAGTTATGATGACGAACAATTACCGGAGGTATATTGTGAAGGACGGCACGGTTGACATCTGTCGGTTGAATTAGAAGTACCGTACTATAGGTATGTGCCCGACCCAGTTCTTGAAAATGGCAATATCACGTTGTATTGGCATCGATCTATCATCACTGACAGGACTATTGTTGCCAATAAGCCTGACATAGTGGTGGTAGATCGATTAGAGCGTCGCGCAATGATTGTTGATATTACGGTCCCACATGACGAGAACCTCGTGAAAGCTGAGAAAGATAAACAAATTAAGTATTTTGACCTGGCTCGCGAGGTTGTCGATATGTGGGATGTGAGTACAGCAATCATTGTGCCGATAGTCGTGACGGTTAATGGCGTAATAGCCAAGAGCCTCGACCATTACCTGAGGAGGCTCTCGTTGGGCAGTTGGATCAAGGGCTTGATTCAGAAAGCGGTACTCCTAGACACGGCGCGTATTGTTAGGCGATTCCTTTCTAAGGAGCCCTGACTACCGGTAGCTTGGACCCTGTTCCCGATACCGGTGGGCTACTATTTTTTATATTTTTAAATGTTTTTATATTTTTTATATTAATATTTAAAAATGTAAATTATATGTATATAAAATAAATAAATGGAAATAATAATCATATCAATATTTAAAAATGTATTTAATATGTATGAGAAATAAATAAATGTAAATAATAATAATCAATTGAAAATGATAATTGACTACTTATACCTAGATAATTTGCTCTTGAACACAAAATTAGACACAGCGTAGGCACCCGTCAAATGAGTTCTTTTTTATAAGTCGTATCAGGTCACTAAAATTAACTGAAAACCTCCATCAGATTCGTTGACGACCAAAAATGTGTTCAATGGATATAAATTGATTGTTCATTCGTTTCGCTTCATAATAACTCACAATTACATTAACAAAGGATGTTTGTCCTTCATGTTTTGTATTTCTCACACTATTACGACATAAAGAAAATCTTGAATGTCATTTCAATCGGTAAGTATATATTTTTAAGAGAAATTTTATATTTCGTTTTATATGCTACACACATTTGATATGATATTTATTTTGAATGAAAACGGGACAACACATCGCATTGCAAAGCATCGCAAACAATATCCGCCAGCGATACAATGAATAACTTATAGTAAGACGCGTCTAATTTGTAATGTAATTCATATTAATATTTACATTTCGCTCAGGTAATATTGGGAACAATGTTTGGCATGGAACAGTCTGGAAAGACGTGCGTACTGCCTCGGAGATTAGTGTTACCTATCTACCACCGTCTGGCTTTATTAGTCACTTTTTTAGCCTTAGGCTGACGGTGTCGTAGTAATATTATAGCAATGTTCAGTCGCGAAACTCTAATTAGATATTGTAAGTAAGTACTACATTTCAACATTGGGATTCATTGCTGAACATCATAATACTAATGTATTAAATATGTAGATAGATATTTTATACTAATGTATTAAATATGTACATAGATAATTACTACACCCCTGAGCACTGTAAAAAACTACGCAATCCCGAAGACGTCGTAAACATTTGAAAAGTTAACTGACTTGGAAACTGAGGTAACTCCTTAGTGCTGTGAGTGGTGTGTGGCCAGTAGTGGGCAAACGTGTTGTGACGTCACGGTGCCACCGGTCAGCTACTGGCTTGTACGGAACGCGCTTTCTCTCCCCATACGTTACCCAAATTAAATATATCTTATTATTGTTTTTAGACTGATTTCTTAGATGCATTATTTAATATCTCATCAAAGGCAATTTAAATATCAAACTTCATGAATAAAATTAACAAAATATTCGAATGCACAACAGACTAATAATGGTTCTTGTGTTTAGATAAACTGGGAATCTGCTTTAGTGTGATCACATGACGTCAGCACACTCACTAAAGGCGACGTGATACATCACCCTTTGTTCAAGCTCCTAGGACGCCATACTAAGTCGATATGATGCTCAGTTCGCACTATCGTGGAGGTAAAACTCAATTTAATTGCATTAATTATGTAAAAAGCTTTAAGCTTATTATACTGAAGTGCTCTAAAGTTTGCGGAATTCATATCTCGGTTTAATGTAGCTAGTAGTACGTATGTTACGTCTCATGCGTCCGACCGCGGCCGCCCATCGCAATGAAGATTTGTCAAGGGCGCAGGAGATATTATCGTGCACCTCCCTGTTCCCACATTCTCAGAGCACTTAGTTATATGTGAACTGGCAACTATTTTGTGATCTACTGAAGCTTGAAATCATAGCGACCTAAGCAAAATATCTTAACAATGAAAACGAAATAATTAACTTACCTAGTTCACACTTCAATGTAACCGTCGTAAGGCGTTACTAAATAATATCTACCGATAATTTTAGAGACCAGTATAACAATTAAATGAATCCTTATATGGCTTAGATGTAAGAAATGTGTTCACAAATGGTTGCATTCTAACTAATTATAGTGGTGGCTACCTACTGGAACTACCGCAAGTAACACGCTTACGTATTAACGTGGCTTACAGTTACGTGTTGTATCGCATTGATGTCTGTTTGTTCACATAAGTTTTAATGTTGAAGCGAGTCTTAACTTTAAGCAACGTTCGTATGTTAATGGTACCCACATGTTCGACTACACGATACTGGCTATCATAGATGGTACCTACGTGTCTACTCATTTTCTGATAAGTACTTCCACAATTCCTAAGTTCCTGTAAATGGTCTGATTGAAATATATTTTTTTCTCTAAGTTACTTTTTGTTATTTTTCTGTTTTGTGTGTTATTTTCAAACTATGAGTCTCTTCTTTGACTCCGATCCTGTTCAAACATATATTTTTATTATTGTCCGTCGAAAAGTTCTAGTTCACAGTCATTTGTGACCGAATATTGGAATGTAAGGTGATATTTTAATTTAAAGTTATATTTCAATGTAAGTTAATATTTAATTGTTAATAAATATTTAAATATGAGGTAATATTTAATACTGTGAATTAATATTTAATTGTTAGGTAGGTAATATTTCAATTTGAATTTTTTAATGAGATTAATATTTGGAAGTGAGTTTGTAATTAGGCACCAACTGATTGGAGGCGCTGCATGTAGTTTGGTTTAGCTAAATAAAAGCAGAATATACTATCTATATGTCTACATCTACAACTAAAATGACTTATAAAATTGCGTTAGTCACATGACAAGAAGCTTTTCTGAATTATACTCATCACAATACCGAAGACAGGCCCAGTCCGTCCCTTGGATGTTCTGAAATAGCGTGAAGTAGTTCATGACAGGTGCGCTGAAGAGGACACAGACAAGAATCACACGCATCGAGACGTGATAGCAAAACATATTACGTCGACACACAAGACAAGTTGTCCAATATACACACATATTAACACATCAAATATATTATGAATATTCATTAAATAAACAATATTATCAAAAACTTGTTATCTCTTGTTACTAAGTTGTGGCTGCAAAACTGGCGTAGGAATTAATTAATTATAACAAAAAACAGATTATTGTACAAAAACGATATAGGCTTTCCGCTTCAAACACGCCAAACACCTAACACAGAAGTCGTCTTGGCTATTGTTTTTAAAAGCTACAGTGTGTGTTGTACAAATTGCCCATTGATCGCCGTGGCTTGTTAACAGCACGTAGGAGCCACCACGCCATTTTGTATTAGTATTTAAAAAACAACAACTGTACCAATCAAGCACTTAACCCGACTCATATTTCAGGGAGCCCTAGACGTAACAGAGAGGTCGCAGAGTACGTCTATGGGAAGGCTCCTTTCATGCTCTCTCGATAAATTAAACAACCAGGATTGCGATTTGATTGCTGACTGGTGAAGTAATTCCATCTCTCCAGAGGGAGTCCATAAACGCAGGTGTAGTGCTGTACAGTCTAGCCTGCGTACGCCTTAACGTTAGGTCTTTAAATCAAAATACATTTTTGTTATAACGGCCTTGAAGAAATCATTTTGAACATGTATGTACCGACTGTTTTCATTTCACACACATACCATCACGCCTGTATTCTCTAAAGGGTTAGGCAGAGGTGTACCAATGTACACCCACGGTTCACCGGAATGTTTAGGCCCCATGTAATAGGGGGCGAGCCTACTGCCATTGCTCGGGCACAAATCCTAACTCCGAGCGCTGCTACTGAGAATTTCGTAAAAAAAACCTAATAACACATTCCTCGACCTGGAAATCGAACCCAAGACCTCTAGAGTAACAGTCGCGCTTAGAACCACTAGGCTAATGAGGAAGTTTTGATTTACTGGTGGTCAAAAAAATTAAAACACTGCTTTTGTGCATACTGCAATAAGTGACAGCACGTTCAGTGAGCACATATGCGTTGTGCACCGAGCACAAGTAGTAGGTGGCACGGCGCATGGCCCGATGCTGGCAAGTGGTGTTCCACACGCGAAACATCTAACATACAGTGGCAGCGCCTCCATCCTTCGTTTCATTCTGTGTTTATTTTTAGCACGAACACACAATGCATGTTTGTGGAATAGAGTGATGCAAAATACATTATACCTAACGACTGCACATGGAGTGGTACTCACGTACCAACATACGTAAATCATAACAAATCTTTTACGGAGTGGTTTCTTTGTGTGTAGTTTATTGACATCGATCAGCTGACTTGGTGTACCTAGTGATGTGTAGAATTCAATTAAAAACATTTGATTTTTCACTGCCTCGTTAGCCTAGTGGTCCTAAGCGCGACTGCTACGCTAGAGGTCTTGGGTTCGATTCCCAGGTAGAGCAAAAGTGTTATTGGGTTTTCCTATGAATTTATCAGTAGCAGCTCGGAGTTAGGATTTGTGCCCGGTTAATGGCAATAGGCCCGCCCCCTATTACATGGGACCTAAACATACCGGCGAACTGTGGGTGTACATTGGTACACCTCTGCCTAACCCTTGGGGGAATACAGGCGTGATGGGTTGTGGCATTTTACATTAATAGTCACATAATCGTAATTATATGTTGAAATGAATGTACCTTACCGCTCTAAATTAAGTGTTTTACAAAAACGGTTATTGTTCGTGGCACACCCGATTCCCACATCTAATTATTAAAATATCAGAAAATCCAATCCCCGTGTGAGAAATATGAGTACAACACAACATGGTGGCTGACTTGTCAGTAAAGAGTGTTTATTGCGTCGCAGCTCCCTGTTGATTGATGAATGTGCATGTTAATACTTTCATTAAAACCAGTGTCCATTATATACAGTTATAATTATATACAGTTATAATTATATACAGTTATAATTATATACAGTTATAATTATATACAGTTACAAATATACAGTTATAATTATATACAGTTATAATTAAGTTGAAAGTTGTGGCAGAAAGTATGAAATAAATGAGAACCTATGAACAAGGTACGAACATTCGGCACGAGTACATATTAGTGCCTTGGAAAACCAGCCAAGAGACAATGTAAACGTCTGATATGAATACACGAGGTACCGCTCATTAAGAAGCTCCCTCTCAATTCACACAATATATGTATGTTAGGTACTCAGATAATAAATCTGCCGGATCTCAAGCGTACTGCGTTCTGTGCTGTTCACTATGGGGTGAAATACTTTATGAACAATCGAAAAAACATACATTGAAAGTAAAGACTAAGAGATTTAATCACATCTCAAAGTTAGTATTAACCCAGAGACTAGTAGGCAAGATACGCGCTAAGGCGTGGAGTTGCAGGCACCAGCCCGTTATACCAATACCAAATACCAACCAATGGTTTCAAAGATACCTGACTCTGGCTGATAGCTAATCACCCACCTTATTCAGGAACCTAATCACTGAGTTTCAAGATGCTTTTTCATTTTAATATTATTCTTATTCAGAAATCCCGTCCGGTATTAGAGATTTACGTAAAGTCACGGAATACAGAAAATATTTTCCCAATTTTTTAGTATTCACGTTCAGGGAACAAAAAATATTTCAATATGGAGTTCGGTGCAAATATTTGTTCGTAAACACTTCATGGCTACGTAAGCCTACTTCTGTAGTCACACGGTTTCTTCAAAAGATATTGGTTCGGAGTAGCATGTTATTGTTAAATTGTTTGCTGGAACCTTGTAAGTGGCTTATATTGTGAATTCTATTTTCACAAAATAATACCCACTTGAGATCATTGTCAAGTGGGTGTATAGTCTAGACATGAATACCCACGTACGAGAAGGCAATTATCGATGTTAAAAAGTGTGTAGGCATATTGAGAATACTTACCGATATAAATAGAGAAGGACCTATCTATTAGAAATGAATTTCGATATAATGAAATGTCCTCAGTATCTTCGTAGTTTGACGACAATCTCAATACAAAAGTAGTCTAAAATCATGTTCTTTTTTAAATGTAGTTATTAGTCCTTATTAAGCAAAATATATATGACCAGACTATTGTTGTATGAAGCAGTCTGTCGGAACACTTCTCAACAAGTTCGCTCTTACGCCATATCTGCGCCATCTGATGTCCTGTGATGAGGGACGTCTAGAACTATAGATAGCTATTAACATCAGATGTTATGGAAAGATGCATCGCTATCTCCTGTACTTTTACGTAATGAGCAATCAGCTCTAGTGTCGCAGGGTCACGTCAGCAGTAATAGCTGAGCACATGAGTGCGACACGACTATGAGTGGGGCTGGATATTGCATCTGTTTGCCGCGCACTTGTAATGTCAGAGATCCCATGTTCTTTGAGCCGGCGCACAGCAATGCAATATATTGGCTTAGGTACACTCAGCTATTTCCAGTTAAGCTAGTTCTACAAGTTCAGTCAACGAAGTCATTATTTATACATTTTACCTAGTAGTTACTTCAGACCAATTGTTTTTGTCTGTAGAGAGATAAATTTTACTTCAAAAGTGCTTACGGTTGTGTCAGGTGCTTAGAACCCTGACATTGCAGACTGTCGCTGCGGAAATAATACAAAATACGTTCTTGTTTTCATCGCTTGTAAAGGCGTTTAAAATTATGTTAATAGTGTACGCAGTAATCAAGGTTTCTTAACGATGGTTATAAAATATAGGTATGCATATTAGGCAGGTTTTAGTTACTTGATTGTCGTTCCAACACATATCTATTCCGGAGAATAGTGCAATCACCATTTTTGTTCCCTATCATACTAAATAATCTGTCACTTGAGGACAGGCCCCGTTACCTATCTCCTGTATGTCATACAACACAAACCTACTTCCACTTACAAAATAAATTCTTCAAGAGATAATATAAAACATGATTTAAGAGCTCCCAAATGAACCCTAGTCAAAGAGTTGTAGTACGAGTGCCTACGTTACTAAAAATTTTATCCATTGGATTTAGTTTCGGCTGCTCGTATGAGATGGAGACACGTCAAAGAGAATCAAACTACGCATACCACTACACGCTAAGTAAAACGTACTTGAAGCACGAGTACGTAACTCATAAATAATACGGGTGCGTTGTTAGTCATTATTCATAAATATTTAAATGCCGGCCCAAGCCTGGCTCAGTCCCAACTTGCTGGGTTTAATTACCTGGCTTATGTAATGTATGCCAAGCTGTAATAATACCTACCTGTAGTTCAGGTGTAGCAATGCGTTTGTTCAAGAGCGCGAGATTGTTTGTTTGTAGTTTAATTTGTAAACTGTTTGTTAGTTTGTGGTTTAAATCATGATAGACTCTCTGGATTCTGTTGCGAGTGTGTAGGTACGTGTGCGATCCTGTTTGTTTCCATTTAATATGTTGTTTATGAGAAAGTACAATAATAATAATACAGTAGATTGATACGGTTTTGCGATCAACTTCAATAGATTTCGCGTTGTTTTATAACGCTGTATTTAAACTATCTATTGCCTATGCCTACAGTACCTACCAGACTATCTGCAAACCGTTCAGTAGTGGGTAACAGCAGTGAAGGTACGGCAACAAAGGGTTTATATTTCCAGAGAGCTAACCTGCCACTACTATCATCAAACACATCTCTGATATCAAGCAGTGCTGTATGTTCGGTTTCACCGTCTTTGTGTCTAGCGTGTCAGCCCATCGCGTTATCAGTCAAGTCCGTCTCTTTCCATCTCTCTGGTACTTACCACACATGTTTTTATTAGCCTCCCCCCCTCACATACTATTAGGTACTTATGGAAACTATTCAGTAATGTTTCTAGAAATTTAGGAAATCTCGCGGACTACATGGTGGTGTGCTACTTTGAGAGGCTTCGACGAAAACTACACATAGTTCAGTCTAATTACGATAGAATATTGCTTGTTCTGTACGCACCTAATTAATTCACAAATGAAGTCTTTTGATGTAAATTTGCGTGGGGTCTACTTGAAACTATAATTTATCGCGAGGTCGGGGGCTAACCCTCACTGACTATGAAGTCCCAATACCGAGTAGTAGTTCCCACAAAGAGCAGATACTGCAAAACTCCATTACGTTATAACCTCAAATCATTCGCTTGTCTAAGCCTCCACTCCCTCCGGGGAACAGCCGTGGACTTTCAATATACCAACAACAATAAACATAGAACGAAATAGCAATATTTTTTTGTTTTTTAACGAGAAACAATAATCAACATGCTCTATTTTTATAAATCATTCATTGTTTTCCTTTTCCGCATTGTTGGAACGTCTGTTGTTTATGTTGTACAGGTAAACATTGCAACATTTGTAAATATAAATGGACCAATGATCATCGAGAATTCAGCTAAAACCAGTGCGTGAATGCCAATAGACTGGTAGTGCTATCTCGATGAGTAGGTACACCGTGCCTTATGCAGTGCTTTTTTCGATTTTCGAATTACTATTCTTAATACATAGAGTAGAAAAAAAACATTGACAAATATTTCTTAGAGAAACTAAAAAGATGACTGATGAAGTAGATATGTAGCAAGGTACCTACGTAGGCGTACGTAAGTACTTTGCTTTACATTTCATATCAAATGAAAAACAATAAGCCTACCCGTGCGGTTATGGAGGGCGGCCGTAAACGCGACATGTCGGTCGTAAAACTAAGTTTCGTAGAAAGTAACAAAATAAGTTGTACTTAGAACGTATAGCATACCTATCGATATAATCACTCTTATACTAAGTATTATGCTATAACTAGACATGCAAGTGGACCAGCGGAAGGAGAACACCATGACGAAAGTAACGTATCTTGAAACTAGTAATTGTTTTTAGTCACAAACCGAGCTATTGTTGCCGATAGGTGCCTGTCGCCTATGTATGTAAAGAGGTACGTACCAGGCTGGCTCCACACCGTCGCCACGTCGAGCTTGAAGTTGCCCAGCAGCTTGTTGGCTCGCAGGATGTTGCGAGACTGCAGCACCTGGAACAAAGCTCACATTGCACGGCATTCGCCCACAACCAACACTCGACATACCACACCGTCATCTTCACTTTTTACTACCAACATTACCACATGGCATAACCCGTTTATTAGGAATATGATTTATTTTTATGTTGGCACTTGTGAATTTTTGAATGCTTGGCAGCTTATACACTCGCAATACGAACAGTATCGTAAACATTTTAGTATAATAAATTGACAGCGTGGTGGAGCTAACACTCTATTTACTTACCAATATGTGTTGGGAATGTGGAGACATAACTATGCTTAGTATAAACTGTCACCGCTTGAGGATTAAACTTGGACTAAAGTTAAAACTGGTTTTGGAACGAGACGGAGTGGGTTTTCTAACTGTCCGGATTTTCTCGGAATTTCCCTAGTTTGGAGGGCGTCTGGGGACCTAGAGGTCCAACTGTCGGGCCTTTCCAGAATAAGTAGGCCAACCTCAACGCGACACAAGTTAGGGGCATATGTAGTATATGTGTGTGTCATATTTACCAATGCGGGAATATATTTACGTAAAGTAAACATATACATACCCCTCACATTGCCCTTTAGGTGCTTATTATTACGTTACACCAATTTACTATAATAATACACTTGTGCCACAGAAGACTAGTTCACTTTATCTACACGCATATTATGCTTAGTTGGGCTGGTCGTCTGACATTGGACAATTTAGCTTATCTGAACTTAATTTTCATTAAACTCGGATCAGTCAATTAGAATACGACAAGCGTAGTCAATCAGATGATGTCTACAAGAGTGTGGAGTTGGATTCACTTGCGCGAAATGTTGCCACGATATCATAAATCGAGAGACCAATTTTAATATTATACCTAATGATGCTGATACCCGAGATATGTAAACGGATTTCCTAACACGTATCTTATAACAATAAAGCGAGCTGACGACACTTGCTAGATCGTGTGGTGTCGTATGGAACGAGTACCTGTCTGTTATAACGAGTAGTGGTATATGAGGTCGGTACGAAATCGGAGACAACGCCATTGAAGTTATCGGAAAACCATCTGGGTCAGTAATAGAACGGGCTGAACATGGGGATCGAGAGCGCTGGAAGCAACTAGAGCCGGCGTTTGTAACGTAGACATACGAATGGACATTTTATTGGGGATTAGGGCTTAAGAGTCAAAGATGCGCGTATACGTGCTGCAGACGCAACTACCGCTACTTTTTCAGGTTTAACAAGGCAGAAAACGTGTGCTTTAAGTCCCATCATCCTTCTGCGAGGCAGTAATGCTTGAGAAGGAGGCGGCGGGACGGTTGAGACAGCGGTTCTCCCGTCCCAGCCGCCGCGGTAGACGCTCCGGACGTCGGGAGCCGCGAGACGACTCCCGGCCACCGTAGATACTGGCCTGTGGACGGTGAGCAATGGGTAGCTCACCGTCCTTACGTTGCATAACGACAGGTCGTGTCGACGGCGCGTTCGTGTTCCACGCGCGCCTCAAAGAGATGTCAGCAAAAGGAAGGGGCCACTGAGGGCCGATGCCTGCCGAGGCTGCGGGTTGTTCGCAAGAGATACCGCTCCCCCGGAACGCAAAAGGCACAAGAAGGAACATGGGTGGGTTTTAGTCAGTAAAAGCCTGACACTAGGCGGGAGAAGTTATTTGATGATTTCTCACCAACCAAAAAAAAAAAAAAAAGTCCCATCATCATGTTGGGCCTGCCTCTGACCAGTGTTGTGACGCTTGTATGATACACGAAGAACACGCGTGTTCATGTGGACCTACTCGTTAGAGGTACGTAATAAGTTTCAAGATACACAGCAGCCGGACAACGAAAGTTTTGCCGTCGCATTATCTCGCGGCGAAACGAGATAAGACATGTTTCCCCATTACGTTTAGTCACGGGTGCACCGTAGCCCGGTAACTAACTTTGAAGTTAAAACTCTTGCTTCAGTTCTCCGCTCCAGTGAGCGGTATGATAGATCGTGGAGGGTTCGAGGGAACGTTGATGGGAACTTTTGAATTGACATACGTAGCAGCAAGAGTCAGGGCTCCCGGATCTGTCAGTCATACATATTGCCGATACGACTACAAATTGGAGAAGTTTTTACAAACATCTATAAACAAAACATACTATTGACATGGTAGTTACAGCTGGTAAGTACCCATACGCTCCCGGGGAGTTCACAATCCCAATAGTACTACACTCACAAGTCACTTTGTGAATTATTTAGTTAATCTTGTGTCGCCATATTAAAGTAACTAAACTAACTAAAAGGTGCTTCTAAATGAGCCACATAATTAATTTGTAAAGTTGAGTAACTTGTATTAAGTGTATTAGTTAGTAGAAGGTACTTTGCGTCACTGAAGGAGAGTAATTTATAAAAAGTCCATTTATTTTCTCTGTAACAAAGTTTGTCTTTTACAAGTTATGCAAAAATAAAAAGTTCTCGGAAACCCTAACAAGTGAGGTTAAAGAATAATACGAGTTAGTATTGATAAATTGTTACTATTATATTGTCTTGCTGTTGGCATCAGTAGGTAGTCAAACATTACAGTCACATAACCTTCAGCTTTCTGTAATATTATTAATATTATTCATTTATCCATCTTTTTTTTTATTTGTGAAAATATAAAAGAGCGCGTAGCTAGGTACTGCCTTATTCTGCACGGAAGAGTTATCTAGAAAGGGTACAGTAAGCTTTTTTGCATCTTAATTAAGCGCGAGTGCGTGGTACCTAGTTATTAGGTACGCTAATTGGACAACAAAATGCTTTCGATATTATTTTCTCTTACGAATTCGTTACGAGGAACAACGAGGAAAGGGAAAAATGTACTACTTTTGTTTTTTTATTAGGTTATATTCACTTGAGATTTCAACCGGGTGAAAACGATATTAGGCTTCCCGACCGTCGACCGTCAAGGCGTCTAATTTACTTAAACTTTTATAACCTACGTATTCTAGGTAACATTCAACTCGAGAAACCTGTAGCTTAAGGTATGACGAGCCAGACTCAGGACACCTGAGGATTTTTTATTACAGGCAACACAGTAAAATGGGTCAGCGACAGTCGGCCGCAAACTATCACATATCCAGTCTCTTTTGGGACACCCACAGATACATTCTGTAACTTATTTCAGCAGTTTTCGGAACTTCCGACAAAATGGTAAGTGCATAAGGAATGAAGAAATTATAAACTGTGGCACCCAGAGTACGTCGCCTGAGGAGTAGAGGTAGTAAGTACCTGAGTGCGGGTGAGTGCAGTTTTCACATTACAGATACAGTAGGAGGTAGCGCTAATGATGTAGTACGACACACGGAAATGTACCTATGTACATTCACGCAAGTGTGTTTAGCAGAATAGTATTTCGCAAAAATGTCGTGTTATATGTAGGTACAGTTAAAGTAATTGGTTATTTATTTATTTATGAACAAACTCTTAATTCCTGCATATTAATCATAGCAAGTTTATTAATCTCTAAATATAATCCAATAAAGTGGCATGTCAGTCAGTGAGTGAGGCTCGAGGGAGCCAGATAACGCCTCGAAACTACTACACAAATGAAATTATTCAGGTAATTTCAAAGTTTAGTACTATAGTAATACAATATATAAACCTAGGTTTAATGGATTGTTTGTAAAATAATATTCCAGGGATTATAGCGAACCACTCCACTATCCATTATCGGGCTCTAGCGCTTGAAAGGGTATTAGTGTAAAAACGGTCACAATTCAAACAAAGTTCTTTAAGTTTGTTGATCGATCAATTTGCGTTCGCTGCGGACATAGTACATACCTAATATATCTACGTTTATACAGGCACGTGTTTGACATAGAA
Source organism: Caradrina kadenii (assembly GCA_947462355.1). Classification (NCBI taxonomy): domain Eukaryota; kingdom Metazoa; phylum Arthropoda; class Insecta; order Lepidoptera; family Noctuidae; genus Caradrina; species Caradrina kadenii. Next base: position 24,373,230 of record OX381672.1, on the reverse strand, counting down.
ATGTTTTATTATTACAACCCTTATGTTATTATCGTTCCGTATCTGATGTGCTAAGGATTCCTTCCAGCGTTCACTGAGTAAATACTGCCTCAGGCTACTACATCTTTACCTAATTGATGATCTTGGTATAACAAAATACTAGGTATTGTCATAATTGCCGGGGCTGCGGGTTGTTCGTAAGAGATACCGCGCCCCCGGAACGCAAAGGGCACAAGAAGGAACATGGGTGGGTTTTAGTCAGTAAAAGTCTGACACTCCCTCCCGCCCCGCCCAGGGCGGGAGACGTTATTTGATGATTTCCAACCCATCAAAAAAAAAAAAAAGTATTGTCATAATAATGTTTAAGGTTTAGAATAATTGGCAATAAAATAATGTCTTAGCTCTTTCTGTTTTGGTTTCCAGAAGACTGTGTTAGTCACTTATCCACTGTCTTTATGTTGACACATAATTTATTAATGTACAATTACCTAATGCTCTTTATTTATTATTCTATTTTATTTATCCTGCAGAAGAAACCTATTCATTATATTTTAAAATATTATATACCATCACGCCTGTATTCCCCGAAGGGTTAGGCAGAGGTGTAACAAATGTACACCCACAGTTCGCCGGTATATTTAGGTCCCATGTAATAAGGGGCGAGCCTATTGCCATTAACCGGGCACAAATCCTAACTCCGAGCTGCTACTGAGAATTTCATAGAAAAATCCAATAACACTTTGCTCGACCTGGGAATCGAACCCAAGACCTCTAGCGTAGCAGTCGCGTTTAAGACCACTAGGCTACCGAGGCAGTTCAAATATTAATATAAAAATATATTTATATAAAAACAAATTGATATTAAAAATTGTAACTCAACGGCATCGGGAATCAGGCCCATGCTACGGGTGGCCAGGGCTTCTGAGAGAGGTATCTCCAAACACTATGCGCCGTGTCCAGGAGAGTACACTCCTGAATTTTTTGAAACAAGCCCTTTAGCCAACCACCCAACGAAAGCCTTTTCAGGTGTTGGTCGAGGCTCAGGGGTGTTACGCCATCGGCACAATGACTGCTGTACTCCCACATGTCGACAACATCGTAAGGCAAGTCAAGATACTTAATTTGCTTTTCTCTCTCAGATTATTTGCACAGCAATTTAACCCCCGCGCCCGACGCAAAAATGACGGGGTGTTATAAGTTTGATGTGTCTGTGTGTCTGTTTGTGGCATCGTAGCTCCCGAACGCATGAATCGATTTTGATTTTTTTGTTTGAACGGTGTATTAGTCGGGAGTGTTAGCTATGTTTGATGGAAATCGGTTCACCGGTTTCAAAGTAATCAGCTCTTTTGTTAGTTGCAGTAGGGATTTTTATTCTTCTATCGGTGGTTACCTAAATTTTATTATAAAGAGGTATTGTTTGTGAGTTTGTGAGGTTGTATGAGGTAATCTCTGGATCTACTGAAACAATTTTGAAATTTTTTTTACCCATAGATAGCCACGTTATTTGTGAGTGTCATAGGCTATATAACATCACGCACGGGGGCGAAGCAGTAACCAAAGACGTAACTCAAAACAGCTGAAATAAGCCGAACGAAGCTGAAGTCGTGGCAGTCTGCTATGTTTTATAACCACAACAGGAACGAAGTCGCGGGCAACGGCTAGTAATTTAAATATATACAAAAATAAAATTGTTTATTGCTTCAATATAAATAACTTCTTCTAGTTACAATATTTTAGTTTGCTTGTGTTAGGATGCTTAGGTCTTCCCTACGTATAATTGCTACTAAGTTATTACGCCTGTGCAAGATGGTATATAAACTTAATACCTAAACAATTAAAAATTAAAGAACGAGATGTACAGTATTTTAAAGAAAGGCAAAACAAACGCGCTGTGGTGTGTGATGATGTGGAGTTGGATAGGTATGTGAGTAGTGGGTGACAGTAAGTGTGGGTGGGAGGGTTGTATAATTATCATTTTTTGAAATGCTGCAAAAAATGTAGTCTTTGAGTTTGTTACATTTTCTATTAGTTAGTAGAGAAGTAATTGACAGATGCCTGGAATATTTAGTAGGCACTAAGTCTGTTTGTGTGTTATTCAATATTCTGTAATATAATAATTTAAAATTGTTTTACTTTATTTTTCTCATCTCTATTGGCTAAAATATTTAATTGCTGACTACAACAGGTACCTAGATTTTGAACAAAAGTATTAAATGAAATTGATTTAAATATGAAGAATATTTAAATACAAATTACATCGCCCTTAGTATATCGCATATGAATAATAAGTCAAAGGTAACATTAGTGTCATGTCGCACCGGCGTTATGTGCCGTGTGATGCCTTATTATTTATGATATAAAATGCTAACTAATGTGATACATATATCACACTTTGAGCGTGTATCATTGAGTAGGTGATTGCGCTGTCGGCCATTTGGACGTCCACACTCGGACGAACAAACCCGCAATAACAGTTTAAAATACAACAGTAGCAGAAGTGGACTTTTGAGTCCAATTTATTTTGGGAAAAAATAGGCACTCGTTGTATTGTTATTTTATTATAATACATAAAGTTATAAATAAAATCTGTGCGAATAGGCAAAATGAAGCTCATGACGTCACGGTTAGGCAGTCTTCATGGAATTTTAATGATCATATGGCCAGAGCGCTCGCAGCTCTCTGACCCACTTTAGTCAGAATGTTCCATCTGCTGCGCAACGCTTCCTGTACTGTGCATGTACTATCATTGTTTATATCGAAGTAGGTACCTATATGCTGCATTCCCGCTGGGCACCACACTATCACAACGCTTTCTTTGTTATAAATATGCCATCTAAAGTTGGCTCAAATGTACAATTTGTTCATATGTTTTTGTTACATACGAATAGAAAGTTCGCGCCGCAGTGTGCAGGAACTGAGCTCTGACACACACTTGTGACCCGGAGTGAATAACGATAGAGTTTCTAGGTTTAGGAACCAAAAAGCATGTAGCTTTATACTTTTATTGTTAGTAGTGGTCCACGCGGCACTTGTCAGAGTTATCCACAACTCACTAGCATGGTGTGACCAATGTGGTTGATTGCAAGTTCTGCGACTCAATAAGCTGATGATGATGATTGTTTAAGCTAAGGATAGATTGTTTTGTTTGTTTGTATCGAACAGGCTTCGAAACTACGGGACCGATTTTCACCATTTTTTCACTAATTGATAGCTACATTATTCCTGAGTAACATAGGCTATATAACATCATGGTACGATACACGGGAGCGGAGCAGTAACCAAAGACGTAACTTAACGCGGGTGAAATAAACTACGCGGACGAAGTCGCGGACAGTTCGCTAGTAAAATAATAAAATAAATAGTTCTTACTTTACAAAAACTTAATTTAACAATCACATTTATTTAGCACTAGACTGATGTTACTGCTGTGAAGTCAAGACGAATTGTTAGGTCTTGAAACTTATGCACTTTGAACGTAATATTGCCACTTCGAGGCGAGGCACTCACTCTTCTGAACTATGCGTGCTCCACCAGCTTGTTGGTACTCATTGCATGTTTAGAGCATTATAATTTTATAACTTAGAGGAAAGAACTAAGTCAGTGCGAGTGTATGTTACTCACATCAACATTATCTATGTCGGTAGTCCGTAACAATTAAAGTGCTCGAGCACATTCAACGTCCAAAGTTTAAATTCACCGAAATAGAAACCTGTTTAAGTCATGTATCAATTACTTCATAGGGTTACGTCTGCTAGACCGTGGCGCCCGGCGCCCTTGTTCACACAAGGCCAGGTAGACACTACAGAACGCTATTAACACAAAGCTTCGTCGACATTTGCTAGTTGCGAGCAACAACTGTCTCACGACCGCGGCTCGAAGTCGTTAGATCAGCAAGAGAAGTAGATGTAAGTATTACCATAGGTAACCCTCATGTAATTCAAAACCAAAACGAACAAGAACAGATAACTGCGCAAGTCCAAAATAAATGTATTTCGCCCCTTATTAAATAACAATTTCCTACCGCAGGGAGCCGGCTAACAACGTTCCGTGTTTTGTTAATAACATCACCTTTGGGGAAGGTTTATGTAGGTAGGTACCCCCTGCTGTAATGCTGGAAGCTACTTTACAAATAATGAAACGATCGCTGTCTAAGTTACTTCAAAAGTAAGTACCCCAAATAAAGACATATTGCCAGGATAACGTGTACATTTGCCGTTCAAAGAAATCAATATTATTTCATTCAAAAAGGATAAAAAGGCGGATCAAAGCTGTGTGACTTAGAAGCTCGTCTCCCGGGGGACTGTGTGCCAGTCAGCCTACCTTACAGACCACAATAATATCAGCGCAAACATAACAATCTTAATCTGTGTTGACTTTAAAAGTTCGGTAGGCCTAGGAACATCAGATCAAAGTGCTACAAGTTTCAATATAAAGGTAAATGTACCCTCATATACCACCAAGTTCATATTAGAAAACCAAACTGAAATATTTCTAATCGTAACGGACACACTACAACGACAGAACTCCGATACACAACCAAGAATAAACACCGGCCGACGCCGACGGAACAATTTGATTTTAAACCTTATATATTTATTATAGTAGCTATAATATTACACACTCTGTAAAAATGTAAAATGTTTCCTTATATCTGTTCCAGAGATAGATACAGCTCTGTGACAGAGGGACTGACAGACAGGCAGGATGGACGAGGCCAATAGCGGTCGCCATGGGAATCGATCTAATTGGTTCTAAATATTTCCTCTTCCATTGAAATAATGTTATTACCATTTACATTATAATGTTTCTCAAGTTTCAGATGAAACATCTCGCCGAGGAAAATTGGCTTTTCACCGAAAATGATGAGTTTTATTTTGAAAATGGTTCAAGGATCTTAGATGTCGGATTACCATGAACAAGTTCGCTGTGTAACTATTTGAGCAATTTGAATTGCAATATGAACTCGTTTACGTAGGCCACTGTATTTTAATTTGATATATAATCAGATAGATTAAAAGATGCCTGCCACCCGAATAATATGATTTAATTCAGTACCTCCTCATCCAGAACCTACTTAAATATTATTATTTACAAACAAGTCGAAGATTACAAACTAATCTAAAAGTACAAAGTGCATTTAACTTTATAAACGGCCTTAGATAAAGTCTTAATGAGTTTTTGATCTAAACGTACTACGTAGCCCTAGCTACGAGATCTCGTAGACTTCTCCGTAGCACCGTTACTCCTGAAGTAGTTGGAAACTTGTTAAGGTAATTGTAGTGTGATAGCTAGCCGCATAGCGCCGCTCAGCATATGCTGTAACATTGTTGGCGTACTTACGGGGGTGGAGGGGGGGGGGGGGGGGTCTGGTATGGTCTAGTAGGAAAGCGTGCCGAAGCTTCGTAAATGTTGTGCGCGCTGATGTTATTGTGCTATTGCGGTGGTTACATTCGCGATTTCGTAATTCTTCGACATACTGCTAACCATGATAATTGGGTTACATGTTGATATTTTGCTACAATGGTTGGACAGAGAGATAGAGGGACAAGATAGCACGGACGGTAAAGGTAGTACAAGTGTTTCGTGCGGTATTGCTCCACAATTATATTTATCTAATGATCCCTTTGCCTCATGCGTCATTAATAGCCCGCGAGCGATAATCTCCAAGCCTCACGTCAGAAATAACTAGTACATACTTCACAATTTTGTAATCCTAACTGACGTCATAACTGAAGCCTTTGTTTAATTCGGAGCTCTCGCTGAGCTTTGCTCCTGGCGGCCGGTGCAGCTGCATGTTAAGTGCTGGCTCGAGGTCGCAGGTTTAGAACCTGAAGAGGCAATTCTACTAACTTTAAAAGTACGATTGTAATTTAATCTTAATCTCAATCTGTCAAAATGCTTCTAACTGTATGGTTTAATTTGACAATTTTTAAATTCAGTTAGTGGAATTATCATTCTGGAATGTGTCAATTTCATGCTTTTTACGTCATAACTTTTCAATCCTAAAACAATCTATGTATGGTGGGAGTGCTCGATGCTGTATCTAAACAGTATTACTACCTGTAGGTCCACAGCCAGTCTATCAGATAATTGGATTTTTAAGAGTACAGGGAAGCGGGCAGGCGTTTGTATGTCCTGGAATAACCCGCGAGCAAATTGAGTGATCTGTTCGAAACTCGTCCGACTGTTGCAGACTGATAAAACTAAAGCCTAGCTTTATGTGACCGTTTTGGATTTTTTTTTACAAACATTGCTATGGATGTTTAAAATGCAATCGAGTCACCTATCAATAGAGCGCACCGGACCTCTGTTCCCACCGAGGGCCGCCGTACCAATTCGCGTGCAGGTTTATAGAATAGGATTAGTGCATGCCTCGCAGAGCGGCGGCTGCAGGCTGCTGCTCTAGTCCTATTGTACGAAACAATCTGTTGTGTACCAGTCACACCTACGATTCTAGTATCTTCATTGCCAAGTATTATTGTAGAGGTTCACACATACTAGTTGTGTTGTGTTTTGTCGAAAATTCTGCCGTGACATATCTGATCTGATACAATAATGCCGTTATCCACCAACACCGTTGTTTTGAACAACCTGCAATAACCGCGGTAAAATTAAACCGATGTGACTTTTCAATCATGTGAAAATACTGAAATGAGCTCGGCAGCGATGTTACGAGTTCTATAATAAGGTACCTGAACAGGTTCACGACGACGTTCATAAATAACTAAGTAAAGTATGTAATAATAAAATGGTGTTTCCCAGTGTTATTACGGGCCGGCGATATTTTAATTTCAGCACAAATTAAAGTTCAATAACTTGCACTCAGCACCCAGGTGTAGTTCGTACCCAGGGGTAGGTCAAGAACTACCAGTCCAGCTGCTTCGAACAGCTCAATTCAACCGCAGAATTGACATTCAACCATGACCCATAACAATTCAACATTAAACATAATATTGGGTGTTATTTTAATTAAAATGTTAACGAAAAATGGAATGAAAACTTGGCCAGCTGAGCTTCCGGGAGGCTGCGAGGTCCGCATTTTTCATTTTTGTAACAAAAGCATAGGGAAGTTGTGTTCATGTATATTTAATGAGTATTTTATTTCTGTACGCTCTCTACCCCTTGAGTGCTTGCTGCAAGTCAGTTTTGAGTTATTTTATTACTAGTGAATAGTGACGTTATTTATATTGTTGTGTGATACCTATGGTATAACATTATAAATAGTGGGTAGCTAACAAACAGGGACCTGTTTACATATTACGTGAACATTCTAGCATAACGTAATTAACTATGACCTTACATTGGTTGTATTTCAAGCAAACCATTACTCAGGGATGTTTGGGCATCATGTAGGGGTACTTTGTATTTGTGGTTTTATTTACGCAAAAGGTCAAAGTTCCGACATCAAATAGTAAAAGAACGTTAATGCCTACAATAATTCAAAAGTTCGTTCATCATGGTTGCTCTTTTCAACTGCATTCATTTATTTTGATCATCCAAAAAGGTTCCACATTCTAATAAATCATTTTCGTAAAAGGCCCAATAGTTATTTATAAAAGTGACTCTATGAAATTAAAATTAATACTTGATAAGGGTTTATATTACCGGCTACCGGTTACGTTATTTTCCTCATTTCAAATGTAATGTCCACATAGCATCCAAAGGAGATTATCAATGAACTGTGATGTTAAATTTAATATTGTTGTACAGCTGACGTTTTGTATACAGAGTAGCAGCCATGGGTCAACATTCGTAACGTTTCCTTGGAATTAACTCCAAGGAGACTGAACAGTCATGAGATTTTAAGTTTAAATCCAACTACACCACATAGTTGATAGACAATAAGAAATACAAGTATCTTCACGTTCATGTAAGAGTAATGCGCTAAGTGTTGATGGTACATTAACATCTAGTTAAGTATTCATGATTTTATTTTTGGATAGTGGTTCCTTATTTTGTGGGTAGGTAACACGGATAGAAAAGTAACTGTTCACATTCTTGAATATTAAAAATTATGTTCTTTTTTTTAGATTTTTTGGTAAATGTGATAAGTTAGATGATGATAACACTTTTACAAGCATCCTTTCTAAGCTTCAAACAAAATTTGACGCATTTTGTGCCCGACGTGATGAAACAAAGTTAAGGAATCGCAAACTTTGCACATCTTTTTCTTTATTGGTACTTCAAAAGTAGCAAACTTGAAAGAAATCTTCAGCGCGCTCTCGCTAGTCACAACTTGACATTCTATGACAGTCGTTTGTTCAACAAGGGATAAAGTCGGCTCCTCATTCTCTTAACACGTATTTTGATATTAAAATGACAGTTACGGTCGGTTGTGAATTCACAACGCCGCAGAACAGAGCAGAAAGGAAGATTTCATAGGATTTCATTTTCCGGAATCGTTAGATTCGTTTTTTACGTTCAAACGTTATAGAATGTACAAAACGTTTACAAAGCTTTGTGCACGGAATTCTATACTAAAGTATAATACAGCTGTGTGGATTGAGCCTTATAAATTTAATACATTATGTTCTGAAGATATCTAGTAGTCACAAAGCGTGCTTAACAGTGTCCGAGAGCTTGTAACCGCTTGACCTAGGTAAGCTGCGGTTACTACAACTGGAATATCTACGTGGAAGGTCGACCACGCTGGCTACCGCTTAGTTACAGTTAAGTAACACTGGGAAATTGGTTCAGTAGCTACAAACGGAATATAGGTAGGTAGTGTGGGTAATGGTATGCATTATTAGGATCTTTATTTGTGTAAGTCGAAGGGCCCCGGGGACTGCGTGAATTATGCAAGAGGAAACCGGCCCAGCGTTGTTATTGTAGTAGGGGTGCACAACTGCTGCCCAGGAAGTGGTTGGAAGCGACCAGGTGTGTACGATGGGTGTCTCTTCATTCAAGAAAGATCTTTTAATGGGAGAACTTGTAAGGAGTGAAAGGTAGTATTTTTTTAAAACGTTGCTTTTGTGTGTGAGTTTACAAACACATAAACTTACATACACAAACAACCGATCCCGGAATAATTACTTGTAGGCCTTAAAAATATGTTTTCCGGAAGGGAATCGAATTTAAGACTGCAACGCAGCGACCAATTGCTAAGCTGCGCCAACCGTGCCGTCACCACGAAGTAGCGGTAGACAAGCGTCATGATAACAGTTTATACTTTTGTAAAAGCGCTCGAATAACCCTCCTCGTTCACATTTGACATGATGATGTCTGGAATAACAAATTAACGCCTTTTTAACTAATATCCAAATAGTATTAGGTATTTAAAGTTATTTGTTTGTAACTGGCTCATGAGCCTAGTGGTCTTAAGCGCGACTGCTACCCTAGAGGTGTTGGGTTTGATTCCCAGGTCGAGCAGTGTTATTGGGTTTTTCTATGAAATTGGCAGCAGCAGCTCGAAGATACGATTTGTGTCCGGTTAATGGCAATAGGCTCGTTCCCCATTACTTGAGACCTTAAAACATACCGGCGAATTGTGGGTGTACATTGATACACCTCTGCCTAACCCTTCGGGAATACGGGCGTGATGGTATGTATGTATGTAAAGTTTGATATTTAATGACGCAGTTGTTTGACACAAATATAGATATAGATCTAACTTAACACATACGATAATTTTGATCTCTGTGTTGCTGCGAGATAATGTAGGTCCGGCTTCATTCTGAAATCTATACAACCCAAGTCGCGGGCAGAGGCTAGTGGAATATAAAGTACGTGTGGTGCGCAGAGTGGGTTGCTCCTTAGTCCCACACCGTACGTACCTACCTACATTACCTTTGAAATATGATACGAGAAGCGACGCAATGTCATCCACTAAAGGATAATAGCCACTTTTCAAACGAGAACTTTCTGTTGCGGAAACCTCTGCTTTGATCAGAAACTGTCTAGTTAGGACTGGTCATAGAAGTGAAACATCTATGATGAGGTAACTTTACAAAAATACTGAATCTTTAGAATAATAGTAATTGTTCCAATGGTTTCGTAGTATAATGATGGCCACTCGTACAGGCGGAAGATTGACAGCCTGTGCAGTGAACATACCTACTCATCAGGAAGCTGTTCAAGTGGAGCCGGTTTCCTCAGATCCATGGTGGTAATGAACAATGCACCCTCCGCAAACGCGAGTCGATGACCAAGCGGTACTTATTAAAGGTGTTGCCTTATATCACAGGCTATGGAATTTAGTTCTTTATTATTAGTTATATAATATTATTCATAATTTTGTTACCTAAGACTAAGCTTCCTCTAATATATTTATTATTATTATCAGATAACACAGATCCGTTGTGTTAGTAACAACAGACTTAACCGGTGTTAGTACCTACTTATATGTATATCAACCAGCATCTGCCGGCGAGTAGTCACATCTTTGGTTACTGCTGCTCTCTCGTGTTTCGTAGCGTAATGTTATAAAGCCTAAAGCCTTTCTCGTTAAATTAACTATCCAACACAAAAATATTTTTGCAATTCATTCCAGTACGAGTAGTTCCTGAGATTAGCGCGTTTAACCAATCAAACAAACTCTTCAGCTTTACTTGTATCATATTAATATAGATTTGATATCTCAATAATTGCTGGTTGACGCGGTCCATGCTTATAGCTTTTATAGTTGAATTATTACATTTATTGAGTACTAAGTTCCACCGAAACAATCTGAATGTTGACAAGTCAAAATTCCTCCCATTATTCGAACTTATTAGGAGGTAATTGTAATTATTTGGAATATTTTACGCTGTTTAATATAAAATTGATTCTAAGCATAAGTTTTGAACGTAAATTGGACTGTTATTGTGAAATAATGTACCCAACACATTTGGCATATTTAATTAGTTCGATGTAATTTACTTATTGAGCCATGTGGGTTGTCTCGTTTTGGTATAAGCTCAATGAGCTGCTGATCGTTAGTATGTGTCAGTAGGTGCGTTAGTGTGTCCTGATGTTCAGTTATTGTTAGCATATAGAAAGTACAATGATGTTACCTACAGCCTGTTGCTGTAAATAAGAGGAGATTAACATCCAGGCAGTCAATAAACCTGGAGGCTGCTCACCCATCATGTTAACACGAGTACGGGTTACAAACTGCAAGTCACCCGCGATAACAATTGCTAACAAGTTTCAGATAGGTTACATTTTATACCCACTAGTATCTACGTTAATAAGTACCACGTCGGGAAGTTTTATCTAGGATTTTCGGAGAATTGTAAGTGGTTTCTATTTCCCAAACGTGTCTCGACATCCGAGATCAGAGATCATCCTATAACTATTAGATGAGCAGAGGGTACTTTCACTTGTGAGCGACGCGGCTTGTGTAAGGATTGTAGCACATTTATAACCTCCATTGATCGAGTGGTAATCTCCCCCCTCCACTCCCACTCCTCAGTGTGTCTTGGTTATAAGACATGTGCGGTGTAGGTCTAATCGCCTTTACTTACATCACATTCTTTAGAATTGAGATTTCTATACAAAAATACTATCCGACTTTTCAGGCGGATTTTATAAGAAAATATCCTTTATACAAATGATGTCTTGACAATATTATCAATATCAAACACAGAAATATACATGCGGCAGTAGATTTTTATTGTAATACAAACATAGATAGATGATAATATAAATACTACCCTACCACACTACATTAAAGTTAAGATTCCATAAACAAGTCTTTTATCACTTTCATCTCAGATTTTCACTTTGCACAACAAATGCTTGCGATACGACACTATGTGCCTCTGTACGCTGATTTGTATCAACTAGATATGAACCTGCTAAACATAAACCATACAGCGCAACACATAGAGTTGCAAGCACATTATACGACTTTTGCTAAAATAACTGTTACGATAAGACATTGTGTCACATTTTGCTCGTGTTATGATTATATGTATATATATAACGAAGTATATACATATAATGTTGGCACTATTGATTAAATTGTTGTACAGACACGGCATTGTGTCGCTGCTCCACCTGCACCTAGAGACTTGCTTCCTTTGAGTCAAGTTGCGACGTGGCCGCGAGACTAATCAAAGTTTTCATTAATCAGAGTAGACAACGCTCCATTCTCGATATTCATTCAACTTTCGTGAACTTGTAGATGCAATCTATTTGAATCTTAAACTGACACCTCTCGTTTAACATTAACATAGCTTAGGTGTGACTGCGATATCTTGATAGACTGTTAATTACACCAGAGGGCAGCATGCGCAACCTCCAGAGTTGGGCAATAACCTCCACAAAACAAACAAGGAAAACAGTAGGTACCTACGTTCTCTTAAACGTTACATTGTTTTAAGTTCAGACCCCGATCTTGGTAAAAAATGTAACAACAGCGACTTCTATGAAACATCATCCGCTAAATAATTAACGAGTACAGCAATACTAATTATTTAGATAAATTGTTTTGCTTTAAAAGCACGTGTGATGACATTAATTTTAGTTACATTCAATTGTGGGCGAAGAAGTCTGCGCTACTTTGAAGCTGTCTAACTACATTATTTCTTAATAAAATCTAAAAAAGGACGGCGGCGCGTGCGACCCGTACGCTACATATATGATGTGCACTTAATGTGCACTGAGTGGAGGTATAAACATATAGTTATCGGGTGTAAAAAAACCCTTAACGAAGCCGAAAGTTACTGGTCTTCCCGTAATTGCACTAACCCTCCGTATTTTTACGAAAATAAACTTTAAATATAGGTAGGTTAAAGTTACTGAATTAAATACACGCCTCTTGTAACATTTCACACAAGAAGTAAAGGTCGGTCGCAGTATCTTTGCTTGTTGCTTATATTGAGTGACAGTGTGCTTAGTTAACTGAGTTACTTGCTTCTTCTTGCTATCGGCTGTAGTCTGAAAATCATCTTTCTCGCATATATTTATTGCCCTATCCGCACGGCATGTTTGTAAACGGACGCCATCGGTTACTGCCTCTGGTATTTATAATTTGTTTTGAATTATTTTCTATTACAGGTAATCAACTTCATTTTAGTCTACAACTTTTCTAACGTATTTTAATCATAACTTAAAGAAATATAACGTACTCCTTTAATCAAAATGCTACTGCTAAACAGGTGCTATAACAGACCTCCACAGGTGCTATAATAAATCAAATAATGACGAATGAACGTACTATGTAATAGCACGAAAAAAATATTACTCTACCCTCCAAGGCCGTGTTTGAATACAAAATGGTTTCATTTCATAGTGTTACGAGTTACCACGAATTATTAATGCGTTCCGTGATACAATTAGGCGGCCACACGAATTGGTTAATGAATTTTTAAATTTAACATATCAAAAGAGAATGGCGTTGTTGGCGGCGACCGTATCTATCGATATCGTACTATCAACCTGTTCCGACGACGCGCTTGATGCGGATTGAATATGAATGTAATTGCACGAGTGCGCGGACGTAGTATTTTTTGAAAATAGCCATTTCTCAAATAAAATTCATTTTGTTTAAAGGCTTTATTTGGAAGTATAATCGTATTCACGAAACAAAAAACCGACTGTTACGTCAGCCCGCTCACGCCAGGCTTACTGTACATTGTTTTACGTCTTTCACGATTTTAATTGGTTACAGTTAAGAAATTACGTCTCGTGTAGTTACCTTCTTATTAGGCCAGAGATTTCTTTTGAAAATAAATAATACCAGCTTGATACATATAATGTAAGTAGTTTATATAATAGGAAGTAGGAGGAAGTTCCTCGGTTAACGACAGCACATCAATTGTGATGTCCAGAATGAATTTTGTGTAACTTTTGGAATTGGCCTGAAATCAATATTAGAGTGCTACAATTATATTCGTTCCTTTTGATTTACGCTAATAGTGACTGTTATTAATATTTTACGACACTTTCAAATAAGTTCTACCGAAAACAGTAGCTGTGGTTAGGACCACAGCTACTTGAATTTATTTTATACTAGCTTCAGATAGCGACTTCACCCGTGTGGTAGTCACGAACCTCCTTCATTCTACTCCTTCGTAAAATACATTCTTAGCTGACGTGTCCTATCTATAAACCATTTTGTCAAATTTCGAATTAAATTTCGTGTTTAATCAGTGGACGAATGACCTTTCGCTCTTGAAATATAAGACTAGCAACAGAATTTTATAATAATTGTACAAACTTTACTTACGAAGAAATTACCAGAAAATTAAAACATACCTACGTTTACGCTACATTCAAGTGCTACGCGCCACGCCGTCGTAGCAGCATGCTACGTAAACTCGTAGCCGATCTCCGACTACCACGCTGTCATTTTTGTTGTACTAACAACGCCAGCCTTAAAAATATTTTTTTCGGGTATTTTTCGCGTTGCACCATATGCATAATTCCGTCGCTTGTTAGAGCAATACACATGTATAAATAAAATGAAAACTTACCGAAAGGGTGATGATTTTGTCGAACAACATTATCGGTGGCATGTGAAAGTCGAACACGAAGTACTGCGGACAAAAGAAATGTTTATATTGAAAACATGACTTGTCATGTGTTGGAGTAATGCAGAGACGGAGCGCAAGTACCTAGGCATCTCATGGTTCATAAGATGAATTTTCAAATTGTTTTCGAGATATGTGATAGTGTAATTAGCTCGATGCATGTTGCTTGTGTGTGACGGTTGATTAGGCCGATTTTTCAACTACTTCTAGGAGCGTGAGAGCTTGTCAGATACTGTGCTTGTTCTACGAACGCACTGAGAGCTCGGAGCCGCCCCTCCTGCGTCAGTTTAGCACGGCGGGAGGTATGCGTACTAGCTCACTCCATGTTAGGATCTTTTTCAGGTATAAAAGGTATTTTCTCAGACATTTATAACATCGTCGATGCCAGACGCTGTAAAGATGAGAGCTTATTTGTTCTCTATCTGTCAGCGGCGTAACATCGAGCGTCGATCATTTACAATTCAGTATCGAATGAAATTCTTGATGAACTCAATTCTTAGTTTCTAAGGTACATAATGGTTATCGCATCTGCCTACCCTTTTTTATCAACTATGTTGGGATCGGCTTAGTCTAACCGGAGTGTTTTACATGGAGCGGTTACAGCCTGTGTCACCTCCGCTACCGAGGTGACAACTGGCAAAGATCTACGGAAGGCGGACGGGAAAAAGGAAAAATAATAATTTACAGTTTTACTAATAATCAAAACTGTTATAAATGCAACATTAAATGTAAAGATGCCATTACGTGTGATTTGTTAAATCAGGGGCGCAAGTAGCGCACAGTAGCGACTACAAGCGCTCGGCTAGAGCTCAAGCAGGCTCAAAGCTCATCACACTGTCGTAATCCATCACTCAATTGGAGCGCAGTTAATTCTGGTCTGGTTACAGAATCGGGTTAATGTAATGTAATGTTGTGCCAACATGTAGTTAATCTGGAACGTGCGCGTGTCGCCGCGATGTGCGGAACATAATCTCAAATATGAGCCCATAGGTGCGTCGTTACTGTGTCGGTCCCACGACAGAGGCGACGGGAAGTACTTGTAAGCGAGGTACTAACTATTGTGCTGTTCGCCGGTCGTTTCATGACGTGTCTTTTAAGGGCTTGTTGGCTAAGGAGCTACCTACTTATAACTTTGTGATTTTGTTATAAATGAATGTTTTGTGAAATAAGTTTACTTTTTGTATTTTTTTACATAGTGGACCGTTTGTACGACGCAGTTTAATAAGATCACTATATACATCCGTTCAAAACATTTGTAGTTGAGTTTAGTTCTGCTAAAACGGGCCAACCTATGCCTAAATGAATTGCATGCAATTGTGACAATGTTGAATATTTGACGTTGATTAATTTCAGAACTATTCTAAACATAAATTTTGGATAACCATTGAAATGTTATTCAATAGTAATATAGCACATTTGGCATAACGATATACTTTGACGTAATTCATTAAATTATGAAAGATTGTGGGTTGGGTCAGAACTAAGTTTTATTATCAACAAAACCAGAATAAATAACTTTAAAACTGAGTCTTACCTCGTTGTAATAAGGACAGTTAGTGCTCTCCTTGACGCTGGTGTATTTGCGAACATCGCCTATCTGCACGCAGACGACGGGGTCCATGTTCAAGCCCGCCAGCTGGCGAGCCTCGATCACCGTTACGCACACTTGGAAGTCAGCGGCCTTCAGCGCAGTCGGGACTGCAGCACTCTCGGTGACAGTACGTCTGGGGCCGAGGAATGTGTTCAATTAGACCTAGCATATCTTTGCAAGCACTTCTAAAAGTTAAACATTACGAGGAAATGACTATTGATGGACCCAAGGAAGGTTTTATGGATGTGCTCGAAATAGTAGACTTGTGTCGGCTGTCAACAAGATGCGGCCAAATGTGAAAACAGTCTTGTTATTTGTTTGCTCACTGCAAGGTCGAGCTGTTCCCGCGAGCTCCTAATACGGCGCATGAGTCACTGGACCCGAGCACTTACTTACATGTGTGGATTACAATGTGTAAATTGGCGCAGTGGCCGAGCAATCGACTGCTATGCTGCGTGTCGCGGGTTCGATTCCCGCTCGGAACAAATGTTTGAATGACCTACAGATAGTTGTTCCGAGTCTGGTTGTTTGTGTATGTGACTTTAAATGTTTGTAAACGCACCCACGATACGGGAGAAATTCCTAGTGTGGGGCAACGTTTTGTTAAAAAAAAAAACAACTCACGTCCTTTTAAACTTGCGCGAATCCGTCGGTGAGTGAATTTCGACCAGTACTTCATCAG
Organism: Caradrina kadenii; assembly: GCA_947462355.1. NCBI lineage: Eukaryota > Metazoa > Arthropoda > Insecta > Lepidoptera > Noctuidae > Caradrina > Caradrina kadenii. The sequence continues at coordinate 24,356,522 of OX381672.1, read as the reverse complement.
AAGAGGCAGAAATCTGGCTTCCGGGGCGGTCTGGCTCCGAAGAAGGTCCAGGAGTGTCCAAAAGACCCAGTTCCTCATCGCTGCTCCCGCGGCCAGGACGGGTCTTGCCAAAGCGCATGAAGGTCTTCACTGTCTTCAGAGTGGAAGGTCGCTTGCGCTCCGGTGGCATCTCGACCACAGCCCTGTCTGCGCCAAGGGTGAATCCGCGCCTCAGAAAACGCTTCCCAGCCGTCCTCAGCTTATGAGCTCTTGTCTCTTCCGAGCTGTCTATGTCTATGACAATCTCCTTATCACGGATCGATTGCTCAAGAGTCGCGATGTTGCGCTCCACATCCTCCAACATATTCTCGTCTGAATCTTTAGGAGAGGTTCCCGCAATAGAGCCGCGGGAAGACCCCGGTGTGGAGGCGTAGCCTGATGCAGACGCTTGGGCCGCGTGGGATCCGTAGCCTGATGTAGAGGGCTGGGCTGCGTGCGATCCGTAGCCTGATGTAGAGGGCTGGGCTGCGTGGGATCCGCAGCCTGATGTAGAGGGCTGAGCTGCGTGGACCGGCACAGGCCCGGACCCATGAACTGCCGGCAAGTTGTAGGCAGACCCTTTGAACGAAGTCATCTCAGCTTGAAAGAATGGGTCCACGCGTAATTCTCCAGTAGGCGGCGAATAGTAAACCTCCATGTCGACGAAGACCTGCAAGGAAAGTGTTATGTTATTATGTGCATTCTGAATATTATTACCTATATCCTACTGTTTCTTATCATTTTTTAAAAATAAACGAAATATTTACGCGGTCGTTCAATAAAATGGTTTAGCATTGTTACTTAATGCAAATGTGCTGCGTCGTCGGCTAAGGTTGGTAACTATGCAACACTTGACTTGCATCAGCAACACGGAAACTGAACGTAATAGTGAGGTACCTACATTAAAACGTTCGCCTTCTTGTGAAAGGCCTTTATCTTATAATTTTAAAGTAATAAGTTTTAAGTAGAACTGCCTCGGTGGCCTAGTGGTCCTAAGAGCGACTGCTACACTAGAGGTCTTGGGTTCGATTCCCAGGTCGAGCAAAAAGTGTTATTGGGTTTTTCTATGAAATTCTCAGTAGCAGCTCGGAGTTAGGATTTGTGCCCGGATAATAGCAATAGGCTCGCCCCCTATTACATGGGACTTAAAACATACCGGCGAACTGTGGGTGTACATTGTTACACCTCTGCCTAACCCTTCGGGGAATACAGGCGTGATGGTAGAACATCATAAACAAAGTGTATTGTGTCAACGATGCAACAGTGAACTAAAAGCATCTTGTTTCCAAAAAACACGTTTAATGTTTCCGTCATATATCCCTCACGAAAGTTCCCCACCAAAGTTGAGGTGAGCTATAACACTAGCTCCGTCGTAAGACTCGGCAGGTCTATTAAATGTGTATTAGGCACTCTGCAGAAAGCGCAACAGTTGGCTCGTTTATGATGCCGCAGACAAGGTACGAGCTTTAGAGCCACCACAGACGACAGGCAGTGTGCCATACACTCTACACAATAACATGCAGTCTGTGAAGACTGTGTTTTGTGAGTGTTACTTCATTTATCTATGTCATATATTAGTTCTATATCTATGTGAATTTAAATGAAGTGGGCTGGCGGTGAGCTTTCTATCGCTAGCATTACTTGAGATGACAGCTTACCTCAAGTCTACTGCACCAGTGCAGTAGCGCTAGTCCGTAGAATCCCTCAGTGATAACTTCACTGAGGGACCTGGCAGAACAGCCCTGCTGCCGTCTCATTGAACATACAAAACAGGTTGCCGCCTGTCACACACAGCGTGGAAAGTTTGGGAGATATTTCGGTCGGCACAAACTTGGTCAAGCGCAAACTGTTGTCTGCGCGGCTCCTCACCCGCCCATTGTTTATGGAACTGAACCCTGCGCCGTGTGCTTTAGCTACCGTAGCTCGTAATAATTGGGCGGCGTAGCTCCAGATTGCTTCCGCTGATTACTTTATCGTCTTCTTAAGTAATACATAACTAAGAAGCGGCTAAGACGTTTCGTTTGAACATGTAAACGTTTCAATTTATTTATTGTTCGTTGGCTATCCATGCTCATATTTGTTATTATTTATGTAAAACTTATTTTTCGTCTGTATGTCATTTTCGTTGTATTGTTTCGACACAAGTTTTGTGAAAGTAGATGCAGGGGTACACCACCCACCGTTGGATATTGGTATTTCTTCCACAAACGTACATATATTTGAAGTACATTAGTTTTGGTGTGAAAAATCAGTTCAGTGTAGTGCGCGATGTAACGTACCACACTGCCACACGAGGTGATGCCACACTTACAGAAACGCAGTATATCACTATCTTTACCTAAGACCAGTTTGGTCATTATTTATTTTTATTTACGCGTGACCATAACTAAAATTAAATGTACAAATTTGCAGAGCACTATTGTTACAAGTTTTTAAAGGTTAAAATATGAATGTTTAAATATAGAACGCGTAATAAAAAACACATTTTGCCATACACCTACACTGAGCTGAGATAAATTCCATTGCGACATAAATGTATGTACTTATTAGGCACCCATAGATATAGGAAATACATAATATGATTGGTCCTACCTACATTTCAAACTTGAACTTCCTCGAGAGCTATAAGTGGCTATTAACATCAAAACATCACATTCAGCACATTAATACGTTACGGCGTTCATTAAAATAAATACGATATTTAATTTACTGCGTGGTCGTAGTACCTACACCGAAATAATTAATTATACTTGTGAAAGCTTTGATGTTGCCTTATTAATTACCTATTATATTTACTCAATCAAAGTATCTGTGAATTGAAATGTTTAGTACCAATTCGTTTTAGACATTCGACTTGATGCCCGTGGAGGCGCCGAGAACAACGCACTTTACTCTACGTTCGTAAACCTTTGTAACATCTGTTTAGACACACACATTGCTAAGTATTTGCCATTAAATAAAATTCGGTGACAAATACCATTTGACAGACTGTACTGTGGAGACTTCTGCGTCTCATATAACATTCCCGAAATAATACTTGTTGTACGTGGGAGGTCTCAGCTACGCTCGCCTGATGTTTGATGTATGACGATGTTTGTGACGACTTTCCTGAGCTTTATGATATTTTAAAATATCAATTGATAAGATAAGTAGATACTTAATACTTGGTATGTTATTAGACAATCATGCGGTTTATGTCGACATCTAATGAAAGTTATGTACCTATGTCTACAGTTTGTATTCCTCACTGATAGCAGACTGCTGTACGGCGACATTTATTCATTTAAGTACTATGGAAGACTAACAGCTACACAAGGCAGAATAGAAAATAGCAAATGAAACTGACAGCCAATTACAATTATCCCGAATATAAACTCAAAATTAATTGTCACATAATAATCAAGCGCACGAAGGCGCACGTGATTGGTTGTTGATACTTTAGTCAACCAATCGCAGCGCAATTAGGCGTTCGTTGCGTCGCTTTTGTCTTTGAATAAAAGGATATTTTTGAGCAAAAGAGGCCGCAGTTTAATCTAGTGTAAAATGTTCGGTAATGGTCGCTCAGAGGAGTGGCCGGGACAACATCCTACAAAACTCGAAACAATTGACGTAGGTACGAGTAACAAATCTGCTCGCTTTGTGGAGTTCCCCAGAACACGCCACTAGATTATTATTTTTTGTGTTTCTGATCTGTCAGCCGCTCGAGTACCTCTTCCGACCATTCGCCTGATTGACACGGGATACGAACAACTTCCCTTGTACAACGATCACACGACTAACATAGAACTACGTAGCACACAATACATATAGTATATTATTAAGCTGTCTTTACCTTTTTATACTATTTTTGTTTTATTCAAAGTGAATGCTTAAGATGGGAACAAGTGGAAAGGTCTTGGATTAAATGGGTTTTTACGGCTACCGTAAAAAATAATGTTAATTAGAAGACGTCAATCAACATTTTACACGTATTTTTGAGCTGGGTTGCCGTTGTTATTTTTTTAAGCTAGGACTAAATTTAGACCTTGATGTATGATGAGACTAATTGTTCAAATTAAAGCTTATGGTACCAATGTGAAAAACAAACAACTTTAACCATAACGACATTGTCTATGGTAAAAGAAATATTGTTTTAGGACGCATTGCTATTGTTACCCTGTGGAGGTGGAAAATTATTTACACTAACTGACAAAGTAAACATTAAATTATTATTTCAGTTCTGAATATCCCGTTATGAAAAAAGAGCTACAAAGAAAATCAAATTAATTTTACATATTTAAAATGAAAATACGCTCGGCGTCGTCGACCATATTTCAAAATAAATGCAAAGCTTTTAAAATACTGCCTTTTTAGATCGAAGTAAATTAATTCATTTAACTAAGCACTGTGGTATGGCTACGAGTACTTATAGTCTACCTAGCCTAGGTCAGTACATCCCACGATGAAATATCGAATATTCCGAGAGGGACTTTCCATTCGTGCTTTTATCCCCGAATCGGCTCAACTGACGTAGCTGAGTCATGATTGCAATGAGCAATATTATTAAGTACTTAGGCTAGCTTCCTATAGCGCTGATAAATTCTACGTATTTCCCAAGCTTAAGCCCTTTTGGCTAAGTAGTATGTTTGTATAGAAAATATCTATTCATGAATTCGAACAATTTGTATTTATTATATCATACATGTTTATCGTGTTGTCGAAAACGACTAATTTTCTTTATTCATATTTCAGAGTTGATCTACTAACACTTTCTCCCTTACAACCCATACAACTATTATATAATATAAATATTACGAAGTGGAATAAAACTGATCCTGATTGAAGACATAAAGGAAGTTCTATGTGTTATAAGTATAAACACTGAATAGAAGAAGTACTAACGTAATCGGCGCTTCGTTTGTCAGCCGACTATCATTAGGCACCTGCTTACTCACTTTATAAGTGCGCAAGCAAGTTGCTTCATACAAAACAAACATCAATTTAGTTCTATTATCCCTATTTCTAACTTCAGCAACAAACCTGAGAACCTGCAGATGTGGTGTGTTTTAATATTTGTACCTAGAAAACACACTTAACCACTTTGTTAGGTAATGATAGTGGAAGTGTTACAAAGTGACTGTTGGCGGATTTCCAACGACGTTTGACGATATAATGAATGCCGGACCGACACACTATAGAGCGTTTAAGGGCGATTATGTACTTTGTGTGATAGCCTAAGGCAACCGTCACACTGCCCACATGAGTTCCCGCATTGTCTTAGCGCCTCGTTTCGCTACACTCTCTTGGCGGTTGCATGCTCGCATGCCACTAGTTTCTAGCTCGCCTCGCTTAGGTACCGAAGACAGTGTGACAACTGCCTCATGGAGCAATCGTATTATAACGAAACCATTTATTGATGCTTATTTTACAGTACTTTGCTATAAATTATCTATAGTTAGTAGGTAAGGAAAATATTCACGTGTTTCCATAAACAATAGTCGGATAGATGAACCAGGGAATTATATAGAAACGTTTAGCATGAACTTACACTAAAGAGGTTTTACCTGAAACTGAATTGTAACCGTAGGTAGGTACATATTACATTTTCTGATTAACATTTTATTATGACGTGGCATCAACTGTTGGCTCTTGAAATTAGATTATGACCCGAGCTGAGGTCTGGCCTTTGGCTAATAAAATATTTAACTTCTAAAGTTTAAAAGTGAAATCAGTTTCATTAAACTTTGTTGTACATTAATAATTAACGTGATGTATAATATGTCCATTGGGTGTAAGTAATCTTTTGTTCTTAATTTCAGACAACGTTAAATGGCTAGTTTCTCATCTTCATATCAATGGGCAGACGCTGACTGCATAACTCTCCATGATTCTGCTCAAATGTCGACTGCTATGCCTGTATGATTCTATAGCCAATAATTATCGAAATCTAGGGTAAGATGGTATAGAAAAGGAATCAACAGAAAGCTCCCATCAATGGCAGCTCTCCTGCCCGATGCAGGCTCAAACAAACCTGTGTGAAAGAGTGGCACGAGGCATGTCATTAGCTTCTCGTCGATTTTCTACGGAATAAAGCCTCCGCGCAGCACCGCGCCTGTGCTCAGCGGCTTTGCGGCTTCTACGGCTCTTGGCTTTGTTATCCTCCCATATTCATGGCAGACATGATCCAATTGGATCCCGACTTAACAACCTCCTTCATTTTTCATTAGGGTTTAGTAGGTATTTTGTATGGTCGCGCTCTGTGCTCGTCGATATTATAACTTGGACAGACACAAGGTTTTTATATGCAATATGATAAGCGTAGCAAAACCTAGCACATTAAAGTTTTGTTATAGGAAGGGAAATTTCAACCAAATACTCAGTCATTTCAACAATACAATGTTCATTCGTCCAAAACTCTTGAAATAAAACTTCGAAATCCGACCCGTGCCCAAGTTAAGCCAAAAATGTGCATGCCATTCATCGCCGAAGGACTTCACCAATTTGGACGAACATGAACACCATCCAATATGTGGAAATTTTATGAAAGAATTTTCCAGAAATAGAAGAACGTGACGACAAACATAACTGGAAATTAAGAATTTTCCTCTTACACAGAAATACAGTAGTTTCTCAAAGGTACTGGAATGCATCCTTTTGTACACTGTAAGAAGTTATTTAAGAAGATTGAAGCACCAAAGGAGCAAGCGAGTCTGTAGGAACGTAAATATTCGTCATCAATAGACGTACGTAGGTAGCAGATACACAATTGCGAAAAGAGGTATTCACATACAAAGATCTTGGGTATAAAGTGTTCCACGTTTTCCCAATACTGCCAAAAAGTATTAATAATAAATACTAGCCTATTATTATGCGACTGCAGGGCAATTATAAGTCCAGGTTTCCTCGCGATGTTTTCTTCACCGATGTCAGAGAGGTGACAATAATAAATATTTTATTATCATTTGTGTATATTATTGATCTGCGAATATTTATTGAATATCACGTTCATACTCAATGTTCTCAGATAAACGTTAATTAACCTCAATATAAATCCGTTTAGCCGTTATAATAGGATTCATTAAAACGGGTGAAAATCCGTTCATTAGAAACAATTGGCTTCGAATGTTAATGATTCCGTTTATTTCAGTCTTGTTGAGTATAATGTGACGACTTTAGTTAGCTTGTGTTTAGTATAGTTAGTGGTTGGTGTTAAATAAAACATGATAACGAAACATTAAGCGTGTGCACAAAAAATACGTTTAAAGCAAAACAAAACATTCCAAGCATAGTTTAGTAACGGATATCTTTCTAGCAACACCTAGTTACGTGTTCACGTGTAATTACCATTATTTTAATTCACTATAGTCCAACACGCATATACACGCATTCCAACAATAGCACTGTGTCAAATAATTATAACTAAAATTAGACACAATGATACCCTGTGTCATACTGTGTCGCTAGTTTAAAGTGCTCAGATTTGAACAATCTTTCCGAAATTAATGTAGCATATTTGTGGATGTTACAAAAAGGGCTGAGTTGTGTGATTAATGGAAGTTATCAGGTGTACTAAATGTGGAGTATACCCCGTATCCGGGACGGCGATGTACAAGCTATCACTGCTTTTTCCGACATCCCCATTTATTTCTCTAATTGGCTGGTTGTGTATTCAGGAAAAACAAATATACTGACATAATAATATTATATCCTGCTGTTACATCGTCTGCTTTGTAACGAAAATGAAATAAGCTTGCAGCCAGCAGCGGTTTATGGTACGAAGAGTACCGATATATTAGGTACCTATACCGCATGTTTACAATATTTCATAACACAATGTCTGCAGAAGTGTGCAGAAGTGCAGAAGGGATCCGTGGACTAGAAGTACCAAACACGACTACTCCTCACGGTGTCTGCGTATACCGTTGAGATTTAGATAAAAGGGAAGAGTAAACTCAAACAAATGAGGACGGACAGTTTTCGACTCACACATCTTCTTTTTAATTATGGGAAATCATCAAATAACTTTTGCCAGACTCTTACTGACTAAAACACATCCGTGTTCCTCCTAATACTAACACACAATTTCGTTATTTTCTCTCATAAGTAACGTTTGTTTTTCTTTTTTACTTAAGGTAACGTCACGTTCACGTTCACAGCTAGGACTTGTGCGTAGTGTCCATTGACCATGACCATCGCTAGTCAAACCTTCCCTCGGGCTGGACTCAGGGAGACAACACACATTTAATAAAATTTAAAAATTAAAACCAGATAAGTGAGAGTCGGACTCGCACACCGAGGGTTCCGTACGTAGGATCATTATAGATTACAGAATTAAATAAATAGATTGTTTAAAAAAAATACATTTCACAGACTTCGGAGACGAAGAAGGGAACGGTATTTTTTTTATATTTTTCATTACAAATAATAAATGAAGAACGTGCACATCAAGTCCTTATATATTATAACCGATTTGAACTAGTAGCTTCAATTTGAAATTCCGACCCGCTATAAAAAAATAAAGGTCCCCTATTTTTAAAGATTTCATTACAAATGTATAATTTTGAGACCTTTTCTTGTACTTGTGGTCTATAACGATGTTGCTTGCCAAAATTTCATAATTTTATTTCAACGAGAAGTCCCCTATGAATTTTGATCCAATTGAGAGTGTCGAAATATGCGTTTATTTTTGCTGAATTATTTTTTCTACATTAGCTTAGAAAGTTGGTTATTTTCAAAACTTCATGGGACAAACAGACAGACAGACGGACAACAAAGTGATCTTATAAGGGTTCCGTTTTATCCTTTTGAGCTACAGAACCCTAAAAACATCGTCTATTGTGAAGCTAGTTGTTTGATCTCCGCTTTTAGACGCCTTTGTATTTCACCATTCACGAAACAATGGTTTTTAGCAGATGTTTCGGCGAAACACCGAAACAAAAGATAGTTTTTAACTAACAACTATGTAGTTTTCAAAGAGATTTTATATAAAAACAGTGCCTGACCTCAGTCAGGGCTGCCTTTAGGCACACTACGGTAATATTTTTAAATCAACGATACAGGCGCGCGCTCTTGCTACGGAACTGTTTGCTTGTTTTGATAAACAATAAACTGTTCTATCTACGACAAAACATAAAACAATTTTGCCCCTGGAGTGCGCACTGTCTAATGTGCGCACTATCTAAGTGCAATAGAGTATTGACGATGACATGTTGAGAATGTTCGAACATCGGGAAACGAGAGCGCGAGAGAATGAGGTCGGCGCTCTTTTTAAATTGTTCACTATTAAATGTATGTTGGAGCAAAGTGTCAGGAGAGTATGTACTTCATACCTGCTCGGATGGTTGCTGCAATCCAAGGATATTACGACAGTGTGACTTCGTTTTTAGGAAGAGTAACGGCCGCGTAAAATTTTGTATTTCTTGCATAAGAAACTATTCTAGTGACTTCAGACAAGATTCATAATTACGATAACAAATAAATTATATAAATTAAAAACACAGTATTTATAAGTAAGTAAATGTCGCGAAGTAGGTAGGTATGAATCAACTGAGCACGTTCCCGGCAATGGGAACGCTTAGTCAGCTCGGTGTCCGCTCTTACACCCATTTACTTTTATTAATATTATTTTATTTTCGCAAGTAAATTGGCGCTCTGAAGCTTATTAATTTAATCAACTGTTGTTTACCGTCTTCTAAATATTTAATTGTAGAAGCACTTCCATTATTTTAAAGCAAGTTAGCTCACTTGATATGTCTCTTAGTGCTCTTCTGACTCAGGAATGTAGGAAATACTGATTACGTTAAGGAAATGCCTACAGGTAGGTAATCACATTTCCCATGGGAGTGCATTACATGTAAACTAACACAATTTTATGTTAAACCGTTTACTGGTTCCATTCGGAGTGGTTTACTACACGGACCTTGTAAGAAATATGATTACTTATCGGTGATGCAGAGTCGATAACAAGGTTACCAGGCCACTTACAGCCTTTTTAATAGCAGAATAGTATGATCAATTAATTTTAAAACACACTTGCTCATAAAGTGGTTCTTATGCATTGCTTTTAAGATCGTAATGCTAAATAAAGGCACGTGTTCATTTTACATTACATTACAGCAGTAGTGGAACTACTCAGTAACAGTACAGAGTTTAGTATATGTTACAAACTGTTTGGCGACTCGAAGACTCGCCATCGATCACGGGGGCGACTAACCTTTGGGGTTCGAAGTTTAAGTACAGACATTAGTGCGCCAATTTCTGAAAATCATTGTCGAACATACTGAAGTTTAAAACATTTTATTAAATTTTCCTTACAGGTGTTTTGAAAAACGTCGCACGGAATACGTGAGCATTTTATCATAACTTTCTCGGTTCCATTACGCCCTCGCCTTCGGCTGCAATACAGCCTCCATCGCGATGAAAACTTCGATCACTTGTAACATCTCGCAATTTGTTAATAATAATCACTTGAATAAAAAAGGTCGGACATGGATCACACACTACGTGCTTTGGCTTATCAATGTTCCCGTCTCTGTCTTGCACCCATAGTTTGACAGTTGTGCGACAGTGATAGGAGCAAAACTTAGCCAGCGCACGTGGTAAGCTGCACTAAATATCGTTTATTAATGTCGGCTGTAGTGCTACACACAAGTTCTATACTAATGTGGGATCCCTTTAAAATGCTTAAGTTCAGTTGAAAACTCCTAACATCCATACTTTATTATAATTAGCTTTCCACTTGTTTTCATTTCCAAGAGCCGGGTGCTCCGGAGTGCTCTTTGCTAAGAGGTGGCGCGGTTTCATTAGTTCGATATACTGGAAACTGCATTCAGGTACCTAAATGTACTTCATTGCAAAGTTGAGACGGGGAGCTGGATGCCACCTACATACTTGGGTTGAAATACAAATAGCATGGGTGGTAGTAATGCGACTCGAAGTCAAAGCAATTGATTTGAATTCTCGTGTATGTTCGTCTTCGTTAATTTCCACATTTTCTCCCTTTATAAAGTACTTCATAGTAAGCAAATATACCACCATCGTAACCATCACAATACTACGGTGCAATGTAAATTGCAAGCCTCTGCAGGTATTCATATCCGAGTTTTCGCAAAAATTATAAACATGAAGAGAACTAAGTGCATTATGTGAAGCAAGGAAACGCTTTAAAATGAAATAAAGTATTCGCTTCGAGTCGATTTACGAATAGGAAATACGACTATCATAAAGCGTTTTGGTTTAATTTTGTGCGACAAGCAATAGTAGCGCTCACCCATTGATATGAATGAAGCCTCTAAGGGTACTTCTCAAATTTCGTGCTCATCACATAATTATGTCCCGTTGCATATTGACGAAAGTAAACTCTGAAGTAAATTATTTATTATAATCTATTAGCTTCTATGACTAGCTGAATGAGTCTACCATAAGGTTAAATAATTACTAGGTAATTACATATTAAAATATTTTTTTAATTTTTTACAATAATTTGAACCTGTTAAACTCTTATTACCCTCTGTGTTTGTCGATACACATTAGCTGTAGTCGTTATGAGGCTCTCCCGACGAGCTCTTCACTGTAATAGACATCGGCACCATTGTAGTTCGGAATACTACTGAAAATATGTTTATAGACTGCACGGCAATTATAGCCGGACTCTCTCTGTGTGCTTAGCCTTCTCACAACTATGTTAGGGTTGGCTTCCTGTCGAACCAGATGCAGCAATTATAGTCAGAATAAAAAAGGTTAATCAAAATAATTAAAAATACACGATAACAGTTACCTCAAGCATCGCAAGTGAAACAAAGTATACACTTGGCTGGTCGTTCTTTACATATATATACATTTCATGTTGGCTTGCAGCCAACAGTGCCTTATTTAAGTAGAAAAATTAACATTGTCGGCACCTTTGGGTGTGCTCAACAAGTACCGACGAAAAAGGCCGACCTCACCCGATCTGTCACGAAGCTGTTCGCGTGGGCTCGCGTTACAGATAAGCACGAGCACATTGTTGAATGTTTACTTTGTGTTCAAAACATTTTGCTTTCAAAACTGCGTGAAAAGGGGTAGGTACCGATGTGAATGATTCTCATTAAACATCAGTAGAATAAATACATTATTCAACTGATAGTTAATGTAAATCATTCACATACGAAGCCATCATTATACGAATATATTTTATAACAAATACCTAATGATTGAAGTAGGTTCAATCTTCCAAGTAACGTTGAGGAATATTGGATGTTATTTTAATTATAGTAATAATGTGTTGGCACTTTAATAGTGTTCATTATCTGCAAAGGATACCTACGTGTTATTAATATCTCATTTAACGTAACGTAACTCTCGAAGCAGCGATAGTTTTGGGTACTAAGTATTAGGTCTTCGTATCCATTTTTATTAAAAAAAATAACTGTCAGTGAACTTATGGTCTATGAAAGCTCTTACATTTCAGAAGTCAGCAACCACCAGCTTACCTATTTGGTGTAGCTAATGTTAGTAATGTCGAATCTCGTTTCGATTGCAATTTTTTTATTCTGCGCTGGGATCCAATTATTTGGCTTCGATGGTTATTTGGCTTTAAGCTTCGCCTAGATGTCGTGAATGACGTTTATTGGAATTTGATTAGCAAACGCCAGGTCGGATTAGTGAGGCTTGTCAATGCCGCTGTGTGGCTCGCACCGGCAACGTGTTGCGATTATCGTCTAGTTTTGAGTGATAGTTACAATGGTGCTGTTTTTGGTCGTACCATCTTATGTACCATTGCGCACTTTAGGAAAACTGTTATTGTATTCAGACCCCCAATCTGTTAATTACATGTATGTATATCCGCTACATATCAACAGACTAGGTTCACAAGATTCGATCGAACACCCTACTCTAACATGGTTACGAAATGAATGTGAATGATGAATGTAATGCCCTCACTAAAATGTAAATAATGTTCTACTGGTTATCTATACCCGTTGTTTTAGGAAGTTACCCGGGCCGGCCGCCCCCATCACCATCTCCACAATATTGTGCAGTACGGTTTCTATTCCAACTAACCATTGACCCGAACATTAAAATGAGAAACGAATAAGCTATTAATATTAACTGAACTATGTACCGAGACGACCGGGCGGCCTGTAGTTTACATTCCAAGTTCACAAGTCCACCATTATGATGCTAATTCCAGTGGATCTGAGATCATAATCCATTAATTTGTTCGGAAAGCGTTACCTTTGAATGCTGCAAAGAGAATTAATTAACCAAGACCTGACTAGATTCAGCTGTATCCGATCTCGTTAGGGATGCCGCGCGTTACGCGCCGCCCCTGATCAGTTGAAATGTTGTTACGTTATTATCTAAATTATTGTTCGGCGGGATTGCTTTACGTTTGTTAAATAATATATTGGCAATGTTGGAATGGAATAACCATTAAGGCCATTAACCATAAGGCATTAAGTCCGCCTTTGTACAGTGTATTTATTATTTACATTATGTGCAAAAAGTTTTAATAAATAAATAAATAATAACAACTGCACTGTGATGACGATCCATGTTTTCTGTAATGCCTTTGGTGGTGTTGGGGCTCTTTCGGCTTGTGTGCCGTGAGGAGGTATACAATCCAGCTGCCTTCACTGGTCTCTGCTGTCTTCGAGTTCAATTGGAATCAAATCATTGGACACTCGTATGAAATCTGTGTAAATTCTTTCTTTTCCTGCGCTAACATGAAGGTTTACATTTTTATTATTATTTATTTGTGGATCAAAGAAGGTTTATTATTCAATGTATGTGTCTGTTTATAAGGCATTAGGTACCTATTAGGACTTTTACTAACGTCGGTTACATTGTGGTGTTGACATTTTGTTTGTTGGTATTGCGATGTTTGATGCTGAGCGCTCCCGGTCTATTTACTATTGAAGTAACCCTCTTTGTGCCTCCAAATTGTACGAGAAACCTCGAGGCCTCTTTCTCTTGTGCTGAGTATATTTACTACTGAGCTTTCAGAAGGCTCGAGTTAATGTTCATAAACTACTGGAATGAGACTACTGAAGATTTTTAATGCCCTACATTCGTGATTTAGCTGCTCGTCCATATATATGTTACCGGTCAAACCCGATTTCAGGACAAACTAGTTTGGCCTAGGCTAAACTAGTTCTTCCTACACGCGCTAGGATTAACTAATATAGCCTAGGACAGACTAGTTTGTCCTACGGCCGATAGTGTAAACCAGTTTATCCTTAGACAAACTAGTTTATCCTGATATAAATATAAACATTCCAAGATAAACTAGTTCGTCCTAGGATAAACTCATTGAGTGAACGCGTCAGAAATAAATAACAATTGTATAACATTATTGTTTCTTAAACATAAGTAAATGAAAAAAATACTTTATTATTTGTTATAAGTAAATGATTGTTTTAAAAAAACTACATTATTTGTTATAATAATATTGTTTGTTCTGCCAATTATCCATTAGTTTTAACGACGAATCGTTAAAGTTTAATAATTTTAATATTTATTGTAGCATAATTATTGTTTCAAACATAAATAAACATTTTCTATCTAAATAAATAATTTTATAAAAAATACTTGTTGTAATATTTGTTACCAATGATTGTCTTAAAAACACTTCATTATTTATTATAATAAGTAATATTGTTTGTATTGCCAATTTTACATAAGTTTAAAAGACGAATCATTATCGTGATAATTAAAGTGATTATTTTTCCAATTACAGGGCGTTTTATTCATTTTATATCTTATTTTGGCTTTCTAGGTATTCTATGACGCTAAGGCTAGGCCATACTAGTTTATCTTGAAATGTGCGTATTTATATCAGGATAAGCCGAGGATATCCGGCGAGGGATGCAAGTGATGCGTGTGTGTTGATACGCTGCGTTGTGTGTATTGTGTCGCGTAACGGATAATAAATTGCACTTTTCGCCACTAGGGACCATTCAAACTCCAATGTGTTTGCTGCTGTTGTGCGCTCCGTTCAAATAAACGGGCTATTTGAGCGGAGCGAACAAGCAATGAAGAGCGAGGTAAACAGTTGAGGATTTCAGTGTCCGTGTGTTTTTAGTGTGTATTTCAGTGTTGGTCTCCTGAAGCGTGAATAAAGCCTTGAAACTCAGTTCTAAAAGTTAGTACCTATGAGGGCAGTCGGAAAATATAAAGTACCATCCAACAAAGTAACACGTATATTTAGTTAGGACTGAAAGCAGTGGAATTGAAAGCACGTTTACAAGTTGAAGACAATTATACCCACCTCCATACTGATTCCAAGTTTAATTTATAGTCATAGCCATTAGCTTCAAGCGCTCGATTAAAATAATGCATCAATTTGCCTTTAAGCGTTATATTTCTTTACCGGGCCTTATACTGAGGTCGATAATTTAATAATAAAAAAGAATTGCTAATACCCTTCCACTTAAACCCGTTAGGGGCCCGCACGGAATGCGCAGATGTTAAATCAGTTACATTATGATGTGAAACTGTTCGCCAAATGACATCTATTAGGTGACCCTTTGATACACTATGCAAATTGCTTTGATCATTTTGTAATGATACACGCACTAGTGACAGCAGTACAGCAGACAACTTTACACGCAACTGTGTGGCAGTATTCGCTTTGACAGGAAACCATAGATATGCGAATTTTTAAGTCATAACTTCTATTGCAAGAATGCGATGGAGTTATAGGTCGTTTTTCAGGAACAGGAATAGGGACCTTTACACTTCCTCACTTAATTGTGGAATTGTTTAATTTCTTGAAAAAATAAATGAACTACCATTTATTTCAGTACATATACTTAGAATAGTATCTAGACTTTGATTAAATAAGATCTTTTAGCTGATTTCAAAGTATTTGAGTGAGTTAAGGTCGTGAAAGGCCGACCTCTATATCTCCAAATAAACCTGGTAAAGTGGGACTTACGGACAAGTGTATACAAACCCACCGTTACATAATATAAACTTTTATTTCATAATAATTGAAATGAAAACTGTTCTTGATGTCATAGGTAGTTTAAATGGCGCCACATTTGCGGTGGGTAGGTTGAGTAAGTAAGGCCACTACTTGGTCAAAGTTCATGAGACAACGATAACAATGTTATCTCTTTCTTTTTAACTCCCGACGCAAAAACGACGGGGTGTTATAAGTTTGACATGTCTGTGTGTGTGTCTGTCTGTGGCATCGTAACTCCCGAACGCATGAATCGATTTTGATTTTGTTTTCGTGATTTGAAAGGTGAATTAGTCGGGAGTGTTCTTAGCTAAGTTTGATCGCTTCAGCGGTTTCAAAGTTATCAGCACTTTTGTTAGCTGCGGTAGGGATTTCTATTCATCGGAGGTTACTTAAAAAAAATAATTTTGTGTTTTTAAATGTTTTTGTAATGTTTACAACTTATAACAATTTAATTCAGTAAAGACGAGGTGCACGAGGCCATGCAGTGAATGTGCAAGCGTTTCACCCGGGACCACTCTCATGAATAAAACATACGGTTAACTATTCAGGAACTGTTATTTGGAAACATTGAAAGTGAGATCAAACAAACATGAGGTGTATGTTACTCACTGAACAGAAAACTTGGAATATTTTAGTTGTGTTACAACATTTCACGTTGCTTCGTAATTATGTCAAAATGTTGGTAACAATGTGTCAGTACATTAGCTCCAAATGGCTGCAAAACCTTTCAGGGACATTCTGAACAGTTGATTAATTTGATTGATACAAGTTTACCTATTCTAATGGACAGTTTGTTTGACGTCACAGCGCTGCTGATTGCTTTAAATTAATGGAAAGCCTTGGATTTGGTAGTAACCGCAATATTCAGCAATATTCATAGTTTCATTCGTGTTTCAGTAAACTCCACTACCTACCATAAATGTCATGAATAGAAATAAATCTGTCGACTTCATATTGTGTCATCTACTTAGCCTTTTCCCAACTATGTTGGGGTCGGCTTCCAGTCTAACCGGATGCAGCTGAATATCGACTTAACAATTTTTTAACATGTGGTCTCACGTTATGTGAAAAAAATAAAAAACTGCCCCGTTGGTCTCATGGTAACAAGCACATCTGTTGAATGTGAGGTTCGATTCCCAGGTCGAGCAAAAGGTGTTTTTGGGTTTTTCGGTTAGGAATTTGACAGCAATAGCCCGGAGTTTGGAAGTTGGTGGTATGTCACCCTCTTGACTCGGAAACCACGTAAAGGTCCTGCGCCTAATCTCTCCCCGATTGTGTCGGACTGCCGTCCCATCGGACTATGAGAGTTAGGGAACAGAGAGTGCACCTGTTTTTGTGCACACACTTGTGCACTATAAGATCTACGTACTTAGCTAGTCTGCATTAAGATTAGCCAATAGCCAAGGGATCGGTTTGGAGAATATAAAAGTAAAATGAAGCGCCCACAGTGCAACCGTCGCGCTCTGCGTTGTGACATAACCACGGAGTGAAGGACTACAGGTGCTTCGGATTCACCAGTTGTGCGGACTGCGAGATAGGAAACCAGTGTTCAAATATACCTACGTACGTCGTACCTACACCCTCCAGGTCACTTACACGGAATGTAAAAGGACATGACATATCCGTTAACTCCTTACTTTACTTAAATTATTGCTGGGAGAAGGCTTTTATGTTACTCTTTAAATTTTTTGAATTACAATATTTGTGTAACTAGACGGCTCGCTGGTATTATCCATGATGGGGAAAATGTGAAATGTCTCGCTACACCCTTTATGACCCTGTACGATTGTGTTAAACGTTTTAGTTCTCTGACTATACAAAGTTATACAAAAAAATATGGCAAAAAAAATATGGTTTTTGTTGGTAATGAGCACTTACCGGAACTGGCTTATTCCGGTCATCGACGAGCGAGTCCGTGATGGCGAGTTGTCCATCGTTGACCACAATCTGCAGGCCGAGGCGGTACACCCCCAGGACGCGGGGCGCGCCCCAGCGCATGCGGCTCAGCAAGTGCAGCGTCACGACCTCGCCAGGATCTATAGGACGCGCGACCCCCCACTCGAAGCGCTGTTGACAAAAGATATCGGGTAAACATTGTAGTAATCTTTGTTTGTATCACGCGTTGTATGTATTGAACAGCAGGATTTTTTCTTTACATTACAGAGTTTATTTCGTATTAAAAGTCGTATTCATGATATCCTGTAATAGTTTCGGTACTTAAGTTATGTAACACGTAGTAATCAGAGGTGGTTGTAATATGTGGATAACGTAGTTAGTTACGCACTGATATACCTATTTATAATCTATTGTTAACCGCACATGTACTTATAGTGTGTGATTGTTGTATTTCCTTAATAAATAAAATAAACTTATTGATTTTTCGTTTTTGCTCAGAAAAGGTGAAACAGATTGAAAAATAGACATTGAACAGGTAGGTAGAGAGGTACAACTTCCAACATTGGATCTAGAAATAACACGACTCCCTCGAGACGTTGTTGGTTTTAATAGAATATTCAATAAGGTAGGTTGATAGCTATGGCTTCAATTTTATAGCTAGAGAAAATAATGCGATATATCTCGCAGAGGCTCACGCTGACAGGTTTACACGTTCGTCTACCGCACAAATGGGATTGCAGGCTGCAGTGGAAGCTTCATAAACATTCACGGCTAATATCAGAATTACCAGAGTTTTACATTTTCAGCGGCAATAAATCACTTTGCCGTATTTCATTTTTATTTGTGACTGTGCTCTCGCCAGGCAACTTCAAGTTATAACAAAAGCGATGCATCATGCGCTCCACGTAGAGGTCATGAAAACTTAAAAGCTGAAGTAACGGGCGGCGACGAAGAGGGAATAATTCTAATAATACACGATGTGCATTTAGTTTATAGAGACTTTAGGTACCTAAATAACTGAATTCTGGAAATATAATTGAATACAATATTATGATATAGTTTCAGATTATTTTGCTTTGCCAACGGTTTCTAATTCTGTTCGACTTGGCGATCCTTTTGTTAGAGATATATTTTTTGTGGACTTAATTTTCAGATTTCCCTCAAAACTTGCATTGCCTCGATGTTTTTCCACTCGCATTAGAACTATTCAATTATTATTTTCCTACTGAAGTGGAATTAATTTCAAAATAATGCAAATCGAACTTATATTAGTTAGCCTTTAATTATATACGATTCACATTAGTTTTCTTTGTTACGAAATCATAGAAAACAATTATAGTGTGGGACGCAATCGATACGGAACCGGGCCAACTGTGAATTTTCAATTCGAATTGAAAGCCAAGGGAATAACGTACCTGCTACTTGCAACATATCGTAGGATTGTTGACAAGTATGGAAATCAAGGAATAACTAAGTCAAGTTTTATATCAACGATTGAATTTGGTTGTTTCAATCAAAATACATACATAACAAAAGAACTGTACTGTGTACAGCCTCCGTTACATCTGTAATCAAGCGAAATGTAATGTTCCGTGAATAAACTGTTTTATCTTAATGATGTTTCGTAATCTCCGTGTTAACTGAAAACACAAGATTTAAGCAACATGTGGCTTTACGAGGTATTTACGCGGGTGTTTCAAATTGTACCGACTAAGCTGAAATATAAGATGTGGTGTAAAGTTTAACATGACTTGAATTATGTTTTATTATAAATAGTAACATATAAAATATTACAAATGATAACAACGATGTAATTGTTGTAAAGATTTCCGTAAGAAAGGGGAAATGTTGCGGAATTTGTTCGAAAGAGTCACCGCGGCCGCTGGAGCGAAATGGGCCGGGGGGAACACAGATGAGAAAATAGAAAGCAAATGTTATGTATTTCCACGTTTATGTTTAGTTTTGAAAACGAGGCGAAACTTTTAAATAATTGCGTAGGTAAGTGATGTGATGATATTATTATAGTGCCTGCAGGCTTGTGGAATTTATTCGAAATAGTTACTGCTACTCTGGAACGCAAAAGGCATTAGGAGGAACACGGATGGGTTTTAGTCAGAATCTGACATTCCCTTCCGCTCCGCCCAGGGCGGTAGAAGTAATTTGATGATTACACATCCTCAATAAAAAGAAAGGTAAGTGATGTATGTGTATTATGTTAAAATGTGTAATCGGTTTCTAGATATTTCTAAGTTCTTGGTATAGTATCGGAGCTGGGTATAAAGATGGTTTATAACTAAAGGAAAATGTAAAAATACATGTCTTGGAAGGCAAATATCTTCTTAAGCACGTAAGCAAAGGCAAACGAAGGGAACGTTTGACTCAAACGAGTCCGACGTCTAAGTCTGCTGACGTGCCGCCTACGAGGCTTACCTTTCACAAAGGATAATATCTATCTATTCAAGACTTTGAGAATAGCTCTTCTTATTACAGTTTTATATTAAATGAAAAAGGTAGCTCTTTACTTTGAGCTGAGATTGAATATTACCGTCTTGTCATATTGCCGTACGGTTATTAATTCTATGACGCAGCAAGAGACGCCAAAATAATACCTATTAAACATTGCCTTGATGGAAGAAAAAAGTATAATGTTTCAACTCGGAGTGTTCAATACTTTTAATCATGAAACGTAGGCCATGTCATGATGACGTTGAACCAGTTTGGCTGAGGCGCAAAACACTGCCATTAAGTTCGACAGAACATCAACAGGTATTCTCTGGCTTGTGAGCATGCATTTACATGAAACCTCTCTGTGCATTGTTGTAATGTAAACAAAAATACTTTTCTCTTACAGCGAACTGCAACCTTCTAAGCTAATGAGCTCCATCCTAACTTATGCATCCTATGAAATATGAAAATAACTATCATCATTATGAAAATAATTCTATTGTTTATAAGTAAAGTATTTTAATTATGTTTTGCTATTTACTAGAAGTTTTCCTGGTATGGTAAGGAGCAAAACAAATAACGTAATAATGGGAGGAATATGAATCTAACGGCTTCGAGAAGTGTCTTGTAAGTGTCCCGTATTTTAACTTTTATGTATTATCAAATATTACCACGTGGTTCATTGTGGCGTTTGTGACAATGCTAGGGGTGAACTTGTGCAAAGCAGTGAACTTATTTTAACTTATCATTAAACCCTCGTGGGGTCCGTGTGCCCATAGCCTTTTTAGGGATTTATCTAAACGGTTGGTTGACACTTCCTGCGACCAAAAGGCTGGCTTTTACCTTGGCCAGACGTTAAGCATTGCAATCCAACGTGGCAATGCCGCCAGTTTTTTGGGCACTTTTTCGGTTGACGGCGTATTTTTTGATGCCATTTAGTTTCAGTTTCTTTTTATTATTATTAAGGATTCTTTTATTAATTTAATTTTAAGGCTCTAAATATTTAATCTATATATTAATTAATAAAGTTACACACATTTTACCTAATACAAAACTTATTTTAAGACTAAAAACTCAATAGTCAGAAAAACATTTTGAAATAACATTTAGACGTTGTAATTCATTAGTAATGTAGAATACTGAGAGGGAGACATTAGAAAGATGATTTATAACAATACAGATGATGAACAAGCCGATTTAATAATAGGTAACTCCGTGCAGACGAACTCCAACCCCCGAGAAATATTACCTCTTTTACAACCATTAATTACATAAACAACTTTTCCCTCATAAGTATTCTAATTAAGAAGACTTTTCTCTTTAAATTCGACCTTTAAGGGGCTCAAAAGAAATTTTGTTTGCACAGACAATGCCGCGGGACAGTTAATAACAACCGTAATTATTCTTAAAGTCCATCACGGATAGAACGTGATTTGTATACAAAAATGTTGCAGAGATAAAACGTCGTAAACAACGTGATAGGAACGTCTTAGAAAATACTTTTTTCCAACAAAAATAGCCTTAGGCGGGCAATAGTATCTATTAAGATTCCTAAGTATGACAATGAAATCACTAAGCTCGGTTTGCTAGCAACTTCGGAGAAGGAATGTCCCTATCTAAGTAGGTAGTAATTCTTTTCCTGACTATTGTGTTCTAGAGATTTTGTATTTTCGATAAAGCAATCAGAGAGAATAGTGTGACGAACGTGCAGTAGTGTCATAAATAATGGCCGAAAAAGGCAGATAACTAATTGGGTAGAACCGTAAAATATTACCACAACATTCCTTATTTAGGTTGAAACCCATAACAGATAGGTATTAGTTACGGAAGTCTTCGGACCTCCTCGCCGGCGGCACTTTGACAGTATCAAATTCTGTAATTGTATGTCGCAGATAGTTAAGTAGGGATGACCAGCATTGATCCTGGTAAACGGAAACTGAGGTCAAAATATCGGTTTCAATTTTGAAGCAGATAACTACGAGTCTACCTACAGCAGTGGACGGCCATAGGTCGATAATTATGATGATAATTAACTACGAGTACCTACTAGGACAAGGGACATTCTAAGATGGGACTTCCAGGGAAATACAAAGTGAGTGAGTCAAAGGAACCATAACTTCGAATTTCCTTTTTTAATTAGTTCCCTGATTCGTTTGGTCTCATTTATAGTTTTTAATACGGACTGCTAATTTTTAATTAAGTTTATCAATGGTTTTTATTGTTTTTTTTTTATAAAATCATCTTGTCTTCTTTATCATTTTTATGACACCTTGATTTGGTAACCTTAGTCAGCAAAACATCAGCTGGATGTGGAAATTTTCATCTCATTCGGATTTACGAGAACGGTGGGTGATCAATCGATTCGTTTATTTCGCTGTAAAACTGGATTACACATTGTTTCCTCGGAACAAGTATTGTATTTAAATATTCCACCGAAGTGGAATTGCTTTTCTTCCAAAATAGGTTAGCATGTAAATTACCGGAGAGTAAGTGTTTATGTAGACACAATAAGTAGGTAGGTAGATTCACGTGTAATCTAGCCCATATATGTCTACGTGCTGAAATGTATTTTTTTTGTGACCTGAGAGACACGTGACTTTATTTGTAAAAAGAAACGAAGAATTCTTTGTAAAATAAATGAGAAAGAAAGAAATCGAGCGAACAACACGTAATGCTAGTTTCCGCACAAGAAGCACACACAATGACAGACCCTTTCGCTCCCCACTTGCCGCTTACTTTGATTTTGATTTGAGATGGTATCGTTATTTCTAAACACGTTACCTGTCTATATTTTGTTAATCAAACGGTTTTCTTAGGAATCACGCTTGACGAGAAATTACAATGGGGACCACATCTCTTGCAGGGCGGCTAAGCTCCGCAGCTTTTGCTGTTAGGAAGATTAGACCATTAACAGATGTCGATACTGCGCGTTTGGTCTATTTTAGCTACTTTCACAGCATTATGTCGTATGGCATCCTACTATGGGGTCGGGCTGCTGACATTGAATCCATTTTTATTTTACAAAAGAGAGCTGTCAGAGCCATTTTTTAATCTCCGTCGCTGCGAATCTCTTAGAGAACTTTTTAAAAATATTAATATTATGACAGTGACTTGTCAATACATTTATGAAAATATTATGTTTGTAAGAAAAAATGTACATCTTTTTGATAAAATAAGTGCTGGACATAATTTTAATACTAGAAATAAGGACAAAATAGCGCAGCCATTTTTTAGATTATCTAAAGTGCACACATCTTTCATGGGGTACTGTGTTAAATGTTACAACAAAATACCTTGTGATATATTAAAATTAAATGAAAATCAATTTAAAAAATGTATCAAAAGTACACTTTGTAAACAAGCTTGTTACAAACTAGCTGTTGCCCGCAACTTCTTCCGCGTTTCCGTCGTTTCTCGTAAAAAAAAGTAGCCTATGTCCTACCTCACGGTTCAGTGGTTTTGATGTAACAGACAGATTAACTTTCATATTTTAGTAGGGAAATATAATATGTCAATCTACAATACTGTTGAAAAATATCGCAATACGGAACCGCATAATATTATTGTTGATGGCTGTGCCCGCGACTCCGTCAGCGTGTAATAAGAGTAGACAAATATAATCAGAAAGCTTCGAACTGCTAAGCTATCGGGAGTTACACGTGATATTGTGAGTCAACCATAAAAGATAGACATATGCTGTCGTGGGATATTTTGTATATAATTTTAAGGAGAACATTTCCGTCATACATGATTTCTGTGTAGCTTTAACCATTAAGGTTGCACACGCGACGGAAGCTTAAAAAATGGAGTAACTTCTCCCGTTTTCCCAATATTTCCCTTCACTGCTCTTCTCCTATTGATAGTAGCGTGATGAAAAGTATACTATAACCACTTCAGGAGTATGAAAAATAATTGTACCAAGTTTCGTTAAAATCCGTCGAGTAGTTTTTGTTTCTATAGCGGTTATACAGACAGACAGACAGACAAAAATTTTACTGATTGCATTTTTGGCATCAGTATCGATCCCTAATCACCCCCTGATAGTTATTTTGGAAATATATTTCATGTACAGAATTGACTTCTCTACAGATTTATTATAAGTATAGATATAGATTAGAAGATTATATTCAAGATGCTTGGGAACATGCTGGTCCTGCTCCATATGACAATTTAAATTCTTGACAAAATCAATTGGTTGCTAATTTAATTATATAAGTACTTTGTTTTGATTAATTATTTTTCTCTTCGACATTAATTCTACATTTGAGTGTTCCTCACACACTGATTCTTTGTCTTTGAAATGTATAAATGTATTTAATATTTAAATTAACTTAGCTTTCATTTCTAATTTGTGGCACTGAGTACGTATTGCAGTACTTTGAGTGACTTTTTTTAATAGATCGTTTTGACATCAGTATAATTTTATGGAATTGTACAACTTATTGTAATACATTTTTTTTTTAAAAGAGTATGTATGGAGTTTCTTGCCTGTTCTTCTCCATACGAAACTACCTTTTGGAATGGGCAACTAGATTCAATATTTTTAATTCAACATGTAATTGACGTTCAAAAGTGCCTTTTAATGGACTAATTGAAATAAATGATTTGACTTTCACTTATAAAATGTAGCAGGAAAGGTCACATGTTGTATCTCATGAAATTACACGTAAAGTTTGTGAGAGCGGTTTGTGCTACCTGTATCAGTTTGTAAGTCGGCACGTGTGTAAGCAACAGCTGGCTAGGCGGCTGCCGCTAACTAATTCAGAGATCTCATTTCAAGCCACTGCATTGTATATGAAGGAGTTCGCAATGATACGTAATGTCCAGCGCTGACCTTTCTCCATAATGAATAGGCGGTTACTCCAAGATCGTGGGCTACTGAAATCTCTATTGCCTTTCATAATAAATGACAATATTCTTGTCTGTGGCCGCTTCAATAGTGACCTCGGAATATTGCGCTTGTTACTTTTAATACATTAAAATAATGTATCGGTTTGTTGTCCTTGTCTTCGTAATGTTCGCTGCTGTATGTTGCATCTTGTTTCCGATTCACATTGAGTTTTGACCCAGGATTGTGAAAGTTGTTTTGCCGAACCCAGTCGACACTATAGGTAATAAAGAAAGTCGTATCTATCTACCTTAGTATGATGTATTCCCAGGTAGGGTAGTGAAAGGGACACAAACATTCGACAGTTATGTTTATCCCATATAATGCGACCTCAATTCCCTGATCGTCCGGCGTTAAGGTCACTGTAATTTAATGTTATCGGTACCATACCAGCAGAACTGTGCTTCGATGTTTATTTCATTAATAATCTTGTCTCAGTGATTGTGTAAAAAACCAAGCAAATATCTATTATTTCTTATAAATGTCTGTATCCGTCTAGGTGCTCACACGCGTCCTGCGGGCAACAAAACAGTGAAAAAGAAAACCAGTGATGTATTGTGCACATTAATATTACTAATGTGTCTCTTTCGTCCAACAGTTGTGTGAAGGAATGTCGTGAGCAGAGACACACGCTTGTACTTCCATTTCATTTACTTTATTGTACAAATATTTCTTCAGTAATGTGTATATTTTCATTCCGAGCCTTCGGTATGGACCATACGATCGCTATAGCCGTGTTACGGCTCTGAAAATTGAGTTAGTTAAAGCCAAAATGAGCCAACCCACCATTTATACGTTTAACTTATTCATTTTTCCAAATGTGTTGGGTAAATTTCTATCCAGCAATAACAATACTACGTAACGTTCCAAACTTATGATTAGAACAGATTTTAAATTAATCGGAGATAAATATCCAACATTATTACAATAGAATGGGATGAAGTGGATTGATTCGTTTTCGCAGAACTCGGATTGTCGTACTTGTGAATACTTGTACGCAGATTGATGTGATGTTGTCTCTTCAGTGTGTGCGGTAGAGATGACACAGGTGGGAACCTACCAATTACTACTTACACTTGTAACTCAATAAAAAAACAGAGTTCATATAATTCTGACGCCCTTAATATTACTTTGTAACAGCTCTTCATTTTACGATCCGCGCCCATCCAGTTTGCTGTTAGATTGTTTCCTATCCCGTCTCCTGGTAATCTGCGTTGTGCGCAAGACAGTCGACACGGTAGCGAAGCACGTGGGATGTTGACAACTGTCTTTTTCACGTTGACTGTGCTTAAAATGTTGGAATATTTTTTATAGGAATTATTATTCATAATAGACTTTCGTTCGAATATCGTTTCTTTGTTTTCAGATCAACACATTGTTTATTTAAATTTAACTATTCCTGTTAAGTTATCTTATATAAATCTTAATGAAATTCTTTGTTAAATATTATAAGGTGAACCACACTAATAACTATAAAGCACTATGACTTATGTTACCAAAATGTTTACAGAACTAGCTTTAGCCCGCGACTTCGATCTCGTAAATGTCGGCTATCGCAGATGCAGACGAAGCTGTTGGATAAAGAGTAGCCTATGTACTTGGAGTTCAAACTTACCCTGTTCCTAGTTTCATCAACATCGGATCAGTGGTTACGTCGCAAAAGTGTAACAGACTGCCAAACTTACTTTCGCGTTTATACCTAATATTAGTTTGGATTTAACTAATTTTGAACAAATACATAATGTACGTACATTACGGTGTGTATCATCGTGTGTCTGTGTTGTCTACTAACTACAAGCGAACAATAACAAGACTTAATATCTAATTACCTTACTAATTATCTTGGTAATAAGATAGTAGTTGTAATATCAAATTAAAAGTAATTGATTATATAAACAACCTTAGGCTGTACATGATAAGTAGTCTGTAATTTGATAATACAACTAATATGTAATTACCAAGATAATTAGTATTACAGAGATAAGACGATTAGCCCGCTGCACCGCGCCCCGACACGTAGCGCGGGGCGGCAGATTTTAACATCGTGTATGAGTTTCAATTTGTATCGAAAATACGCCTAGGACCACGCACTGCCGACGCGTCTACGCGCAAGGCGCCAGTGGGTGAACCGTCTAAAACGTATTACAATTTCGAACTTGAGCATACAATCTCAATACCTCTGTTGAAACTCGCAGTAATGACGAACTTAACGAATGTAGTGTGTATTTATGCAGGATTAACTTCGGTCTTCTAATTTCATTTTTATCATCCTACTCTTATATAATATTTAAGATGAATTGAGTCTTTTTAATTTAAATAATATTTACACGAATACGGTTCTGCCTCTTATTATCTTTTCACCTTTTCCTTTTCCCTAATGACCAGCGTTCCATGGAGGTTTATCTTTAAAACAAAAAGAAGCCGGAGCAGTAATATAAAATACAAGCGCGTAAGTGGATATTAATGTCTCATTTAGTAGCAACTGAAACATTATGCATTGACAAGTGCGCTGATGGTCGTCATATCAAGTATAGCATACACGAAACATAAACAAGGTCATGTTTAAAATTATATGTCAGGTGGGAGGCGGCAGGTCGGCTCAAGCTCAACAGGCCACGCTCCTACTCTACTTGCACAAGTTGGTTGGATCTTTCCAGGGTCCGCAAGACAACCAACTTATACTTAGATAAGTTAAGTTAGCCTGGAGAATCTGACAATTATACGGGATTAGTACTTATACCACCTGTGAACCTTGAGTCACCTCTGCCTAACCCTTCGGGGAATACAGGCGTGATGGTGTGATGGTATGTTGTAGTACTTATATATAATAATGTAAGTTTATTCCAGTGTTGGAGGTTTTGTAAATATCGGAGGCTAGCAACTAAACCATCTAACAAATTAAGTTTATTATATTACCATCTGCTTTTGAACAAACCGTGGGTTTAAGCAACAGCTAACAGGTACCTGCCTGCCTCCTATGCTGTAGGGACCTTATCAGCTGTCTGTAGAGCTGATCGACTTGCGTAATTTCTACAAATTGCGCTACTTTCGTAAGATGACACTACGCCCATTAAACTTAGACGTAATTGCGTCGCAGCGAGTGCATACCCTCAGGCTTGCTTGCACACACTGCGAATGTGATTCCAATTAGTAGGAACACTAATTGAGTGTCGGGACACTGTGGTCGCTGCCTTAACCAACGTCCTAATAAGCAATTAGCAAACAATGTGAGCGAACACGTACACGTTGTGTTGTGGTAATTACTTTATTATAACACTAATAAGTAGACGACGTGGCCTAGGTCAGGGTCACGCTGATCTGGGGCCGTTTAGGTACATAGTGCAGTGCGAGAAAGAGACGAACGAATAGTGGTATGTGTAGTGGACTTATTCGGACTGGGAAAATGATGACTAGAAAGCACACCCTCTGAACAATTACCTTTACTAAGGAATGGATAAGACTTAAGTAAAGAAATTAAACGACTTCGTAAAATGAATAGGGATGTAACATCAGTAAAGTATTGTTGGGTACCTACTTAGTACTTCTGTATGAGTAAAGTTTGAAAGAACCCAGTAAGTACAGGGCCTGGGCTGTTTAGCCAGGAATCATCAGTACGTAGGTATTTTGTGGCTACTTGTCTTCGTGGACTCGTCGCTTCCTTTTTACAAGCTTTTATTTAATTTCACTTCGACACAATTAAAAGATGTTAGAAGGAACTCTTGCAAAAGGTACCATTTTTTCGATGCCAAAAAAAATTACCATTACTTTATCAATACAAAATGATTCGGTTGTCTGACGAACATAATGAATATAACATACAATAATAATTAAATGTGCCACCATCATACAAAACTAAAATTTTTGTTTAACAATCTTCTATTTATGTGTGTTAGTTAGGTAAACTTCATAGATGATAACTTTTTCTTCTTGTTAGAAATTTTAGTAAATAAATGCTTGTTTTAAAACATGTTTATTAAACGTATGAAATATTGTATGTGTGTATGTGTAAAATATTTTAACGTTTATTTTGTGTATTATCTTTATTTATACAATTGCCTTTGCAGCAAGGACGCATTGTGACACAATTTGTTCAACAGAATAGTAACACTCGGCCATCTTTTGTAAAATGCATAGACAAGAACCTTAATGTGAATTGTTTAATTACGAAGTAGCTGAGTAAACTCATCTAATATTCAGTAAAGATCTAATGGAAGCACTTTGTGCCTGTTCTCCCTGAACTTGACAGCTACAAGGTCCTGAAGATTTCCATACCTACTTATTGTATTTATAATTTTATATTAAACTAGAATATTCAGACAGACAGACCAGTTGAAGCGGTATTACATAAAATTGCTTGACCTTAATCGAAAAGGTGACTTTGTATTTAAATAATTGTTCAAACTATTTTGGTGCTTTGCTTTTAGAACGCTAGGTGTCAGCTCTGTTTGCGCGCAGTTTACGTTTAAGAGGCGGAGCGGAGCGTGCGGACCAAATTTTAAAACCTTTTGTACCTGACCACTCTAGAATATTACATTTATCTAAGTTGTATTTTAACTGTATAACGTACCTGGTTGACGTAAATGATCTCATCCGTGTTAACTAGCACAGCAGTGTACTTGTTGGAGCCTGAAACAAATAAGAAAAAACATAGTTAACAGTTATCAGAGTACAATGTATGGACACTTATTGAAACTATACTATTAGAGAGTACCTCTGCGTAGCTATCGCCCTCGCTACAGCTGAAAGTGCAGACGACCTGATTATCCTCGCCACTAATTAAATGCACCTCATTAAATAAGTAGCTTCTGCACGCTACTATGAAACTCGGCAGTAGTGAAACTTTCTGTCTGTAAAAGGTCGTCCCAGAACTTGTTGATAGCTGCAAGAAGCAGGGCAGACGTGTCACTCATAATTTGTAACGCCCACGCACTTGGTACAACTGAATATAAATGCCTCCAGCCATAACATGCATCCTAATAACAAAGAAAGCATTATTATGTCGGCCGTATCCAATTACCTATTTTGTAAGCACCTTTTGTCCTCCTTCAGTATACGTAGGAGGTACGTGGCTGTTACCGAGCCGGGAGCACACCGGCGTCCTTTGTTCTATGATTGAACATAAGTAGGACAGCCATTATGTATAATTATGAAACGACACCGGCCCGAAGGATCACTAATACCTGGCTTAGGTGTTCCCAAAATCTGGAGTCGGCGTCCTATTATTTGTGAGATCGCTCAACTACCGTCGCTCTGGTTCCCCTGCTTGAAATGCTTAATTTTTACTTGTTTAGTTATGTGAGGTCACTTCTAAACTCCAGCCTTTAGGTATATAGGTAGGTACCCATTCTCGTCCCTATCTTTTACAAAAATAATGATCTCACAAAAAATTCCAACCGAAGCCACGTAAACATAATGAGTAGCTAGTAGCTACCTACGACCGCTAAGACATTTTGTATTTTAATTAAATCAGACGAGGTTGCTACGCAAAATCTAGTTTGCTATCAGAACCACGTGAGGCTAAACTAGATTAATTAGAACAGCAGCCCCTGCAGGAGACTGCGTGTGACAGCCGAGAGGGGGTGTTTGATGCAGTGTGACGCCATTCGCCTCCGCCATCTTTGTTTTTCAAATGTCATTTGCATGACCTTGTTCGACTTATAAATACTTCGTGGAAAATCTCAATCTGTATTAATATTATAAACAGGAATGATTTCTTTGTTTTTTTGTGCCGAATAGGCTTCGATACTGCTCGACCGATTTTAACCATGTTTTCACCAATTGATAGCTTTATTATTCCTGAGTAATATAGGCTATAAACATCGCGCTACGACCCACGGGTGCGCAGCAGTTATCAAAGTCGTAACTTATTATAATATTTCGAGAACGGTCTGTATTCAGATATGGTCGATAGATTGTTTGTTTCGGTCGTTATCTAAAAATTACTCAATTTAGGATTTAAGTAAACATTACAAGTGTAACTGTCTCTATACTGCTTTGACTCACAGTTACAAATACTCGCAGTTGAGTCAAAGCATTCAGATGATAAAAGTTAGGTCAAATCTGTATTGAATCGTGTCCAGCCTTGCTCGAGTAAATCAAAACATCAAAGAGCATTTTATAACACGTAAAAATGGCTAAACATGATTTATCTCAATTCTAACAGTTCAATCACAACAAAGCATTAACTTTATAAGCAAGTTAGATGGCGACCAACCTCGTCCACTGTGCTGGGTCTGCTAAATCAACTCAACCCTCGTCAAAATTTCGCACATTTTCGACATAATTATAATGATTTCGAATTTCTTTTCAATTGTATTCAAAGTACACGTATTGACCGTACCTTGAACTGTTATTGTTGAATGTATATATGGTTACAATTGCACAGCCGTTACTGAATACAGAAGAAGTGTGCTATATGTATAAAACTCGGGTCACCGAAGCGACTGCACCTAGATAAATTCCGATTTTCTTACCAATGGTCATATCAGTGACAAGATGTTTGTTACAGAAGGCAAACGTTTGTGTTTTGTGCGGAAGCCCCTGTCTCGGGGAAATTGAATCGTCGCACCGTTTCGTTCATCAGTATTTCCATAAATAAAATTATAAATATTTCATAAATTCCACAAAGGATAATACTCAGGTCTCCAATAATGAATAACTGCCTATTATTTTGCGCCTTAAACCTGAGATAAAGTAATAAATGTTTAATTTAATAAAAGGGTAACCAACGGTGAGAAGCAACTATTAATGTCATTAGATGTTCCCCGACGGATGTCGGTTCAATTATCTCTCGATACAACAGGTGGGTGCTTGTTGAACAATCTCAATTCGAAGAAAGAGGGGGCTGGCACAAGGCTAGGACGCCGGAGAGGACAAAGGGAGGTCAAGCTTGACAAGTTTAGATTTTCTCCCTTATCTTATTATAAAATTTCGTCGAGTTCAATTACTTATTAAATATCATTGGGCTACTATTGCACGGAGCGGGCTATCCCTTGAAGAAATCAACAGACAATTCGATTCGAATTCAATTGTATTCGTAAGTGTTTCACGCACGATGAAAGTAAAATGTACCTAAAGGTGCTCAACCTTTTAATTCACTATCTGTACATTGAACTTCCTCACCTTCGCGGTATAGATAAGCCAATCGGAAGGCTTTCAAGTAAAGTAGATATTCTACCATCTATCTTATTACACAAAAAGGGCGAAAAATTTCGCATTTTATACTAAAGCAGCTTTTCAGATTGCAAATCCGTCCGCACGTACCTACTCATCGCTCCCTTTGCTTTCTGTTGAGATATTCCTTTTACAAGGCGCTCCTCTTTTAAAAGTGGATGCCTTTACACTGAATTATCACGAGAAATCTCATGGATCTCGAAATTTTACGGTTCAAGTAAAATATCTATATGCACTTTCTTTGAATTGAAATATAGTTAGGGAAAGTTCCCTCTCTACCGAGGAGTACCCAAATTTTGTAATTCCATTAAACTTGAATTCCAAGATACTTACCTATTTACTGAATTAGAATAATTTCTACTCGGGAGGGTTAAGATTCCACTAGAACCTAGCCAGCCAGCGCTGCACTGCGGTCGAATAAAAAAAAAGAAGGAATAAACCCCTTTCAAACAAAAAAAGAATTTTGTAAAGTTATGCCCGAACATAAACAACAAATGTATATACTATATACATTCGAATTGATAACCTCCTCGTTTTTGAAGTCGGTTAAAAATATTATTACTCATTTTATAAAAATATTATGAATATGAAAGTATGTTATCACGGCTAACCTCAACCGATTATCATGAACACGCTGTCCGGGGTACAGAATATAACATACCTAACCATAACTTTTATGTAGGTTCAGAAAATAGTACTGTTCCTTAAAGATAGCGTAGTAACTATACCGAGAGGGAAGTCGCAGCAAAACTAGTTAAACATAAAATACATAAGTTAGCAAAATGCCATTTATTATATATGAGAAATATATTATCGGCTGATGTCCTCGGACGTGGTCGTGCGCCCAGAGCGACGGTGTCATATCCGAGTGTTCCGTGTCGCAGCGGTATTTCAATTCAATGTAGTTTATAGATATCTCGTCGGCGTATGTACGGCAGGGGTTAGAGATAAAACGGACGGAACTAAACCCTTACCTTTTCATGATTATTTAGTAAACAATGAAAGAATGCTCTGTTACCGTTTATTTATTTGTTTAATTTGATACAGTGGAAATATATTATTTTCTCGAATGAGCTTTTGCTTGTTTGCTCTACACCCACCTCGTGGTACATTCAGTATAAACAACAAGCATATTATTTTACTGTTTCATTAACAAGTATGTCTTTATTTTGTTTTGTGAAATCTTAGTAAGTTATCGTTCGTGTCGTAAATATTGTTGTTTTACTCCGAAACTATGAAAAACAACACAGTCTACGGTTTCTTGATACACAATATTAAGTATTAACGCGTTTCTCGGGATCGTCAGCCCCCGGACTCGCTTAAACAACCAACATTCAAATATTTAATTAAACAATGAATGTAGGTAATTCCGACGTAATGTACATGTTCGGGCTCGGAGCCTTGCCGGAGTTCAAAGAGACAGTATTGAGCTTTATTGTTTAAATTACAAAAATATCGTACCAGTCAAATAATGACCACCCTGTCACAGATGTAGGTCAGTGCTAGTGATCGTGTAGATAAACTATTTTTTAAATAAAGTTCGTGAATATAGGTAGGTACGTACAGGCCACGTCTTTAAATCACTACATTGGCACAATATATCACAACGTTACCTCGGGTCCTTGGGATAAAATATTATATCTGAGAAAGTCGCGTTTCATATTTTCTGGGCTTCATAGAATACAACGTACAGCCAACCTATTGTCAGTAGGAACCACAAGTGGTAGGTTAACACTTGCACAACGAAACGTTTTTGGTACGCTAATTACTACGACATGCTACGCCGCCTACGGCGCCTGCTACGGTGTGCTACGTTACCAGCTACGAAATATTGCGCTGCCTGCTACGAAATACGACGTCGATAGCACTTAGTATGTATACATATTTCCTAGCAGATGACACGTCTTATTCCTGCGCAACATATTTTTCCACCCTCGAGAAGAACCCTTCGCAGAACTATTTGCGATTTACGACTGATCGTATTTACGACGATCGCTCATCGGGCGACAGGTTACTGTTTTACAACAACCATACATCATGGTTTGTCTAGGAAAAATGTGTGTATAACAAAACAGAAAAAGATAATTCCTGTAGCTGCAGAAATATGTGTGCTGAAGTCGAGCTCCTCCTCACAAAGATCGCCACTGATACAAAAACAAGCCACCTCTGACTTCACGTTGCTCTGTTGAGGACAAGAGGGGCAGACTACGCATACAATATGTCGGCAGCGCGAGGCGCGAGCAGCCTTCCGAGGGTCGCTGTGATCATACATATTTAAGTTACGGAACATGAAATAAAAATAGAAGGATGTTACAGAGTACATAATAAATGGAAACATATTGTTTACTTGGGACTTCCTGTGAATCCTGTTGTTTTCCCTATTTATTACGCACTCCTTTATGTGGCAATTGCATTCATTTTATAAATTTGTTTAGTTATTAAGCTAAAGTATCTCGGAGCTAAAGAGCTCATGCTTTGCTGTGAAAATGCCACAAGTGGACAACTAATATTATGTACGTCACGCTCAGTGAACTTCTGCTTACTTTGTAGAATTGGGGGAGCTGCGGCTGAAGTTTATTTGAATGTAAAGTGATCGAGTGGCTGCGAACAAGTTGTTTTATTCCATCTTTCACGCTTCAGCGAGATTAATCAAAAAATACGATGGTGGCGTGTTGATGTGTCCTAGCGGGGCTCGAGGTATCCATTCGTTGCTTGGTCAAAGTCAAAGTCAAATCATTTATTTCAAAACTACCATTAAAAACCACCTTTGAACGTCATTTACAAAATAGAAGAAATAACAAACAAACACACCATCACGCCTGTATTTCCCGAAGTTTTAGGCAGAGATGTACCAATGTACTCCCACAGTTCGTCGGTATGTTTAATCCAGGTAATAGGGGCCTATTGCCATTAACCGGGCACAAATCCCAACTCCGAGCAGCTTAAACCCAATAACCCTTTTTGCTCGACCTGCCAATCGAACCCAAGACCTCTAGCGCAGCAGTCGCAAATAATAATATTGAATCTAGTTAAGATCAAATCATTTTTACTCAACTGTAGGCTGCCTGTGATCATTAAATCGTAAGGAAATGAATAGATTTTACGACAATTATAACAATACTCGAGAAAGGTAAACTGATCAAGTATCTCGACTTCGCTCCCAAGGACGTGTGATGTGGACTCAGCGAGGATTGTGCCGAACGTCCATACAGCCAATGGCTGAGGAGGCTCTCCTTAAGCTGTTTAATCAAGGAGTTCATTCAGAAGTCAGTACTTCTGGACATTGTTAGGAGGTTACATTTTCTGGGGTCTGACCGTTACACTACTTCTAATACTTCCACGTGATTTTTATTGTTTTATGAAATAAAGGGAATGTTAATGTTAAAGTAGCTACTTCATAACTACGTACTTGTTTTAATAACTCGCCTAAGGAAACCTATGTATATTTTGAGTAATCTAACAAAACAAAACAAAAGTACTACCTTCTTACTTTAGTAATTAGAATTTAATACTTAATTAAAACTTTTAATCCCGGCTCGGAGATCCGTCGGTCGTCGACGTAGCTGCTCACGTCGATCGATACCTACGTAACGAGTGTGTTCATTCGGAACTTATGTTCCGTGTATATTGAATAAAAAAACAAAATAAAGTATCTGTTACGATGTAAGCTAGCGGTCGTGATGGACTGGCAAATAACGGCCAGTTACATTGATCCACATCATATATTTAATTATATGGCGTTCCTCTTAAGTTCAAGAATTTGTGCGGTTTGGATTCTACCTTCCTTGGTAGAATCCAAACCGCAGACAAATTCTGGATTCTTATAAACTAAAGTTAGTAATGGCGCTTTTTTAAAGCTCATTTGTAATGCTAACTGCTTTGTACAATTTATTTTGGTCTATGTACCTCCCCTCTGCGTTCCCTGCCAGTATCACTGAATAAGTTTCGTTTCAAGGTATACTCGTATTATCTACAACTTTACCGTTAGTTACATTTTTCTTGGCATTAACTACACTTTAAAGCATAGATGTGAGGCTTTCTAAAAGATCGTTCAGTATTGAAGAAACAAGCGGACGGCCCAACTAATCTTAAGTAGGCACCGCTGCCTACAGACACCTGCAATAACAGACACCTTCTCAGGAATAAGGTTGAAATGTGCCATGCGCCTGTCATTACCCTGGCACCCATACACTTCAAACCGAAACACAGCAATACAACGCTGTTATGTGGTACAAATGCTTCCACTACTTCTTGGGTACGTTCTGTGGAACGTACGAGTATAAACATTGATAACCGCGCGTGCTCAAGGTGGATTGGAGATGTCAATTTGCCACAAAGTCTTATTATGATGAATTTTAACCAGTTATTTTTAAAGACTATTTAAATAAGTTACTTCTGAACTCTTGAATTTAAAAAGCAATTTGTAACCTGTTATGTTACTAAAACACCCACATTGAATTAAACCACAGAATAAAAATAAAGAATGATGAAAAAAAGCTACAATTCGGTGTATTTTAGGTACAAGCCGAAATGGATCCAGCCTATTAAGTTGTGTAAGTAATTAAAGTTTATATAGGCCGAGGGGAAATGGTTACACAAAATTACACAAAGATGTTTCAGGAGAGAGACAGAAGAAGACACAAATATATTATGTCGCTGCGTTTTCCTTCCGAATTACTTACTTATATTTTACGTGATTATCTGAGTGACCTACATTGCCTGCGAGGTTAGCTCAATAAAAGTAAAATAATGTGTAGATTCGTACAGGTTTGTCGCTTAATACATTCTTTTAATTCCAGTGTTGGTAGCATAAATAGCAAAAATTCCGACTTAGCTTACTTAATTAGAACTTACATTTCTTAATGAATAACATCTAATCAAATGGAAGATATTTCTTACCGCACTACGATATGGTTATTTGTCATTTTAGATAATCAATTAATATTACCTACCTACAATACTTGTTTTATAAACAAAGAAACATTTTCAGTGTAAAAAAGTGTGGGTTATTATCGATAGGTAAATAATTAACATCTTGATATTGCAACTACCGTATGCAACGTCTGTCCTAACTGGTTCATGTAGCAATTATAATTATCATTTATTAAAAAAAAAAAAAATATTTTGTAAGTGGGAACGAAATACATGGTAAGTAGGTACGTAGGTACCTAAAACTCGGTAAGTTATAGTTTTGGGTTCAAGTTAAACTAAGGTCGATTTCAATTTCGGTTATGAAACATTAGCTATTCAGTCAGTAATTAGCGCCTACGATACCAAAACTTGATGAGCTCAAATTAAATGAAAACGGATTGTTCACTCAAACCGTCTAATTACAAAACTAGTTCTGTCTTTAGTCCAAACTTAACCCGTCAAGCCAGGTTTCGTATTTCCGATTTAAAACCGGGTCTTATTTGATAATTTAGTTTTTCCCAAAGGAACAGGGAAAAATAAATAACAGTAGAACAACAAAAAATTAAAGGTATTTTTGACAGACTGCTACTGAGATTAAAATATGGAAGTGCCCCTGAGGGCTCCCGTACCACGTAAAGATAAGTATCGGTAACATCAGTAACCAACCCAAAAATGGTTACGTATTAAACGTTTAAATCTTGCTCTCGTACCAGCAATCTAACATTTATAGTTATTCGTCTGGGTTCGGATATTTCAGCTTGCATAGTTGAGATTGCTCACGTAGCTGAGAGGCCGCTAAGCCAGGCCCTGCGTCCTGCGGCTCGGCACCGGCTGGCTCGCCTGTTGCTTCGCCTGACGCGACAAAGTTAAGAGCTTATTTGACGACAATGTTTGAAATAAAAACGGAAACATATAGCCTCCCTCGTGTATCAGGCCGTTAGGTTTCTGTGCCACTAGACTCTTCAGCAGTTTGGTGATCATCAAGGTGTTGCTTGTTTTTGTCTTTTTCATAATTAAGTTGTCGTTTATCTTTTTTAAACCCTTTTTGGGTTTTACCTAGTTCATAATTCTTTCTTTTTATAACGTTGTTTACTTTTATTGTAATTCTTATTATAATTCTTACGGCGTATGCATATCAATTTGTAAGTAAACTCTTGAAATATAAAAGGATTGGAGCCCTACCGTCCGGTAGGGCTTATCCTACCTATTTACTTAATTATATAGACCCTCCAAATTATTCATTTTGCTTTCTTATTTAAAGGAGTTTTTGATGGCAGTTGACTGTTTTGTAAAAACATTTTTTTTTCTCTTTAGAGCGTCATATCATGCAAATCTAAACAGAAACGGTAACCCTATGTAAACGAACAAGCAATTATGATTAATCTTCCGCATGATCTCCTTTCACTGTAAGTACCTAGGAATAAGATCTTTGACTCTAAGTATAATAAAAAAAAATCAAACCACAATATGTGTTAAGTTCGTCATTGAGGAGCTCCATGTTTAGTTCTCCGAAGGTCTACTTCAGATGTTCACGAAAATAGGTACCTAATATGGGACCACCTCAGGAGTATAAGTTTTCGAACAAAAGGAATTATAAAAATCGGTTGACAATTTGCGGGATAATGGTTGAACATACATAAAAAAGATACGCACAGTCGAGCATAGAGCCTCCTCCTTTTTTTGAAGTTGGTTATAATAACATTTATTTTCAATCATAACTTGACATTGTTATTGCCAACACAATGTTATTATTTTAATTAATATTAGTCTTCACTCGTGTTGTAATGTAAGCCTTTCACAGCGAGTGTTGTTCAGCCCGCAGTATTGAAACGCAACTACGAGGTGTGGTGCATACAATCGTGAGATTACCGTCACCGTCAAATCAACACCCGCTTCAATCAATATCACAGTGTAAGCTGTGTACACACGGGTAACCGAATACAAGACGGCTAAGAGTTTACCATGCGAGGGGCACTATTATATTGTCCTTGGACAGTGCCCTGTATCGTGTGTATGTCCCTCTAGTTCCGCCACAGAGAACATTCTCCACGTTAATCTTCAATTCATCCATCAGTTGCGGTTGCCTCCAAACCAATTGATTCATACGAAAACTGATGCGGCATTTGAGGTACAGGAAACATTAATCATGATTACTATTCATTTTGACTCTGTTGATGGGAACCGTATTTAGATGATTTGATGTGAATAAAAAAATACGTTATGTCTATGCAAAAGGCAAGTTTTACTAAAACAGTAAGCTAGATTATTGGGGTGTTGTGTATACAGAACTATCTTAATTTCTAAGCTAATAGGTAAGCTTGTGCTAGTTGAATCCAAGTTTGCAGTTAGGAAATAATTCGCATCGTGTGCACCATAACCGAAATACAAAGCCCGACTTTCCATCATTTTTAGACAACTTTACATTAACTTAAATAATATTGCAAAGACTACGAAAGTAGGAACGAATAAAATAAGGATGCTATCAAAATAGCGCTTAAAAGATTACAGTACTCTAAATTCTTTCAAGTGATGAACTTGTTTCGGAATCCAAATGGAGTAATTTATAAGATTTATTTTAGAGTAAGAAATCTTCAACATTTCTAAGAAGCAAGCGAGTGGTGTCGATATGTCCCAAGCTTAAAATGAAGGAAGTAAAATGTAAGTGTTTATGTCCATTTAGCACGCGCGCTGGAAGTGACGCCATTAAATACGATTTTATGAAGCAAACAGTTGGAACTTATCGCGTGGCACTGCCTCCTTACGCGAGCCAGTGTGTTTACTTACTATTAACTAGGTATCGGTGATCTATTTATTCAGTTATTTTTCTAAGTTACAGTTACATAGAAAGAAAGAAAACCACTAATTTCCGCGAAGGTGACGCACTCATAAAAACATTATTATAACACCAGTTTCCTGCCCACAGTATGGTAAAGGGCTCATACTTCACACACTACTACTCATTTTTTAAGTTATCAAGTAGATAGGCACAGTATTAGCTGTGAGTGAGAGCGCCTAAAGAAGCGTACCTACATCTAGCACACACACGTTGAGACAAAAATGTGTGTTCTATGTAATGAAGGATGAGAGTCATTGCCATGAACTGGGCACTAATCCTACTCCGGGCGACACTCGCTGCTCTTGATGGTACGCATACGGTAGTTGAGCGATTGGCTGCTGGTGCCGTGGATTCGATTCCCGCTCGGAATCAATATTTATAAGGCCTACTGCCAGTGGTTCCGTTACTAACTATTTATGTATGTGAGTTTGATATGTTTGTAAACGTATCCATGATACAGGAGAAATGCATACTCGTAGTGTGAGGCAAAATAAAAACATGTCATTCGTACTTATTTATCAATGTTTTAGAGAAAAGGGGAAAAAATGGCCATAATGTCAAGTCAAAAGCCGCGCTGAGTCGCTCTCGAACTCACGGCACTAACAAAGCCTACTTCTGTCTCATATCAAACTTGACTCAACTGAGTCAAGTTCTCAAATCGGCAACCAGTTTGTAATTATTTGTGGACGTTAACTAAAAGTCTCATATTCGATAAGGCGTTAAGCCTTCATTTTATTTATTTAGTATAATTATATATTCAGTGGTTTTCCATCACTCTTACAAGTTCATTTTACAATTAAACGTTAGGTAGGTACTAAAAAACCTACGTAACATTAACAAATAAAAATTCTAAAAAGAAAATGTTATGACGACGTTTTATATGATTACTCTAATACGTATATATTTTTTAGATCTAAAAGGAAAAATCTTAGATATAGATATTAAAAATGAGGCTTCTTTGATTGATCAAAGTCTCCCCTTGTTTTGAGAGCCACCCGGAGGGGGTGGCTCGAGCTAAATTTTCAAGATATTCTATGCCATAAGGATTATCATTGTGTATTCTTAAAACATGTTTTGGCAGAACACTGCTCGGCCCCAAGCGGCGCATTTTCCCATCTTACTGGCCGTGACTTCATTTATAATAAGTAAATTAAGGAAAACAGCTGACAATTGTAAGAGCTAGTCCAAATTATGCAAGCTCGATAAACTATGAATGTTCCTCGATGTAACAATATTTTAACTCAACTATTATCTCCTTTGCACACAGAAACCAATCTGAACTAGAATTACCTACATACAAGTAAATTGTATGAAACTAACAAACTCGGGCGCTATCTGCGGGTGAACTGGCTCTGCTAATGCCGCTATTCACAACTCCTGACGCAATGGGGAGTCACTCACGACTGGCAGTTATGTACTTATATTTTGTATAGATATAAAAAGATTTTAGCAAAAATCATGTTTATAATATTAAGTTAGTAATAAATCCATGCACTCGAAATACGTGTTCGTTAAGTATGACACGTTAAATAAACACGCAAACGACGCGGCAACACTACAATCGTCGTTTTGAATGGCGTTTGAAGGTAGCGCCGTCATGCATAAAAGTATACAGCAGTATCTAGTAATGTTGAGAAACTGCCTAAGTATATTATAATTTGTAATGTTCATACTTGAAAAAGAAGAGAGAGCATACAATCTTTAATCTGGTAGCTCTTATGAAGTGCTCAGACAGCTTTCGCTTTATTATTTAAATTGTTTCTTAAATCATTTTCTTGTTAAGACTTCTTAATCTGAGAAGACGGGGTCCTTACACGAAAAATGTATAAATTATTTAAAATTGATTACAATCTAACACGGAAGGATTTGTGAGCTCTCTCTCTCAAACCATTCAACTGGAAATGTAGGTTACTGGCTTATTATTCTTAGAGTAAAGAAGATGATTAAATTGAAACTTTTCTTGGTAAGAATAAGCTCTCGGAACAGCAATCTAAGTCTCGTCTACATCGGCTTTACCGCTTTGATGTAACTCTACGAAAGCAAATGTGAAGCATTGTGAGATTATATTAACGAATACACTATATTTTTAACCGACTTCAAAAAAGAAAGAGTGGGAGAGACTGTAGGTTTTTTTGTGTGTGTGTTATGCGAGAACTGCTACAATTATGTATTGATTTTAACGATTCTTCTTTTATTTTATAGGTCATACTTCAGACGTGGTCTCACATAAATTTTATCGAAATTGGTTAAGTAGTTTGGTGAAAAAATTTAAACAACTGAAAAAGATATGTCATCCAAGTAAACGAATTAGCGTATTCTGCTTTCTTGTGACTTTTAAGCGGTGCCTTGTTAATTTACATAGTATAACTGTTCCTTCACGGATTTGGATGACAGGAAGTTGATACTAAAAAGCGAACAACAAAAACTTGTTTAGATAATAGGGTTTTATTTGTAATCTTTTGCAGGTGTATTAGTATTAGATGGAATTCCTAATCTTCGTGTCTATTTGTGCTGCAGATTGAAAAATAATGAGTAGCAAATAATCGAAATACTAAGAGATATTTGCTTGCCGAGGAAACCGTCATGTCGTTTAATTGTTTGCCCTGTTCAGGTCACCTCCCCGACACCCGCGCCACCGAGGCCGGAATAACCAAATACATCTTTACGTTTCAATACCTATTATTATTTTTACCAAATGAAAGTAGTATTGTTTCTTTCTTTTTAGAAGAGGATCTGTTTACCTTTCATTTATTTAATCGCATAGTTAATCAGAAATCAGCTAGAGAGAAGTTTTTCTTTACTTTTGATAAATTTTCTAACAAAAGGGACTTGTAAAAACACTCGTATTCTTTACAAGTTCGGCGCTAATGATGAAAGAATACTTGAAAGGAAAGTAATTTACATTGAGTTTATTTTTGGAGGTATTTAAATAATTGTTGGAATAGTTTAACACGAGGCGGTAAGTACCTAGGTACTTACTGCCTCGTGTAAAAGAATCCGCAAGAGGTTATCCAATTAAAGACACTCTCTACGACATTAATTTGTTAAAATTAATGTCGGAGAGAGTGTCTTTAAAAATACCATCCCTCTGTTCTTTTTTGTTTCAGAAAATCTACGAATGACCCTTAAAAACTTCTCGTCGTTAGGTACAAGAAGCTGAGACCATGATGACCAAATCAAGGTACGAGTCATTAGTATTGCAGTCATATATAATAATTGACTTTAAAACTGTTTCTTTGTTCATTTTAATTGTTCTCATCAATGCCCAACCCTTAATAGGCTTGCACTACCGTACAACTATTGTTAAAAGTATTCATTATTACGAAAGACAAGGTCTTCTCCGTAAAACATACCTCAGAAAGATACGTTTTAGCGAGTGAACGATATTTGGACCTAAACACCGTGTGTGTGTAAATTCAATGGCTGGATGCGTCCACGGCTAGTTAGTGTTATTATTTGAAATGGACTGCAGCGATAGCAAGACCCGCCAGAAATGTTATTTAGTCATATTTTTGTTAATAAGTAGTTAGTTATTGATTCAGTTGTTATAAACTCGATTACATTTTGTAGATGGGGCACGGGAACTAATACGCAGTCTGGTCGGTAGTCAGCTTTCCCTTGTCCCGTTTATTTCAAAGTTATACCTACGTAATTTAAACACTCAACGAAATTTAGAAATCCCATTTCGAAATTAGGATTTTACGCGAATTGACAAATCCAATCGAGTTTAATTACTTTTAGACCAAAATGTGACTAGACTACTGTTGTACGGTACGGTAGAGGTCTTGGGTTCGATGCCCAGGTCGAGCAAAAAGTG
Organism: Caradrina kadenii; assembly: GCA_947462355.1. NCBI lineage: Eukaryota > Metazoa > Arthropoda > Insecta > Lepidoptera > Noctuidae > Caradrina > Caradrina kadenii. The sequence continues at coordinate 24,312,610 of OX381672.1, read as the reverse complement.
TTGAGTTTTTCTATGAAATTCTTAGTAGTAACTTTTTTTTTGTTTTTGGTGGGTGGGAAATCATCAAATAACTTCCCCCGCCCTGGGCGGGGCGGGAGGGAGTGTCAGACTTTTACTGACTAAAACCCACCCATGTTCCTTCTTGTGCTCTTTGCGTTCCGGGGGCGCGGTATCTCTTGCAAACAACCCGCAGCCCCGGCAGGCATCGGCCCTCAGTGGCCCCTTCCTTTTGCTGACATCTCTTTGAGGCGCGCGTGGAACACGAACGCGCCGTCGACACGGCCTGTCGTTATTCAACGTAAGGACGGTGAGCTACCCATTGCTCACCGTCCACAGGCCCGTCTCAGTAGTAACTTGGAGTTAGAATTTGTGCCCGGTTAATGGCAATAGGCTCGCCCTCTATTACATTGGACCTGAACATACCGGCGAACTGTGAGTTTACATTGGTACACCTGTCCAACCCTTTAGGGAATACGGCGTGATGGTATGTTTATATGTGTATGTTACTACTAACTACATACTGTAGTACGGAGCGCGCCGCGCGGTGCAGTCTTCGTAGAGGTTTGCCTTTAACGACTACTAATTGCTTGTTACGTTTAAAAACAAGTGTTTCTTAATTTCTCAAGAGCTGCACATTTAGGCTCAGCTCAGACGAAAGGCAGCCGAGGAGGCTCGTGACTTTAGCTAACAACCCGTGTTGTCAGGTGCCGACAGTCGAGTTAATTGATTGAAACGCGGCTTACATAGAGGTACGGCAATTTCTATGACGTTTTAACAAACCAGCCCCGACCCAGTAAAAATAATGGTACTTTGGTATCTGATTACATTAGCGTAATTAAAACGAGGTAGACGATAAAATAATAATTTATTAAACACGTAACTCATACAAAAAATAAAAAACAACGACACGAACAAATAAAATGTTTTATTGAAATAATAAAAAAACAATATTAAATATAAAAACAAAACAAATAATAACCGTTCACATAAAAATCACAAAGGAATTAAAAATAAAATTAACTAATTAATTAACAAGATAAAATATAAAAAAGCCAACATGCATCCGCCGGAACACAACTTACCTCTGAAGTCGAGGCGCGCGAACTTGTCGTTCTTACACTTTAGTACTTTGAAACGGTTTAGTTTGACGATCAGTGCCATGATTGAGGATTTTAATTAATCTCGGCACGGTAAAACTCACTGGGATTCAGGAAAAAAATATTTTCCTGGGCCATTCGTTGAGAATGACCCGTTTCGCGAGAAGAGCAGTAACCAATGCAGGCTCGGTAGAACTTTTCCGCGTCGGCTAGCTGCGCTCACGGGCGACTGGCTCGGGCCGAAGTTGCCGATGGAATGGCCAGGCTCGGAGAGGGCGGGAGGATCCAGGCAGCTGTACCTCCCGCCCTTGCCCGCCCGCCCCAGGCTTCAAAGCGCGCGCCTCTACCGCCTGTAGCGTATTTCAATAAGCTCCAGGTGTTGGAACCGATACGCTTTTACAGCACAAATGATTAATATTTATAAGCGCGCCATGTTCTTTACAAGATAGGTACATATTTGTTTGTGGATAATAGGTGATATGAATAACAATGGCATCTTACTTAAGACAGCTATGTAAATAAATGATGTTTCTTCTGTCCTTATTGTATTCATTTCAAAAGATGAAACAAAAAATCTGATTTTCCTTGTACTTTATGGTACATCCATCCATGGCTCGACTCCACGTATTTTTCCGTTTCAAAATGTTTTCCGTTTTCAGTCGACGGTTCATTCTTTAATTTTTCTATTGTTTCAAGCTCCTCCTATTCATTTATTAATGATGTGTAATATCGTCATGATCTTCACGTTATTTATTGCTTCTATCTTCGGTATTTCTTGATAATGGTTAGTTATGATATTTCCATGTCGGTCTACCTACCTGGTGAATTCCAATACTATCGCTTGCTTCTGTATCGGTGCTGGGTAAATCGAAATCGACTGATCATACAATGAGGAATTTCTATATCATCATCGAATTAAGTAAACAACGTTCTCAACAGGTCTCTCCAATTATCGAAGCACTCGGGGGGACTCCCTAAGCCTCAGGCTCGATTTTTAAAAGCCTCTAATTTACCTGCATTTTTTTAAATTGATTGACGCTGAGATGAGATTGTAACTAGATTTTAAACGTATTAGTTTCGTAATGTCCACTCATCCGTCAGTCCGTCCGCAGCTTGGCTTAGAGTCTCTTAGTACTAGAAAACTGTAGTTTGGCATGGATATACATATTAGCCACGCCGACAAGCTTGTCAAATAAAATCGTATATATAATATATAAAAACCTGTATGTACTTTTTTTCTCATCTACCTCATGGTGAGGGGTATTGTTAGATAAGTCTTTCAAATATATTGCGCGTTTGTTGTACCAATTATTCGATAAAGGTATCCGTTTGTGAAATATTAAGCCCATCACAAGATGAATGGTTGTTTTTGTATAATTATGTGAAAAAAAAACACAGTAGTAGTTAAAAAGGAAAAGTATCACAGCTAAGTAGGCTTTACAAGTTTACGAGCAATAATCAACCAAATAAAATGTACTTGGAGAAGTGAAACATTACTTATATAGCGTTGTTAGTTATGTAAAACATGAAGGATTAGTAAATTTACATACAAAAACAACATCGTAACAATCTTACTAATGTTAAATCCTAAATTAAACAAAAACCCTCTTAGTCCGCTTAATTATGACAGGCAGTTACGGCACCCTAGGTACATCGCCCGTGGCCCGACACGCAGTCGGCCGATTCCAATTAGTAAGATTGGCATACTGGTTCAGAGTTGGCTGAATTTCCATTGCATTTGGCTACCGGAAACGAAGCTTCCGCTTCGGCCGACTCGGAGCGATCGCTCGCTCGCAGTACTTTTCATTACAAGACAGCTTCCGAGAACGTTTAGCTCCGCTCCTCGAGCACACAAATGTTTCCCAGATTACCTACGCACTAAATCTTCACCGAGTAAAGTTTGTTGTTAAAGTATGCGTCAGTTCAGAAACTCCACAACTCATAGAAAATGTATTTATAATAAAACTACCTACTTAAAGGTACTGACAGCGTCATCAATTCATAACGCCTCTTGCATCAGTTGTTTTGTTTTTTTTAGGGATTGGAAATCATCAAATGACTTCCCCCGCCCTGGGCGGGGCGGGAGGGAGTGTCAGACTTTTACTGACTAAAACCCATCAATGTTCCTTCTTGTGCCCTTTGCGTTCCGGGGGTGCGGTATCTCTTACGAACAACCCGCAGCCCCGGCATGTTATCAGTTGATGGCGCTGTCTGTACCCATTTCTTCTTCTATCGATTTAATTAAATTCTAGTTTAACAACATGCATACGGTTCCGTGCAAATAAGTATTATTTATAATCCAATATTTCAGTTCGCGAGACGAACAACAACATAGAAAGCTAATTTATTGGCAGCATTGCAATTACAATATGTCGCCGCACTTTGACGGGCGAAAGCGACGGTGCATGGCAATAATATTGTCATTTCACACAAAGTTAATATGATCGTCAAAGTGCGTTATGTGACTCATGATCTAATTATGCACACTATCCTCCCCAAAAGGCATGCAACAACTTCTTTTCAATAACTGGCATGCCACAAAAAAAGTCAATGGGTTACAGATGGCATCGCAAGCGCCCCGCACTCCCTGCGGCGCAAGCGCATCGGAGCTCTAGATCATCTTTTCTCAGTGGGTAACGTACACCGCTGGCTTTAAATGATAGTTTAGTCATCGCTGGAGTATGAGACGGACGTTGTATGCGGTATTTCGGTTTGCGGTGACGTAGTCGACGCGTGGGAGTCGCGCGTCGTGTGTAGCTCTCCGGAGCAGGCTGGCTGACTCAGTTGTGGCTGGATTGTTGTTGGAGCTGCTCGTTGGTGCCCTGTACTGATCACGCTCCTGCCATGCACGATACTATAAGGAACCAGGTATGTATTCCTCTTCTTCTCTCAAAGCTGTGTCATGTGCGAGGCGTATGTTTACTTTGATATTAACTTTGTTCTGCATCGCTATCTTTTTATACCAATATTACACTTATTTGTGATGTTGTTTTTTAGTTTCACAATTTATAGTTCAGACATATACGAAATATGTACCTGCTTGCCATATTTTATTGATTTTAACGTAAATATAAGTAGTTGCAATCAAAAAAGCATAATGAACACGTTACTACTAAATGTCTGTATAATAGATGAGTACATTTGTATCATTTAAAAACAACGTGTAATCCGTGACAATGTCATTAGGTGCGCAGTGTCACAGAAGGCCAAGGTCTATGAGTTCCGTAACGAGCTGGTTCTCCATACTGAGGTTGCCTGGGTGATCTAATGTGTTATTGTCAATTGTAATGCGTGAATATTAGCTATAAACAATGAACACTCACAATGTCACTACAAACCAGTATTTGATTAACTAACATTTTTACTAATTAAAATAAAAAATGTCTTCTTTTAAAATTCGTAAAGGGATATTTTGATTTAACGATAATTATATTCTACTTTCATTAGTATTTCGGACTTCTTATGATAAGTAAATAGCAAGCTAGGTATTATCTACTTGTACGGAAAAGCCTGTATGTATACACCTAGTAGTGTTGAAAAAACGGATAAAATGATTCTCGAAATCTCATGATCAAATCTAACTGGTGTCCCGGCTGGTATCTACAAGACCTACTCACCGAAAAGTATTACGTAGGTACCGAACGGGATCCATGTAGTGGCCAATAATGTTTAGACAGGACACGTTATTTGATTTATTTTCTTTGCGATGGAAAGTAGTCTAGATGGCTCTATAAAGCTATACTTAGGTACCTTTTTTCAAATTGCCTCATTTCAATACATAACTGAGGAGATAAGGAGGTCAAGGGTCGTTCGATTGCACGGGGTGATTAACATTACAACATCTTTAGTTTCCAATGTTTACACAACTGTCTAAGATAATGTTTATTTACCTATCTACTTCAATAATATCCACTTCAAGAACAATAATGACGCCTTTCTACTAAGATGGCAACGCATCCATTGTGTTTCTGCAAGTTTTAAAATAATCCCAAGAGAACAAGCATCAAATGATATTCCCGGATAACAGCTAGTTTAAAAAAATATAGTATATTTACCTGTAAAATCATAAAATTCTGCCCACATTTTGTAGACAAACCTTACCCTGGGCCACACAGTGTTTGTTTATTCACGTTGTGGCTGTACACAAGCGAACACACAGTAACACTGAATTAAAAAAGTTAAACATCAAGGTTTATCTCTATTTACAGTTGGTAAAGAAATAATAATAAACAATATATTAACACTCCTGACCTCAGTACATATTTATAATTCATTGTTTAATTACCTACATGGATACCAAGATTTCAGAATGCTTGAGTTTTCTTCATGCCATCTCGCCTGTATTCCCCAAAGGGTTAGGCAGAGGCGAACTGTTGGTGTACATCGGTACACCTAGACCTACATAGATCTCATGTAGATAAGGGGCGAGCCTATTGCACATTAATCGGGCACAAATCCTAACTCCGAGCTGCTACTGAAAATTTCATAAAAAAACTCGATAATATTTTGCTCGACCTGGCAATCGAACCCAAGGGCTCTAGCGTAGCAGACGTTCTTAGGACCACTTGACTAACGAGGCAGTTGTTAGCCTAGTAGTCAATTAAGCTTACTTTTTCCAATACGGGTAAACTCGCAATTTCAAATAATCAAATAATTACCTGTCTGATTCAATAATATATCAATTCTCTTTCAATTTTGAGTCAATAAATAACATTATTAACCAAAAGTAACCCCAATGTACTTACAATCGTGCGTTCAATATCCAATTCAATATTAATACGCAAAATTGTGTGGTGGGATGGTTTACTTCGATAGAACGAATCCTAATCAATGCCACCACACCGCAGCGACTAAAAGTGGGCAAGCAGTGGTGCCGCCGGAATAGTCTCTCTACAGCGTCTTGTAGTCATGTGCTGTGGTGGTTACCAAAACATGTACAATACAGCTGGTGGTGGCGTAGTGGCTGCGTGGCGGACAATATCGTACATGCGGATAATGTAAACCGCAAATTTAGTGAATCATTTTAGTTTCCATGTAGATAGCGTTGCGGGGTTGTGGTTTTCATGAGAGTGCCCTTAGCTTTGCACGAATACAAAATAAATATTTTTATGTTAATTTATTGACATTTGATAAAGTACAAAACATTAGACATTGGTTTAACCCAGGTATGTTAGAAATAAGCTATTAGAATTACAGAGAATCTGTAGCATATTTACTTTGAAATTATCTCATTTACATATTAGGTACCGGTGGAAATATCGTGAGGTTACTAGTGATCCAGATTCTGAAATAGCTAACTATCAGCGAAAGCAATGAGCAAAAAAGCTCACTCCTTTGTATGAGAAAAAGTCAATCTAATACTAACTTATTAACTTAATGTGTACAGGTACCTACTTATACTCTTTACGCAAACTCCGCAGACAGCCAGAACTACTGTGTTATTCTTTCACTATAATAACATGAAAATGTTTGAATTATTGAAGCTGTGCGCTGAGTTTCGAATCCGTAACAAAACACGCTCCAAGCGAAACTTTCAGAAAGCTTTTGTAAGTTATAACTAATTCTGGCTAACTGGAAAATAAATACTAAACATAAAGATAACAAAATGTAGAACTATTCCTGTTCGAGTTGACACTAGGTACGCACCGAGCGAGGGTCACGAGGGAACAATCGCGATCTGCACCACTACCGTACAAGCTAACTACTTACATATTTGTCTGATAAATAAACATCATATCCATTGTACCGTAATACTTTGCAACCTTGCTAAGCACAAACCGGGATAGAACTCGTTGACTTCAGGCTGCTTCAGAGACATTCTCAATAACATGCCCTAATTCTACAAGGAGATACCTATCTCAATATCATCACAGGATTATTCTACCAGTATATATACATTAATTATCTCTACCCACATGTGATTTAGTGTACTAACCTACCAGTCAAGAAACGATCATAATGAAGATAATAGTAAATCATAATCTCCCATGCAAGTGTAACGTCAGAGCGCGTTCAGTGCGGATGATATACTACTTCCCTCTTGGCATCAAACCATTGCTTCGTCTATACTTTACACCTTCATACAATACCACCTGTACAGGTATATAATGCAATGAGAATGTTCCCAGCACGCCAGTTTATTTTCCCAATGAATTGGAAACGGGGAACGGACATATCGGTATAGAGACGGGTCAGCCCTGTATCTAGACACTATGCCTGTATTCAGTGTTTACGTGTCGCAGGCACAAGCGTCGTCACGCACACAGTTTGGTCACGGAGTGTCATCATTCGAACGCTTCTAAAGCGTTCAGTATTTTAGGAACTTCTCTCATGAATTATGAGCAACTTTGTTTAGCTGTGTTTATATGTGAGTAATCCCTAACTCGAAGAGCTTGCCAAGCCAATGTACGTAGTGTGTCCGTGGGCAGAGCTGAGCATTACGCTAATAATAATTCATCCTGTATATGCTTTTCAGGGAAGTATTGCACCACTTGACAATATCATAACGTTCAGGTAATCGATTCGCTATAGAAGAAGTTATACAAGAAAACAGTCCCCATGTCTAACTGAAACTGTGGTTTCTAATTCTCTTAATAACTAAGAAACAAATGAATGTATTTTATGAGATAAATCATTAAAACATATTGCCATAAGTTTATTGAACGCGTATTATTTTTTGTTTCGAAGCCAACACAAATCCCCAATTTAAAAAAAGTTTGCATCAATTGAAATATATGAATTATACGATTACTGGAATGATTATAAGTCACGTTTGATATGTACCTGCTACAGAGGACGTATTTTAAGCCTTCTCAGGTATCTACTGCACATATTGTGGTCATAGTACCTATTACGAGCATCTTACAATAATCAGAAGGTTTCTCAAATTGTAATTATTTGTAAAAAAGTAGCTGTAGTGTCACGCACACATACTCATTTCTAGAACTTGACCTGACGACACAATAATGACTATTAAATAGTTTAATTTGTTTAATGATCATTATAAAAACCAATGTGATGTGGTGTGTAGTCCAAGAGACCAACTTTATCTTATTTGGGCATTATAATTACCGCTGGTACTACCATCTGGCAAACGATAGGTGTAAAGGAATCCGCCCGAGTACCATTTAAAATTTCTGATTCCATGAATTCGTTGAAATTATTCCATTTTAATACCTACATTAACATTTGGCACTTGATCGAAACATTTTGCTACACGCCACCGTGTCACGGTACTAACTACTATGACAGTAACTCTAAGGTACATATCATGTATATACGGATATACGCAATGTATACGTGACTATTTAATGGGAGATGGCAGAAAAGCCAACTACGTAAACTTTTGCTCTAAAATTTGGATTAGATGCATACAATAAATAAACAATTATTCACGCCAAAGCGAGATATTTTGAAAGCATTTCCACATGTTGTGTACACGACTGTAAAATTACCGACAGGTCATAAAACTTTCGCTTGTATAAAACACAAGAGTTCAGTCACCAGTTTTTTGTTATCACTACAAATGAGAGTTCTCCACACACGCGCCGATAACGGTCTAGATTTTTCTGAAATGACGTCACCTTGGCGCTGAACACTTCCAATGACTCCGCGTGCATCTCGTGAGATCATAAATGGTCATGTCCCACAAGCATCTGTCTGGGTGCAGAAAAACATTAATTGACAATATTCAGTGATTGTTTGAATATTAACTAGGAACTTGTTGAGGTCTATAGACATCTAAATACGTATTCATAACAACGGTTACCTCCGGGAGGTTAGGTCTACTTAATTGAAACACACAATTTTTACTATTCCGTTTATTATGCTGTCATAATAATATTTATTTTGAATGCCAAACCTGCTTGTCGGACCTCCTGGTAATCTGTCAAGCCTTTCTAGCTTCAAACAGAGTTTATCTTAAATTAAAAAAGAATAAAGTTAGATATGGCTAAACAAGCCGTGTCCCTAATACTATGGTTGACTGACATCACGAAGCTGTGATTGTCTAGTGTGATAATATAGTTATACCAATATAACAAAGCTGAAGAGTTTTTTGTTTATTTGTTTAAAATCAATAAGTTTCTTTGAGAATATATTTTTGCATAACATAATATCCAGATTAATGAGAAATACAACATCACATTACGACCCACGTGAGCGGAGCAGTAACCGAACGCGTGTGACACGGCGGACAAGTTGTGCAGTCCTCGTGGCCACGGGGTAAGCTTTACTACTTTCAGTACAAAGCACGTTCTCGGCAAAGCCAATATCTTTTAATAATTGAAAATTGTAAGAAAGGGCCTTCGAGTGCACTTCGCGGTAAGTTCCTGTCTTATTTCTTATAATTTTCATGTTGGATGCAAACAATTTTAACCGACTTCAAAAAGGAGGCGGTTATCAATTCCGATGTTCATACATATTTTTTGATGTAAGTTCGGGCATAACTCCGTCGTAACTATGTAGACGGATTTGCAAAATTATTTTATGTTTGAAAGGGGTTTATTCAGAAATGGTCTCATTTAATTTCATGATGATGGGTACCGGATACAGACAACGAAACTCTTCAAAAAATTATAACAAATCAACCGCAATTGCTGCTATCGCGTAATTAAACATTGTCGTTTGACGAGTCTTACTTCATAGGTGGTCCCATATAAATTTTACCGACTTTGGCTAAGTAGTTTCGTAAAAAATGCTACTGCTGAGCGCATTAGCAACTTTTGAATATAGTCGATAAAATCAGTGCCTACAAAGACATTTTTCTGCTATTTACTCAAAAGCCAAATAATTCAATGTTATTTAATATTGCAATATCCACAATTAAACTGTAAGCTGTAGGTATTATTAAAATAATAAGAAAATACTTTTTTAACATATCCGACACGCGCATTAAAATATGTTGAAGCAGATGCAAGCGTTTAACGAAACGTGGTTCTGTAGGTTAATATTAAACAACTGACATTCAAAGATACAGGAGACAGTAATTGCTTAATGATGAACACGCATTCGCGTTCAAACTAATTACAGTGCTGACAGAACGCTCACAGCTGTCAACAGTTTGCAACACGAGCGACAAGAAGTACCACTCTAGTCATAAGTCTACATCTACAGGCGATACCGGGAAATGCAATGAGACAGTACCGCATGCGTACATGCTACGTAACATCCCCTCCATTAATATTAGATTTGCTCACGTGTACCTCTCTCACCTGACGGGGTAGGCATGCCCTAGGGTAGCGCGTGTCATTCAATTTCCTTGCGTTTATTGCAATTTGCAGCTCAGTATGTGGTTGTACGTTGATCAAAATAGCAACCGCGACACCGACATTAAACTAGTAGAAAAATATCATAAGTTCTAATTGGTCATATACAGTGACACGGTATTTCATAAAAACATGACGTAAGGTAACTTAGAACCATTGTATCCCTCAACCCTGGCATACATATCCAAAGAACTTTAATCACATGTTTTCGACTGATTAATGAATGCCTGATGTGGAAATCACCCTTTTGGACGGTCTATTTTATTATAAACTTTGCATTAAAATACAAGTGTTTTTATCTTATTTTAAACCCAATCCGATTCAATTGTGCTGGGGTCAAACGATCGTGAGAACGTATTTCTTAGACAAACGGATTTAATGGATTACGACGATTAGTAGCAAAGTGCAAACGGTTTCCTTCAAGTCCTTTTACACTATCTCCCGTAGACGTGGTGAAACGCTGGGTAAGCTATAATCTCTGATAACAACACATAAAACACATAGGTACAATATAAACTTCTTGCTAATTTGTTTGGGTTATAATAATTGGCCATGACGACAATCTTATTGTTTCTTAATTAATTAATGTCTATGAATGCTAAATTTCTGTAGCTGCGACGACTTTTCTTGACTTTGTCTCAACCAGCAGCATTTACTTAACAATGTGGCGGCTTGTGAGCCCGACGAGGTTTAACGAGCTTTTCTCGGTTTGTCACTAATTACAATGATTGGTCTTAATTACTCTTCCGCGGAGTACGTCGGTGCGGTGTTTCAAACGTTGTTTAGCAAAGTGTAAGAAGAATCCCTATGTTTTGCGTTGTTTGTAGAATGTTTCCTGCTCTATATTTACGTGGTTGAGGTAATTGAGCTCGTTTCATTTCGCGCTGGCTTCAGCTCTTCAGCGTATCAACACAGCTAACAGGAACATGAAAAGTTATGTGTTTTGGTTTCGGATTTATTACAATTTCCTTTTAAGCAAACGCGAGGAGATCAACCACTGAATTGTTTCCTAAAACACTTGTCTTATGTACTAACACGTGTTGTACACAAAATACTGATTGTATTGTATTTGTCATGAAACGCCATCAACATTAAACTGTAGCTGCCCTAATAACACGTAACAAGTTTTAATAGGCTACAAGGTTACATATTAGTACCGAAAATAATTCAAAACAAAGAAGAGCCAGTATTTCAATAACAAAACCAAATTCGAGTCCACAAGCATCCATTTTAATTTTAACAAACAAGTACGAGGTAATAAATTATTATTTAATTGGTCACTTGGTTGACCGTTAAACAAAGATATTGCACACTCGAGGACAGGTTTATCTTCCGCGTACGAAACTCACACCCAAATTATCCGGCTTGACTGCTATCTGGTGTATCTCTGTATGTCTATATGAATAGAATATGTCTAGGTATGTCTAGGTCTAGTCTGCAACACAACAGTCATGATCTGCATAATTCCCGTAGAAATTATTATCCTGTTTACCAATGTTTACTCTACTTATGGATTGCACCGCAATTGTGGCAGAGTTCGGCTCCTGGAAGCAGTGTTTTCTAATAGTTATTTATGAACAGCTAAGCGACTTTAGATTTTAGATATCCTATAAGGCTTCTCCGCACACATGTGATATTGTCACAGGCGAGATAATAAGTGTGAAAGGTCACGCTAGATATCATAGGAATCGTTCTGCGGATTAGTATCTCCATATCCCCCCTGTGTAGATACCGCACCTGTGTGGAGACGCCTACACCTAAACATGCGATGTTGACTCGTCATTTGAGTATTTCTGTAAATTGTTCATCTGTATCTACCGCGTATTAAAAAAGCATATACGTTGTAGATATATTGTATTAGTTGCTGGCTAAACGCTCTGCGATTTCACCATAATAACAATTCTATGCGATTGCCCAACGTTTGAACTAAATAAAACACTAAATTTACTAGCTTAGCTTGCCTATTATTGTCATAGTTATGTCATGTGTATTTCAAGCAAAAAGGCTTGGATTGTTTACATTTAAATGACATCGTTAGTAGTTTCTATTATGTACTATTTTGACTGTTTTGCCAAATTCTACCGACTTGGCCATGTTATACTTTGCCGGGGATAATGGAAATACTGGATAAGAAGACACTGTTAAAAACTGTAATTTTAAACGCATGTTAACATTAGTTTATATGAATTTAATTATCTCATAAAATAAAGTGTTTCCTGTCAAACGACGTTTTGTAAAAATAAACACAAACCGACAGAAGAATTCTAATTATGCACTCTTATGTTTTATCATTATTACAAAACAATTAAGTATAAATTAGTTCACAATCACTTTTAACAAGTTTCTTTAATTTCGGATAAAAATATGTACCCATTTATTTTCTATAGTGAATGTACCCATTTATTTTCTATCGGTACCCAAGGCCCTCCGCGTCGCGATATTGAAAGAAGCTGACAAAAATAGCTTCACCACGTGGGGCGGTGGCACTGGCATAGAACGTGCGCGCACGCGTCTTCCAACACAAACATAAACAACACGATTACTGTAGCTGAGACAGGGTGAGCAGAGATGTTCTCTGGCTTGGGTTGGTGGCCTGATACCATGTAGCAGTACAACATATCTGAGCGATGTACCTACATGTACCTTATATTGTATCAGACCATCAAAATAATACATTTATTTAATTATTAAAATATTTGTGCTGACTTATTTTGGCAGAACTATAACATTATATTTATCCCAATGTAAAATTCGTATGATTTTACACCCAAAAACTGGAATAGCCTAATATCAGTTGCACCAGCAGCTACACTTCGTCGTAAATGCTACTAGCGGCTGTTAGCGACATGAATATTATGTACACAAGTACGTGTTCGTATGTCTATTCGATTTACTTATAGTCTGAATATGTCAGAATTATGCCACAAACGATTTATGAAGACCAGACTTCGGATTAGTCCACCGCGGAGGCTACCTTATTCCTGATAATTAATAAAAATATTATACTTTGTACGTTTCAGTTAGAAAAAGATGGCTACGTGATCCTAGAAGACTTCCTGCACCCGGCAGAGTGTGCCGAGATGCTGGAAGCTGGTCTGGAATTCACTAAGAGCATTCCCGACAAAGAACATAGGATTATATTCTCTACTGTGAATGCTGAAAAATCGGTAAATATTCATAAAAAGTACATCTCGAACTGATCTTTCCTTCTTTCTCACTGTTTTCATGCCGAAACAGTTAAATCAATCAGATAATTATTACATCTCATCTTCACATAATAATCTTACAGCGCTGCTGTGCACTCAATTCCTCATGAATTCCATTATCAGATCTAGATTAAGATTATTAAAGATATTATAAATGCGAAAGTTTGGATGAATAGATGTTTGCTACATAATTGCGCCCGAACGGCTGAACGAATCTGGATAAAATGTTTACGCGAATCACATGTTTTTTTTTTCAATAAACTAGTGGGAAATAAAAGTTGTGATAAATTCTTTGGTACGAAAATAAAATTACGATTTCATCATCAGTGACATTCACGCAACATCTTCTCTATCAAGATGACAACAAGTTATTTTAGCCAGTAGGAAACAAAGAAATGAAACGTTAAATGTTGATAATAGGTGCCCCGAACTAAATTATTATTACACGCATGCGTTCTACACCCCATTGTGATCCTAAAACTGGTGCAATAAGAACCACTACACGAGCAAGAGCGTTGAAAACATTTTTTAACTTAACCACTTATAACATATAACCATTCCAAAATTTAAATCGTAATCTTTAGTAGTGGCTGAAATAAGCTGTGTGTTGGGACAGCCAGATTTTCGAACAGGGTCCCACCTTTAGGGTATTTTTACATCATTTTGACACGGAATCCTAAAAGTCTGTGTTTATGAAACCATTTTTAAAAGACAAGCCTGGTGCCTCTTCTCAATAAAAATAATGTACATTATGTAACGTATAATTTTCAGCAATTTAAAGATGACTACTTTTTGAAGAGCAACGAAAACATCAGCTATTTCTTCGAGGACGCTGCGATCGCAGCCGATGGAGAGCTGACAGTAGACCCAAGCATATCGTTAAACAAAGTAAGTTCATTCACTAGCAGAATGTCTCATACATTGTGTCCTGTATTCCGATGGTAACCTGCATTGTTTCTGTCTCCAGGTTGGACACGCGCTTCATCTTCAGCACCCCATTTTCAGATGCTACACATACTGCGATCGCGTGCAGACAGTCTGCCGGGAGCTGGGCTTCAGGGAGCCAGCCGTGGTGCAGTCCATGTACATATACAAAAACCCTGGCATTGGTGGAGAAGGTGTGTTTCTTGGACGAAAACTGTTTAACTGGCATTTTTTTGGTTGCCGTAGCTAGGTTTCGAGTTCCTTGTCATTGGAAAACAATCTTTAGGCACACAATGTCTGATATGAACCTCCTTTTTCATACTTTATATACTTGTTTCTGTATTCCTGAAAAGTATAGGTATCACGTTATTACTTAGAAGCTCAGTCCCTATGACTTATCTTCTGATATTAGTTTTCAGAATAAACTAGACTTGCAAGGTCTTCATTGCTAAGAACACGGTAATCAAATGTCGAGGGGTAATATAACCTTTGACGTGATGCTCGATATCAAGAGGCAGTTGCACCGAGGCAGAGCCTGCATGGCTTCTCATATTAATTTTCTTCCGTCTCGAGAACGCTTCGTCTATGTTTTGCGGCCTAAAACTTTCAGGATTTCCAGAGGACTTTTTTCTTTCATATTCTTTGCAAAATCGCATATTAAAACAATCACTTTGATATACGAAAGTGTTTTTAATACTTAATGTAACTACTAAACAATATGTTACAGATGTCACAAACCAATAGATACCAGGGGCCACGAATATTGATAATTTTCTTTTGATATTATCTTACTACTAATAAATGCGAAAATTTTGGTTGAATGGATGTTTGGTACTGAATAACTGATTTAGATCTGTGTATTTGTCACAGAGATAGATTATAATTCCTAGTTGCACATGGCTACTTCTGATCTCGTTTTGTGCTTCTGAGGAATAACTTAGGACTTTGGCTTGGTCATGAAACCTATACAGACGAACTCGCAGAAGCTAGTAATCATAAAATCGGAAGTCATCAATAAAATCGTTTATTTTAATTAGACTATTAAAAGGCCTCTAAAATCTAGTTGCCTCTTCCGAAAAGCTCGTACGGCGAAGAAGGGCCAACAAACTCCATATTTACTCTTTTAAAATAAATATTTTACAATATTTCCATTAAAAATCATACAGGATCATACGTGAATGCGCTGTACTTTGCATAAAAACTACTATATCTTAAATTCTCGTCCTTAATACGTGCACAAGATACCTCGGTACCTCGGTCTCGGTCTGCCTCGGTAACCTAGTGGTGCTAAGCGCGACTGCTACGATAGAGGTCTTGGTTTCGATTCCCAAGTCGAGCAAAAAGTGTTATTGGGATTTTCTATGAAATTCCCAGTAGCAGTTTGGAGTTTGAATTTAAGCCCGGTTAATGGCAAGAGGCTCGCCCCCTATTACATGGGACCTAACAATACCGGCGAACTGTGGGTGTACATTAGTACACCTCTGCCTAACCCTTCGGGGAATATGTATGTTATGTTATGTTAACTTAGCAACCAGTTTCATTTTGTATAAAATGTCATTGTTCTATGAGGCCCGACCGTAGAATATGATCCTCTTATTTCTAATATCAAATGTAATCAAAGTGTTTTTTAATATATCACAAGAAATTCTGTTGTGTATTTCAGAAAATCTAAAATATGGTGCAGTTATTTCATCTTTATTCCTGGTATTATAATGTATTGTACTTACGTTCTTATAAAGATGTAGATTTTTTCTCACATATCAAGAGTAACCCAATCACACTACGCTGAAACTGTCTCAAGAAATACTTATTCTGCTTCTAAAAGTCAAGGAGAAAACAGTAGCTGACTAGTTGCCAATGCCTTTTTACCTTTTAACATTTTACAAGGTTTGCGAGATCCGAGACGCGTGCCTGCAAGGTACCATTATAAAGACTTCTTATTTTCCGCCGAAGCTGACGTCTCGACATCCAAGAAAACAGCTTAAAGGTTGCCCTTAAAATGAGGGGATTATTTATTAATTCCTCAAAAACAACATTATTGTTATCCGATTATAATTATAAGATAAGCTTATAAGATTGTACTTATAACCAGTCAGTTCAATCAGCAAGAAGGAAAAACGTTGTGTTATGTATTAATTTAATGTTTCCTGTAACATTTCTACAGTAACACCACACCAAGACATAACATACCTGCACACGGAACCAGTCCCTCCAGTCGGCTTCTGGATAGCTTTAGAAGATGCGACCATACAAAATGGCTGCCTCTGGATGGTCCCAGGGTCCCACAAGTCCGGCGTCCACAGGCGCCTGGTGCGGAACCCTGACAAGAGCAGCAAAGAGACTTTGATCTACGACAGGCCAGCTCCAATCTACCCACAGTCTAGCTTTACACCAGTTCCTGTTAGAAAAGGTAACTCCTTGACCTGCTACTTACTTCAGCTAAAATACTTTACCATCTCATCACTTGTACTTACAAGACGGGAGCTATCTGGCAGCTTAAGACCTGTTTCATTGATTTAATACACCCCAAGTGTCACACACTAGCAAGAACACGTATATTATTAAACATTTAATAAGCGTTTTTGTCTGTATAAGATTCAAATTATTTCTTTAACGATGTAAACTAATTCATTCAGAGGAATCATGGTTTGAAGATATCTACCTCCTTTTAAACATAGACCAGCTCCAAACTGCAGGTCTACATACGCATATCACGTTTGACGCGGACGAAATCGCGGGCAGAAGCTAGTTAACTATAAATAAATAAAGTTATGACGCGAACAAAATAGTGATTTTTTACTGAATCGTAATAAGGGTCCATCCAAATTATTTTCTTTAGAAACCTTGGAAGCTCCGGATAAGGTAATGGACTGGAAAAGATTGCTTCCATACACATTATCTAGGGTTCAGTGTTCTAGAGCATGTTCTAACTTATCTGAGTCAGCGTCGAAATTGTAAGCAGCGATCAGATGAAGATTTATACTTTGTGTTAGAGTAATTCAAAACTCTCTTGGTTCAATCTGTCGATTCAATTTCTTTTGTAATGTATATCTGTACTCGCCGTTCGGCTTTATTTAATTTAATAAGAAAACAATATATTTTAATGAAACAGTCCGTCTCTCGTGTCGCTACATGTTATGTTGCTCACTGTCTGTAAACAGCTCAGGGCTGGAGGCATAGAGTTTAGAAAGGGGGTGTATAACTTTTCAATAGCCAACACAAACAGGTTTTATTTGCAGTGGGAATATAGTGCACTCTTACTTACTGTTTTCAAGACCAATCATAAGGAAAAACAACAAACGAATTTTCTAGACCACGGAGAAAATCACAACATTGACATTGAAAATGAGTTATATGTAGAACTAAAACTAAAGACTAGCAATACCTCGCGGATTCACCTGCATTTAGTAACGTGTTTGCTTCCTTGCGTTATGGTATTAGCGTATTCTTTAGTTTTAGCTTTCTAGAGATCAGCGCGTTTAAGCAAACAGAAAAATTCTTCCGCTTTACTATGACATTTGTATAGACTGTAGGAGTTCCATAGAAGAAAAAAATAGATTTTAAATTAAATTAAAATTAGCTTCAATGTTTACAGTTTCAAATTTATTTACGTTGATAATTATTACACTGTAAATTGAATAAAATTGCATTATTATTTGCACCTACCGCCTGCTGGCTGGGAGCTACTTCCATACTTCTCCTACAGTTCTCACAAGTTCTTGTTCCGTCGTTCTTCTCACAAGTTTCTCCTACCTGTAAGTTACATTAACTTTTTATTTCTAGGCACTTGCATCCTTCTCCACGGCAACGTCGTTCACAAAAGTGCGCACAACAAATCTGACAAGAGCCGACATGCCTACACCTTCCACGTGGTAGAGCGACAGAACAACAACTACTCAGAAGATAACTGGCTGCAAGAGGGAGAGAAAGCACCTTTCGTTAACGTGTACACCACGAGACAAATGGTTTAGTTACTATGTCATAACCTAGGACCAGTGAGGACGTGAGCATTTTGTCTGGATTCTGAAATGTTTTTGTAATTTTAAAGAGTATAATTGGGTAATAAACCCGACCAATCAATTGACGTACTATTTTATGATCAAACAAAACTCAACTCAATGGCAATTGTAAACTGTGACGTTACTTGACTTCTGCCAACTCAATTGATTATTTATTAATATCAAATCAACAAAAAATCTAAATTGTCAATTAATTGAAACTAATTCTGATTTACAGGCCTAAAATAAAAGGTTTCTTTCGAGAAGTTACATGTTCGAGTTACTGGTGTCTAATACCTCTGTTACTGGTGACTAATAATCTGCATGCAAGTAATAAGGTCAATTTATAGTCGGCATCTAATAATGATGCAAGGTTAATGTTTCCTTGAGGCCAGCTCACCTGCACCTCGCGGGAGCTTTACTTCTCGCATCATAATTATGATACACGCCGCAAGCGATAAAAGCTGTTTATAAAAGCATCGTTCTATTACATAAAGAAAAGCGGTTTAATTAATTAAACCGTTCGCTTTAAATATTCATAAAAACTTCACTCCAGTACTCTAACACTGTGGCACGCACACTCCGATTCAAATGCTTTAAAGATAAAAGATGAGGAGAAAACTCTTATATTTTTTGAATTACTTTCTAATCAAGTACATATTGTGATACAGTTTACCTCCTGTGTTTTATGCCATTTTCGGAACAAGAATAAATCGATTTGAAATTTATATTTGTTGTCAGTGCATTCCGAACTGTTCTGGGTAGAGTAGCACATAGTCATATACATTTTTATTTGCACACCATATTGTGTAGAGAGATGTTACAATAGGCTTCAATCTAAAGTATACTTCCAAAACTGTAACTTAGCCTTTCGTAACATTTGTTACACAGGGTCCATACTCTGTTAGGGCACAGCAACATGGCATTGACCTCAAATTAAAATTAAAAAATAAAATAAAAAGCTACTCCATTTCATTTATTAGAACATTAGACAAATATCTTTATTACTATGTTAACGTGTGTTAAGCTTCGTTATTTGACATAAATAGTACAAGTATTTCAACAATATAAACTGTACCTACTAAAGTTATTTGACCGCTGTCTGTCTAATGATGGAGTAAGTATAATTATTAAAATTGGCAAGGATCCGAATTAAAACAAAATCTTCAGAAGGTTAATATTATAATAAACAGGGTCAAAATAAAGGTGGGGAGGAGCCGCTCTGATTACACTCATGAAAATGTTTGAATAATTTAAAAAAATAATAATACAGAACATGTAATCAGCAGCAGGTACGCTGTACCCCACTATTACCTATTCCGCACACTAGTAGGTGTATTATTTCTCATAATTGGTCAATTAACTTGCCAGCATTGTCGCAGTAGGTACCCATTTACGGTATCAGCGAGAAACCGAACGAAACGACACATTTTTGTAACAAGTCCTACATATTTAATTTTTTATGAAAAATAATACCGTGTTCCTTTTCGATTATATGTATCATTCAGGCCTATAGGGTTAAGTATAATTATATTTAAAACTGCTAAAAGTGTTTGTGGCGGTATTTGCAATATTGGTGATAGTAGGTGAAGTCACGCTCTGACCTATTAAATAATTGGATCCAAGGATGGATGGGGGCAATTTGGCAGTCCAGCAGGAGCTGTGAAAATATTGATGGGTATGGATTTTAATGTGTTTTACTTAAACACGGACGTCTTCTCCCAACAGAGCTTAAAACAGTGAGTGGTCAATGATTATAATTAGCTCAAAATAAATTGATCTGCTAAGCCTAACTATGTCGGGGTCGGTTTCCAGTCTAACCGAATGCAACTGAACACCAGTAGTTAACATGGAGCGATTGTCTATCTGACTTCTTCAACCCAGTTCCTGGGTAACACGATACTTCTTGAGAAGAGTTCCAGGCTTCTGATTAGATGCCTGTAACGACTATCAACGATCTACGAACGGCAGCAAAGCCAACATGTTTTCCGAGAAATGGAGGCGTCACATCACCAAGTTCCAAACAGTGGGTTGCTACTGAGAAACTGCTAATGGAAAACCCATCACTGCGCAAGTACTATTCTTGCGCAGTGATGGGTTTTCCATTAGCAGGCATCCCGACCAGGACGTCGCACCTGGGACCACGAGTCCAGCGGGACAGTAAATAAAACGTGTCTGTTTACTACAAATACAATACATACAATCGTTGGAAATTGTATCAATTTTAGACCTAAAACAAGCAATGAAATGCTTATCCACCGAGTGCTCGGTGCACAGTGTGTGTCACACGCCGCCCGCTGCGTGCTTACCTGCAAACAGTGGTACACCAGCTCTACGCTCCGGTGTGCACACAGCTTTACCAAAGTGTTTGCAGTAAATACGCGGCTATACTTCACTATCATCACGTACCGCATACGATCGTGTCGTTTTCAGTTTTACACAAAGCCTTACGTAGCTAGTGGGTATTCTGTGTTCATGTTATTGATCAGGAGACTGCAAACAAAAGTAGTCTGGTTCCGTTGTGGACTATTAATAGATAATTAAACTTTGTAAAGCTAAACGGTAACACGTTTTTTTCATAATTTCAATTGTGTACCTGCTCCGGTACAAGAAATACAGGCTACAGTCCTGTGGCTTACGGTTCAACTAACCCTTCGGGTACGGAACCCTAATCAAAGCTTATAAATAATAAGTCACTGTCCGCGGTAAAAATAGCATGTTGTGGTATCATCATCATCATTTCTGTCGACTTGTACCGGGATTTCTACTCTACTGTGATTAAAACACTTCTATTTATTTATGACTTCGTATATAAGATCTTTAAACTATTATTATATTCTTAAATAATAAACTCTTACCGCGCAAAGAGGATTTAATAAAACGGATCGGTTACATCGTTTTCTTTTTTTTTGTTTAGACTCTATGGTTTTTGGCGCTTAGACGTGACGAACGTTTTAGTAGATTTTTAATTATTTTTCAATTTTAGTGTTTTTTCTGTTTGTTATTTAATATTTGTTTAGCTATAGTCGTTTGTAAGGAACAAAACTTCCTAGGTTGAGTTGTGCTTTGTTTTTTTTATATTAACCGCTTCTGATGCCTAAGATCAGAAGAATATGGTTATACGTAACTTAATCTTATCCGTCAGCCGTAATGACGGCCTGTCATATTCTTCTTAATTTAAACTATCCTATAAAATAAATTATACAAAATTAGTTTGTATACGGCTCATCCAACAAGAGCCCCTGCAGTACTTAGCCCGACAAGCTTGTTCACAAAGATATCTGAACGATTGATAGTCACAGATATGTCATGTACTAATTCCTTGATAGGTACGTCCCGCATGCTTCTACTACCCCTAGCCATTACGATTCCTTTTGCAATGTCAATCAAGTACTTATGATTAGCACAGCCTTGGAGTCATATCAGCCGTTGATGCACTACTTCGTAGAACAATACATTTACACCATATACCGCTTTGTGTTCCAGAATCAAAGGAGAATTAATGTGGATGCTGGAATATTAATATTGAGTAGGCATGGCGCTTTAGCGTGGTCAGATATGTGATAAGACAAATGAGAGTACTCCAGTACATGATACATGAATTTTAACCATCGCTGATAAATTGACAAACCTTTTACAGAAAACCGTATCTAAATCGGTCAAACGGTCCGCCGTTTTGGAAAAAATGGAAAAACTCGTTTGGACAACAAACAAACATTTTGTCGTCTTTGGTAATAAAAAGAAAACTGATATAAAACATTACAGTGATAGGTACTTATTTTAATTAATGACAAGAATGCTTGGCTTAATGCTGGTCCTGCTCCACGGCCGCCCAGGTTCACAAATTATTACATACATATACATATTATTATAAGGAGATGTTTCTTGCCACCTTTTTTGCTTTTATTGACCTTAATAACGTGTACCGTTATTTCTATTTTCTTAAATACTACAGGTCATCTATCGAATAGGTTCACTGGAAACCTTAGTTTTATATAATCTATCATCATTTATTTCAATTTTGTAAATGTGAGTACCATGGAGGCATTTATTTATTTATTCAGTTGCTATGTATTGGACACAATGAGCAAGGTAGTTGAGAGCTTTGTCATGCTCACTTAAATGTCTCGATGAAGGTAGCGTGTGTGTTGGATTATTTAGTTCCCTTTATGATTGTTGAGCTAAGTGGTGCTGATCCACGCGTCATGTTCAGTTGAGATTGCTCATCTCTTGACTGCCATGGCTAACTGTATTATTATAATTACTTATAACTATTGCTTTTTATTATTATTGGTGGTGTGACACCCCCGGTCCTCGGAAAGCACGTAAAGCCGTTGGTCCCGGCTGTTGTACGTAGAACTTTGACAGTCGTTACGGATAGTCAGAAGAATGGAAGTCTGACAACCAGTCTTACCAAAGAGGTATCGCATTGCCCAGTAACTGGGTTGTTGAGAACACTGATATTCAGCTGCATCCGGTTAGACTGGACGCTGACCCCAACATAGTTGGGAAAAGGCTAAGCAAATGATGATGATTATTAATCACTTTCATTGTTTTCACATATAAAGGCCACAATAATATTGTAACCAAGACTTTGTAAAAACTAATTTGATAAAAGTGTCTATGGAGTTTCTTGCTCGTTCTGCTCCATAGAGACCTACATTTTGGAATGAGCCTCTAGCTTCAACTTTTTGTATGGGTAACTTCTTGACAATTCAAAAGTGCCTGTAAATGGTCTAATTGAAATAAATATTTTGACTTTGACTTTAATTTAATATCGTTAAAATTTTCATAAAAGTTATAGGAGTATGTAGTTGAGAGAAGGTATGCAGTCTTGGTAGTATGTTGTACCAATAATGGGACAATTGTCAGGTCTGTATCGTTTACAATAGGTACTTACCTTACTCACTTACATTCTGAAAGAGTGACGATTAGGTTTTTAAATGTTTTAGCATATTGTTAAATCTGAGCTTGCAAATAACATATAGAAATCACAGAAAAGCTATAAAAATAAAATTCATTCATATACTTGAAATATTGATAATATCTATAGTTGGTGATAAAGTTACCTATCCAATTCTGACCATTCTAATGGGCCGCAGCCTGCATTGATGGAAAGAGATCTCCCCTCATGCTTCTGGTACCTTCGGTGTCAAAATTTCAATTTGTATTTAATGTTTTTTTATAATCTTAGATAATCCGGCCATGATAACACACTCTACGAAAATTTCAAGCGTCTGCGTATTATGGTTTAACAAATACTGCCACAGACGGACAGACAGACAGCGAAATCTTTGATAGTTGGTACTTACCCTTGGAACCCGAAACGGTTCAATCGCTCTGCGATTGGCAGCTGCTTTTCGTTTCGCGAGTTCCAATTCCGCACGGAACAAAATATTCGTAGGGCCCACAGATGCTCAGGGTCTGGCTGTTTGTGTGTGTGAACTGATATGTTACCCACGATACAGGAAAAAGGTTAAAGCAAGGTATGAAAAAAAATACGTTTTTGAAACAAGTGACAAACGGAAACATGTCAAACACACCAACTACTACATAACGTTAAAAAAGTTGTTACTTTGAGTTTCAATGTCTCCGTATCGAAAAGGTTCCGCAGTATGTACAACACAGAACAAAAAAATTGAATTATGGGAAGAACATCTTTACAGGTACTTTACTTTTAACAAACTTTATAAACAGGTATACAGGCCCGTTGTAGCAGTCTTGATCCCCCTAGCAGACAGGGTACTAGAGTCTGATATTTCGATTAATTATCACTGACCTAAGCATTTTCTAAAGCTACTGCAGTAGGAGCTGGTCTATTTTTTGTTATGTCTGAATGATTAGGGTTTAAATACATAATTATAATAGTATGAATATACACACATACCATCACGCCTGTATTTCCCGAACGGTTAGGCAGAGGTGAACCAATGTACACCCACATTTTGCCGGTATGTTTAGGTCCCATGTAATAGGCCGCGAGCCCATTGCCATTAACCGGCAACAAATCCTAACTTCAAGCTGCTCTCGCATCGGCCCTAGTGCAAGCCTTGGTCCGAAACGAAGGGGAATGGGAAGCAGTTGCCTCCTTCTGCGAAGCAGTTATGCTAGAGAAGGAGGCGGCGGGACGGTTGACGCAGAGTGTCTCCCGTCCCAGCCGCCGCGGTAGACGTTCCGGGCGTTGGGTGCCGCGAGACGACTCCCGGTCACCGTAGACGCGGGCCTGTGGTCGGCGAACATTGAGTAGATCACCGTCCATACGCTGCATAACGACAGGCCGTGTCAACGACGTGTTCGTGTTTCTGCTGAGAATTTTATAGAAAAACCTAATAACACATTGCAAGACCTCTCCCTAGCGTAGCAATCGCGCTTAGGACCACTAGGCTACGGAGGCAGTTGTAGTATAAATAAAGAAATGTTTTTTTTTTTATATTATGTCATGTCTCATCATTTATTCTTAGAAGTAAATAATTGATATTTCTTGGGTGAATTGGTTTTCAGAGGATTCCTTTAGTCATGAACAAGCAGAAAAGTAACACTTTTGTGTCCAGTGTTGGGTACACTTCCTATATTTATGTTGATTTAAAAAAAAACCAGTAGTATCAACCCCAAGTTGTCGGGGCCATTCAAAGAATGCATCGGATTCCCAAACTAGATGTCACGTTTATCGCAATCGCGTGGACGTGCTGGCGGGCTGCGTAGTATTCATGGGAATGTTACAGATGGCACCTTTGTCGCGCTCTACGACAATTACTTAGGAAACTAAGTGTAATGTTGTGTCTCCGTCGTACAGAGGAAGAGTCGCCGCGGGAGTAAGCGGAACTACTCAGAAAGGGATAGATAAATAAGGAAACATTAAAACAGCCAAGGATGACAGTATTTTGTCCGTTCTGCGACTAAGTATTAAATATAATAGCGCCGGGCTATCTTCAATCAATACTCCTGTGCGGCATACAGGGGAAAGAGAAACAGGTAACGTGCCTGTGTGAGAGGGAAAGAGACACAGATATTATCAAAGTGTGTAAGTGGTCTAAGGCCTACCTTCTCTCTTTATGACGTAGGTATTATGTTAGTGTATTGTATCAATGTTAAATTCGTCGAGCGCTACTCGGGTGTTGCCAGGATATTTAAGGTTATACTAAGTTTAAATGACTTTAATATATCCTTTAAATACACAATCTAACGAAATATGCAGTTAGTGAATACCTTAATTTTTTATTTTATTATTATAAACAGTTATATTTTTTAAGTTGGTATCAAGCTCTGCTTGCTTCCTAGATGGCGCAAGTGTCACTTTGTGTATTTCCCCAGAATAATAAAGGCCGACGTCGTGATGCGGATGAAGCGAGGAAATGTCTTTATTTTGTTTCTGACGGTCAGCAAAGGGTTAAAAGAAGCCACATAACGGACCTTTTCCTCGGGTATGTACCTACTAATGTGTATTTCTGTGATTCTCCTTCTTCATATAAATTGACTCACGTTACCTACTTATGTGTCCTTTTCTTAATATTTTCAAGATCACCTATTACAAAAAGAAGCTACTTATATGTGAAAAGATTTTCACATATAACACATAGATCACAATAATTGATTCAGATATTATGTAAAAGGATAAAGAAAAGCACCCAATAAAAGAATGCTTCCAAATGTGAGAAATTTCTTAATATTCTTCACATCTTTTTCCTCTCGAAACCATTCAAAGAATTATCGAAGTTCGACATCGCATTGGTCAAGCACAATACTATAGTAAATGTCTTGACTAGTAAGTCGAAAGGATTCATTGTTTTGATATTATTTTAACTATAGATGCAATAATTATATAAAAGCAATATCAAGAGAACGTTGTTGATATTTCAAAGCATTATGTTTCGTGGTAATGCTACAGAATGATTTAAACCTTGTGTAAAGTACAGTATGTATCCGGAACCAAAGTAGAATGATAATTTGACTTTAAAAAATATTATAGCATGGCACTTCAATCTATATACATAAATATGACATCAGCAAAAACATATGTATATTATGTAGGCTCTTCTGCCGACGCTTTTTGACTGCAGAACCTCGAAAAGAGTACAGATAACATGTCGCTGCACCATTCATTGTAGAAACACAATAAGCCGGCAATAAGTACATTATGATTTTAATGAGGCAAGTTTGTCATTACGGTCGAGGCTAGATTGCAGTTCGACTGATGGAGCCGAGACAGTAATAATAAAATTCTTGTAAAAGTAACTTGTTGACGCCTAGACAGAAAAAATATAAATACATACCATCATGCCTGTATTCCCCGAAGGGTTAGGCAGAGGTGTACCAATGTACACGCACAATCCGCCGGAGTGTTTAGGTCCCATTTAAGTAATAGGAGTCGAACATAATACCATTAACCGAACACAACTCCTAACTCCGAGCTGCTACTGAAAATTGTATAGAAAAACCCAATAACACTGACCAACTTGCCAGTGAGGCAAGTTGGTCATTCATCACAATGTACTATTATGCACATTTAAATATGAAAATAGATAGATGAAATTCCACTACCCTACTTAATATTACAAATGTGAAAGTTTGTGAGGATGGATGGATGTTTGTTATTCTTTCACGTTTAAACAGCTGAACTGATCTGGACGAATTTTGGCACTGAGATAAATTGTAGTATGGAATAACATATAGGATCCCGGAAAAATATTCGGTTCACGTGAGATAATACATCGAATTTAACGCGCACGAAGTCGCGGGCATTAGCTATTCTACTATGAAATAAGACACTGTTTATATACTTAGCAGCATATAAACATACAAATGTTGAGTTTGTTTATTAAAAGCATCAAGAGGTACCCTTAATATGCGCGCACGCATTTGATGATCAATGGCTCCACAAAGGGTCCTCACATTTTAACATTGAATTATATTTCCATCATTAATGGTTTTCCGGAGGCTTTCGAATTGAAGCCTCATTTGTTAATTTACAAATTAACCACCTGTCTTGTAGATACAAATTATAGTAACGAGTATCATTTGCTCATGTTATCGTAGCATATTTGGCAATTACAAGAAGGGGGTAACCACAGAGCTTGTTGTTAGGTTCTTGTCTTTACATACAATTTAAATGTAGTTCCATACTGATCATATCTGAATTTACTTAGGTTTTAATATATGCGCGGCGCGCGTGATAATGACACATTAAATAGAATAATTAAAGTTTTTATTTTACAAAAAGCGAACCACCTTCAAGTACTGGAAAGAGAAAAAGTTATTTTACCAAAAAGGAAACCGCCTTCTAAAATTAAAAACTGAAAAATATCTAAGTTTTTTTCGCTTTTTGGTATCAACTTTCTGTCATCCAAATCCATGAAGGAACGGTAATACTACGTAAATTGACCAGAAACCACTTAGAAGTCACAAGAATGCAATTACGTTTACTTAAATGACATATTTGTTTCAGTTTGTGTGCTGCGTGTCGCGGGTTCGATTCCCGCACGGAACAAATGTTTGTATGACCTACAGATAGTTGTTCCGGGTCTGGTTGTTTGTGTATGTGAGTTTAAATGTTTGTAAACGCACCCACGATACATGAGAAATTCCTAGTGTGGGGCAACGTTTTTTATTAAAAAAAAAAAAGTTATTTAATTTTTTACATTTGAAGTAACCAAAACCAAAGAATATAAATATAGAACCGTTAAAGATAAGCCAATATGTGTACAACAAATTCATATTACAATTGATAAATAAAAATGCATTATCCTCACATGTTATTTGTGAGGACAGTGACCTGCGATTTCGACAATATTTTCATTACCACACAAACAGAGATAAAAACAATAATTTTAAACTTTTATGAACTTTGCTTTAGATTGTGTTGACAGCAGTGGGGAGCTACTTTATTATTCTCGACGATGATCTAATTATTTTTATCATTCACGGAATAACAGATTTAATCTTGTTTGTTTGTATTCTAAAGAAGTGTCCCATGTTTACAGTCAAGCATATTAGTAGAGTAGAGTATCGTGGGAGCGCCAAAAGGTAGACCACGAAAAACAGCAGAATCTTGATGGCCGAAAGGTCTCATACAAGACACCACCTGTTTGTACGGTAACCAAAAATATGTGCCGTAAGCAACAGGCAAAAGACACTCTGAAACCGATTATATATTTGGTAGATTGAAGGCTTTTCTTTTACCAAACGTTCTGTACCTAAAGAATAAACGCTTGTTTAATACGTTCTTGAAAAACTAAGGTTACATGTAAAAAAGTATTACAGCCCGAAACGCAAAAATTCTTCAATTGAATGCATCTAAAACTTAAAAGTAATTTAACAAATAATAATGTAGCGCGTATCAGACAGTCTGCACTGAAATTTAGGGGTGTTAGTTAAATGGGATAGTTAGGTACGATTGTGATATGGCGGCCGTTCACACTGGCCGGAGGAAGCGCGTATCGGTACTCCAGTACAGTACGGTTTGGAACTTCACAGTGTACACACAGCCACGATGCGTGCCAGCACTGCGTTCCTGATAGCTCTCCTCGCCTGCATCCAGCGTAAGTACCGCGCGTCATGCTTCGCAATCGCTAATGCCATTTACCTATGTCTATAGCAAATTGTTATTGGCGTTCCGTTTTTAATTCCTCCTCGTCTGTTTCTATTCATCTTTTTTTCTTTTTCAAATCATTGATTTATTAGTTTGTCTAATTCGCTAAATATGTTAATATAAGTGCGAATTTCCATCCTCTCTTTTCTTTCAAACCGTTGTTGTTGGGGTACAGAAAGAATATTTTGTTATAGTTCAGGATTTTCTTGCCAAAGTGACCTCAATTCTATTCTTCGGATTCATTCTTCCCTTCAATTATACATCCAAGTCACTTAATAAATAATTGAGTATTTATAAAAATTAAAATACTCAATTTATTTCGTCTTTTGCGAAATGTATAGGATTTGCTCGTGAAAGTCATTACGTAACAATTATTGCTATTTAATTTATGGTGTTTTATATCTCTTACTAATTAAAATATATAATTATTACGTATGTCGTGTTAAATGTATTATCACTATGCATAATCAAGTCTCTTGTTTGGTAGTTAGATATCGAGGGGTCATGGGTTCATTCGGGTAAAACGAGGAATATTTTATGAATCGTTTTATTATTTGACGAAGTGTTTTCAAACCAGGTGACTAAATATTTCGGTTGTTGTTTGAATGAATTATAAATTTCTCATACAGAAATTATTGTAGACACTTTATCAAGTGTATGCCCAGCCACGTGACTCGGGTTAAGCACAGGGCTACAACTTTTCTAGACATTATTTAGCAAGTTGATGTATTTAAATTTAAATGACGTGCTCACAATCTGAGCGCTGGCAAACAAATTCTCGATATAAAAACCGCCACACCTATTTTTAAATTCAAATCCCTTATGAAATTCGGCCGAGTGATTGGATTAAAAAACATTAAAAAGAGTCCTAGTGATAGATACCACCATACCCATTTCTGCCGCAAAGCAGCGTTGCAGTGTTCCGGTTAGAGCATATGTAGGTGCCGATGTAATTACACGCCCATGAGACATTTCAACTTTATCTCTGGGATGGCAGCGCGTTTGCAAGGTCTCCGGTATTGCAGATGTCTATAGGCAGCGGTGACCACTTAATATTAGGAGGGCGTAGGCTGGCTTGCCAACTTGCCATCCAATGACACTTAAAAAAAAAGAATAATGATGTCTGTACAGCTGAACTTATGACGCGCCACGTTTATACTAGTGACGGCAAAACTTCCAAAAAACCGTTACACACCCACTATGTTCCTACTTATATGGAAAGCCCACATCCTCCCTTATGGGTTACAAACAGAGGACAGGCAAAAGCAAACAAAGTGTGCACAGACGTATGAAACTAGAATTAAATATCCATGACTTTATCTTCATCGAACGTTATTTAGCTAAGAGAAGGGAAAAGTCATAGTACCCACCTACTACATACTTCTTATTAATTCGTTGCCCCACACTTGGAATTTGTACTGTATTGTGGGTTCGTTTAGAAACACATAGAATAATACATACACAAACAGTCACATCCCGAATTACTACCTGTAAGTCAGGTTCCGTGCGGGAATCGAACCCGCAGCGCAACACACGCAGCCAATGCTCAGCCACAACGCCAATTGTGCCACCAAGTAGCTTGAGAACGTTGGACTTATGTATCTCATTTGGATTTTTTCGTGTCTAGGTTATTTTATTAAACAACTTCTGCAGTCCCAGTGTTGGGCAAATTACACTACATTGGTTGCGGGCAGGGAATAATCTACAGATCACATTTAGAAAGCATCCGTTATCGTGTTCCTTACGCCTAGCTCGCAATGTTAGGTATTCGTCCTAATTATTGCAGGAAGAATAATGATATCATTAACAAAATCAACCTTATCTTTTGACACATAAGAATCGCCTAGAAGCTAGTCCTAAATACAACATTTGCCACACATGCCCGCGACTTCGCCCGCTTGGTTTTCCCCCTGCGTTAAGAGAAATCCTTGGTTACGTACTGCTCTCTCTGCTCCTACGGCTTGTAAAATTATAGTGAACCACCCATACTATCTCCATTACTTTAGCAATCACATACAAAATAGAGTTTTGACTATGTATGTAGGTATTACCTTCTTACGCCCGAAATTAACGCGTTTAAACAAGCAAATAGACGAAAAAACTTCAGCTTTATAATATTTGTAATAAACAAATGTAACGTGCCGCAGTCTACCGCAAGAGTTAATGTTATAACCAATAATGGTCCTCCGAGTTACCTTCCAGAGGTGAACTAGGGTAGCGTTGACACATCACATAGTACGTACCGTCACGTGATGCCACCAAGTACCAGCCGGTACCCAGGCTACCCTAAAAGTCCTTGGCACAAATACAGCACAAATTTAGCAATTTTACAATTTAGAATCTAGGTACGCATTCAGACCTTCCTGTTGGCTCCTCTCATGCCAGGATGCGCCGGGTACACTGTACCTACGCTGCACTGATGTGCAAATTGGATCAATCAAGGCATATAGGTCAGTGTTATCTGTTAGGCGCACGACTACGTACAGACTGACAATAGATGTTGTACTGCACCCGACGAGAGCTTGGATGAGAGGACTTTGGGTTACAATACGGCTAGATACTACTGAACTCTAATCATTTAAATATAAGATCAAATTTAGGTAGGAATTGTACCTGTGTCTCTACCAGTCTACAGTTTTATGAATGGTTTAGTCTTAAAAATTATGACTATGAGATAACGGTCTCTCAAGGTCTCGCATAGATCTTGAAAAAAGCCCTTCAAGATAATAGGACAAAAGTCATCTTATAAGGGACATGTTTTTCATTTTTAGGTACGAAACCATCAAAGTACTTAATGAATATATGAAGGAAATAAATATTAAACGGAAAATATAATGAAGGTAATCCTATATAAATTTAAAAATAATTTATAATACAGGGTTATTTGTAAAACCTAGATAACCTCTCAGGACTATGTTACTAACATCATAATCAACAACTTTTGTTCTATGACATTTAAAAAAAAATCATATTTTAGTTCATCAGATTTTCATACAAAAATAAAAACATTTAAATTGAACGCTCTAAATGTTACGAAGTCTATGCGAAGCAAACGAAAGCGATAGTAAATAGTTAGGGCGGCGGGGGTGTTTGTACTTGACCTATTTACAATTTTACGGAAATCCTTCAGTCGGTCATTCACTTCAATGCGCTTGCGTTGCTTGATTCTGTAAAAAATTATAGAACAAAAGTTGTTGTTTATGATGATAGTAATACAGTCCTGCAAGGTTGTTATTGTTTTACAATTAACCCTGTATATTACGTAATATTTTATAAAATAAAATTAAAATAAATAATAATAAAACATTTCCTGAATAAAATTTAAGTACTAAATAATAATAGAGAATTTGGCATGCAATCATATTTTTTAAATATCCTAATACATACACATTCTAATATTCGTAACTAAACATACGTACAATTATCTTATTTAATAACATTGAAATTCAATTATTCAAGTACATTTCCATTAGTTAATAATTACATACTTGACATTTATTAAAATAATCCAATTATATTAAGATAAAATAATACATACCTAAATAATAGAAATAACGAAAGTGACAGTAATATCTCCAAATTTTGATTATTAATAAAACTTATTTCTATTGAAAACTTGATGATCTCATTAAACAGGGCTTCGTCTCTCCTACCGTTTTGCTGTGTGCCTTACAGGGACCATAATGACCATCTAAGAATACACATGGAGAGCAATAAAGATATGGAGTACCTTTATGGTTACCTACTAAGAAGCGGTTGTACTCGTATTATGGAAGATAACAAATAGAAGGACATTGCTACAATAGTGAATCGATTTAGAAGAACTTTTGTATTGCAAAGGATGTATTGAATAGGAATGAACGGAAGCTGCAGATAAAACGTCCCGCAGTAGCTCCAACGTTATACAAGTGCCCGGGCTACCTTTGAAACACCAAACTGTCCAACTTGGTTGTGAAATCAAGAGCTTATCTCAGGACAGCTGCTGCTATTCCGATTAACCTACCTAAGCACTTATACACGAACCTACACAAATGCGGTGTAAAATAGACACATATCGAAGCAAATTAGGTATGTACATATTGTTCCGATGGGGAGAAAGTTACGTAAAAGGTGGTCCAGAATATAAAAAAAACAATTTTGAACACTATCTGGTAACACTAACATTATGGATACGGATTATGATTTACGGATTATCATTATGGATTTTTCGTTTTGTACGAAAACAAATTATAAATTATACAGGGTGGATTTTTTGTGACGGGTCACTAAGCACTTAACCGTTATAACTACAAGAAAACGTTCCTAGGATACCATTCATAATCTTATTAAATCCTAATTCTACTAAATAATTATTTACAAAAGGATTTACTTATTATCGATTCGAAATGAAGAAGAATTCTAAAACGTAAATTGTTTTGCCCTTGCAACCGCTATACCCACGCTAACATTACGCGCTACCATAAACTAAAATTTTTCCACATTAAAATTAAAAGTCGTATCCCGAAATAAGTTTGTGCTCCATGTTACTTCGTTGATTGGGTAGTAGGTACGCGTAGTTGACGGCTGTGACTTGATACATAATACAGTAAATACCTCTAGTTGGCTGAACAACCACCCAGCACATAATTAACTGTATTCAGAGCCTAGAGCCGCGTTATGATATGTTTTTATTTGGGCTCCCTCTCCATGCACCGTACCGTTCACCGGTAGGACTAGTAGACCCACCCATTTTAGAGTATTCCTCTCTTATTGACACGTTATTTTTATAAGCCTGGTCTTGCAATATATTCAGTACTCATTTTCTTATTAATAAAATTTCCAGTGACGGCATGGGCCTGCGAGCCAGAACAGGCCCACAATGGGTGCAAGATTTACGGATCTTCGTGCACGTGTGGGTTCGGTTGTAGAACCGAATTCATCTACAGGACGCGACGTGCGTGTCTCAATGCATTGAGAGGTAAGTAAAGAACTGGAGTTAGTTAATCATTCTAAAAAGCGACAGCCAAAGAGCCACCCTGCCGGGGCTGCGGGTCCTGCCGAGGCTGCGGGTCCTGCCGGGGCTGCGGGTTGTTCGTAAGAGATACCGCGCCCCCGGAACGCAAAGGGCACAAGAAAGAACATGGGTGGGTTTTAGTCAGTAAAAGTCTGACACTCCCTCCCGCCCCGCCCGGCGGGAGAAGTTATTTGATGATTTCCCACCCACAAAAAAAAAAAAAAGCCAAAGAGCCAATAAAAACATGGTTATTTATACCTTCAGTTCTATCTTAACATATAAATAAATACATTTTTAACGGCACGGTTGGCGCAGTGGCTGAACGATTGGCTGCCGTGCTGCGTGTCGCGGGTTCGATTCCCGCACGGAACAAATATTTGTATGACCTACAGATTGTTGTTCCGGGCCTGGCTGTTAGTGTATGTGAGTTTATATGTTTGTAAACGCACCCACGATACAAGAGAAATTCCTAGCGTGTGACAACGTTTTTATAAAAGCTATCAAAAAAAAAATATCATGAAGTGACCGACTTAAGCTGACTAAGTCGCGCCATTATTATCGACCAACTGAAAGCGAGCACAAGTATCTTACTCCTAACGATCATTTCTATAAACTGAATCATCCGATCGTGTGGTCGCAGGCAATCGATCCTGAAACTGTAATGATCACACATCAGTCCAATGTCGAACAGGTCAGACAGATTTGGAGGTAGAACAGAGAACTGACCATGAAAATGATATCAACACTATATTCAGCCACATTTAAGGTTGGGCACGCCTTAATAGAGGCGGTAAGTCCCCTCTTTGAGGAGTGGCTGGAGACGCGCCACGGCGCCCTCACCTACCGCCTGACGCAGGTCCTCACCGGACACGGGTGTTTCGAGAGGTTCCTGCACCTCATCGGGCGGGAGGAAACGTCCGGGTGTCACCATTGTGTGGATCGCCCCGAGGACACGGTGGAGCATACCGTGGCGGTATGCCCCGCTTGGGCGGAGCATCGCCGAGTCCTCGTGGCGGCCATCGGCGGCGGCGAACTCTCGCGTCCGGCCCTGGTGCAAGCCATGGTCCGGAGCGAGAGGGAATGGGATGCAGTCGCCTCCTTCTGCGAGGCAGTAATGCTTGAGAAGGAGGCGGCGGGACGGTTGAGACAGCGGTTCTCCCGTCCCAGCCGCCGCGGTAGACGCTCCGGACGTCGGGAGCCGCGAGACGACTCCCGGCCACCGTAGATACTGGCCTGTGGACGGTGAGCAATGGGTAGCTCACCGTCCTTACGTTGCATAACGACAGGCCGTGTCGACGGCGCGTTCGTGTTCCACGCGCGCCTCAAAGAGATGTCAGCAAAAGGAAGGGGCCACTGCGGGCCGATGCCTGCCGGGGCTGCGGGTTGTTCGCAAGAGATACCGCGCCCCCGGAACGCAAAGGGCACAAGAAGGAACATGGGTGGGTTTTAGTCAGTAAAAGTCTGACACTCCCTCCCGCCCCGCCCAGGGCGGGAGAAGTTATTTGATGATTTCCCACCCACCAAAAAAAAAAAAAAAAACTAAGCCACATTTAAGGCGCTATTGTGTGTGCCACGCTTCTGCAGTGCTTCCTCTATATTCGCTGAGTCGAGCACAAACGGCTTTGACGCCACTTGATACAAAAGACAGTATCACTGCGAGGCAGAATGCGTGACAGCAGCAACAGCATCCTGAAAATTTAATAGCTTCAATATCCTTACAATATTATGCGAGTAAAATGGTAACTATTAAACTTATCACGCATCTACAATGAGATAGCGTGACGTTACCTATCTGACTTCTGAGCATGAATGAATCACTCTTCTCACCACATTGCTTGATATTTCCACAGAAAGGAGTTCAAACGTTTGCAGCCGTTTGCCATGCAAGGGAGGTATTTGCATACAAACGATGCAAGATCCAGGCTTTACCTGCAAATGTGAAGGCACCGGGTTTTATGGGCAACGCTGCGAGCAAGGTATTCCTGTTATTATCTCAAAACTCTCAGTTGAGAAACTCTGTTAAGCTCGCCTTTACGTAATTAGAAAATACTTTTAGTTCTAAAAAGGTATTAAAACAAACATACAAAATAAATACCTACCTTCTAATCAACTGGGAATGAAGATGACGTACCTAAAGTAAAAATCACTATAAGTACTACAATAGGTACCAAGTGCTACAAACTAAACCGTGAGAGCTCAATTAATTATGTTTATGGATACATGGTGCTAACAAATGTCCAATACCTATGTATCATTTCGTAAACCATCACTCCCAGCATTTCTAATGACAATGCATCACTGTGAGAGGCATGGTAATCACCGAATACAGAGATATCATAATCTCTAAATCTAGAACGCAATGTCGTTATACAAGAACATGTTTTGCGTGAACACGAACACATTTTAACTTTATGTAAATTCCTTAGTAGATGTTGGATTTACGTTTTCAAGAGAGAAAGACGAGAATTGGGCATCAGCTCAGACTGATAATCGATTTACTTAAACGAGAAAGTAGGTAATATGTAGTACTTACTGCCTAGAACGACTCTGTGGGAATCGTGGTGCTTTGTGGTTCTTGCCTAATTCTGTAACACCTGCATAATGTATGATCTCCTATCCTGTATATATTATGGTATTTTAATCGAACGTTTGTTTGTTCCCAGCTTGTCCGTCGGCGCCGGTGCGCGGCGTGGTGTTCCCTCACGAGTGCATCGTCATTTGAAAAGCAGAAGACAAGAAGCACACATATTTATTTAGACACGTAAAACCTTAGCTTTGTGTACAGTTATGACATATATTTGATTCAAACGTAGTCTACCTACTTATTACCTATCCAAATGAAATTAACAGTTCTTTTATCGGAACAATTTATTGAAAAAATAAATATTTTATGAAAACTGTAAGTAACTATTTTTGTATAGTTTAGTACCCCTTAAAATAAGCACATACCCGCATTCATTCCTAAAGTCTCGAATTTGTCACAAACACCACATATTAACTGTTATGACGACACTATGAGGTAACATATCAATGTCTTTAGAAATTGTAAATTAGGTACCATATTAATAAGTCGTCATAAGTAAGTAAGTGTAGTAACTTATCCAAAACTAATGTAGGACGTACCTAGGTACCAACTTAAATAATTTACAATATCGAAGTCATCAACAATCTTCCAGAATAAAAAAAATTAGGCTACAGCTTCCATCTACTCAATTATTTTTCTAGCTAAAGTGACTGACTTTAACAAGCAAACATTTTTTTAAATCCAATACTAACGTAGCGATTACGTAAGCGTTAGTTACGTTGAAGTTGATCAAATAATGCGATCCGCGCTACATTCCGCACATACTAGTCACACAAAATATGATGAGGTATACAAAATATTGGATTCGAATTTCGCGGGCTACGTGAGCTTTCTAGGAGCTTACAAAATAATGCTAATATGGTAGAATTGTAGAAGTGACAGAGGCCTTTAATACAAGGCACTCGTATATTTTGTACTGAGTGATAACAATAATGTGAGGAACGGTAAGGATTAGTGTTTACAGGCCTGTGGACGGTGAGCCATGGGTAGCTCACCGTCCTTACGTTTCATAACGACAGGCCGTCTCGACGGCGCGTTCGTGTTCCACGCGCGCCTCAAAGAGATGTCAGCAAATGGAAGGGTCCACTGAGGGCCGATGCCTGCCGGCGCTGCGGGTTGTTCGTAAGAGATACCGCGCCCCCGGAACGGAAAGCGCACAAGAAGGAACATGGGTGGGTTTTAGTCAGTAAAAGTCTGACATTCCCTCCCGCCCCACCCAGGGCGGGAGAAGTTATTTGATGATTGCCCACCTCCCAAAAAAAAAAAAGGATTAGTGATACAAATTTTTCGCGGACGTACCATGTATACAAATACTAAATAGTAACATGGATCTACTGGTTCTATAGGAATAATACAGCCTGATAGGACGCGAAACAGACCGATTACACTATAATTATATTTGAACTTGCTAGGCCAATAGGATGTGGTAGTTACAACATTACCTTGCAATAAATCACCTAAACACTAACTTAGCAAGGGTAGCATCATTTTAATAAACTAAGTACCTTCAGACTTTCTTTGTATAGTGACGTAACTCGGACGTTATGCACCGTAAATAAACAACAGTGTGTTCTACCGCGATTTCAATGTACCTAGGTACTACATATTTCGCACAGTAGACTAATAACGCTAACTTTGAACGCAACGTGGGCGTGCTTTATCCTGTGACCTGTAGGTTAGAGGATAAAGCACGCTCACGTTCACGCTCACGCCCATGTGTACATGGACGTGTTGGTGAAACTTTGAAATCTAAATAATATTGTACTAATTAATTGCAACTCGACGAAGTGCTATGTAACTATTTTCAAGTTGTAAGGGCCAAACCACACACGCTACTTTTAGTGACCTGCAATTTGCTGATCTGCAATCTGCTAACAAACTTATGTTCTTAAATTTCTACTGTAAGTTGTAGTAGAGATTTAAAAATATAAGTTTGCCATACCGACATTTTTTTAAACTTCTTTCATTGGCTGATTTGATCCCTCTTTTGATAAAGATTGCCACCCTACAGAAGACTATAATATAATTTTAAAATAAATCTTGCTTCGGGACAGTGCGGACGTGCTCATCGATTTGACTTGCTGCACAAAGACCAAGTGTGAAGAACAAAGCTCCACAATGAACTTGAGCCCGGCTCGTAGGCAGAAGCTGGAATTTTTAGCATACATGCTGCATCATAGCCTGTATGAAGATTATTTGACGGTGGGGTGGTATAAGAACCCTGAACATAACTTCAGGATGCTCTACAAATATAATTTTGCGATTTGGGTTGGAATGCTGCTGAACGGAGAAGATCCCTACAATTCTACTCTCAGGATAATTCTCGAAAATTTGAAGTGGAGCATGCAAGAGTATGAAAAGGCCACCTCAAATGGCAATCCGTATGCTCTGTACGTCATTCAGAGCATGTTCGATACAATCTACATGTCGTAAAAGATTGTCGTATATGGCATAGCTAAAGAACGCTGTGCGCTGCTGTGTGTCCCCTGCATAATCCTACTGTACGCAACTGCTATTTTTTATTTGCAAATTATGCGATTAATTTTAAAAGAATCTGTAAAACATGGAACCGACGACTACAGAACAGCATACTAGGCGTGTCAAGATTTCTGCACATCGAACAACAGGGCGTGAATATCAATAAAAACAAGATGGAAAGAAGTGTTTTAAAATTATCGTGGCGTGTAAAATCAGAGATAGAAAAAACGGACCACAGAAATCAAAGTGCGTAACTTTTCTAGACATCAAGTTTGCATTGTATAAGAAGTCGTAACTGGTCAATATTTTCGGGTAAATAAAACCCCTTTTGTGTTTGTTGGTTCAACATTATTTTGAAGTTGTTCACTTTTAATTTAAATATGTAATTGGATTGGTCAAAAATCAATTATCGTGCTGCTTTTGGTGTACCCCTGTTATACCCCGGTTATTGTTGTCGTGAAATAAAAAAATACAAAATGTAAATGGCTGTTTTCTTTTCCCAATCATAATATTTCAGCGCAGGGAGTTGAAAATGCAACAGTGAAATTATTAAATTGAAGTGAAGTGTGATTATGGAATTTGAAATGAAACCTGTCAGTACCTAATCACAGAATTATACATATATGAATTACGTTCACAAGCCTGGACTTGGAAATATGAGAGGTTGTACGTGAATGTCTATTCACATGAACCGTTGGTCAATTATTGTAATTTGTTTAGGTTTTATTGTAAGTGAATAACCTTCCACAATCATAAGCGACGAACGTAGCAAACGAACACTTTCTGATGTTCAGCATTAAAAAACGTGCTGTGTTGAGATAAAGACATTCATCTCTGAATGAAGAAATATCTGACTTTGGCTTTGTGTACTAGATAGCTTTGGTTGTACACTAAGGTAAACTTATGACTTTAAATGCTAGTAGGGACTGGACAAGTATCAAACGGTCTGTCTTCTCCAAGCCATCAGGCTATCTTACGTCGCCTAAGACATGTCTTCAACAATATATTGTGTATCCTTTTTTTCTTGATATCTATAACAATAAATCTATAAATATTGTTGATGCTATAACAATCCACATAATATTAAAATGGAGTTGTCATCAGTTATACTTTGACTAATTAGTTTAATTTTTGGTTGTAAATGTAAAATAAATTGTTATTGTTATATTTAGGACTAGCTTTACAAATAGCGAAATAGCCTAACTATTAATTACAAAGCCCACCACCCAAAGAGCAAAGCAGATTGTGTGAAGGAAGATATCCAGCACCTCATGACTACTTGAATTAGTGAAACTACCTACCTCCCGGTAGTGAACTTCAGTGATGTATCTGGAAGGCATTGAATAGATTGCGCATTTAAGTAGGCCGCTGCAAACATAATTTGGTAAAAGAGGGCATCATATACCCGTCTGAAACTCAGTGCAATTGACGCATCAGTAAAAGCCGCCACCTATTTTTCTTAACCGGTGTTAATTATTGTTAGGGGCATCATCAATCCCGGGTCGGTGGTGCGTAGTGTTCCACGTGCGCCTCAAAGAAATGTCAGTACTGTAAGATGGGGCCCGCCAGGGCCAGTGTCTAACAGGGTTGCGGAATTCAAAAGAGTCACCGCGGCGCTGGTACGCAAAGGACATTAGGAGGAACACTTTGTGTTTTAGTCAGTAAGAGTCTGACACTCTCTTCCGTTCCGCCCAGAGCGAAAGAAGGGGTATCATTGATGTGAAAAGAAGAATTTAAATCGCGCTATAATACAGTCATGTGTTGGCCCGACATTTAAAAACTATTTTGTCAAAATTAAAGAGTCAAATAGACATAATTTTTTTAACAATACGTATATTTTCCGCTCTACTATCGTTTGCACACCTATCAGTTTCTATTTTTTCGATGAAAACTTTTGACTTCAATTTGCTGTTTTTTAGTAACTATGTATTATAGACATTCTTTTCTGCAAAAATAATAAAGAAAAAATAAGCAAGCTAAGCGTTACTGTATAAGAATGACTACTTCTATTTTATTATTGTTTGGAAATCTTCTAGTATTCAAAAGAAATATTTAAAAAATCACAAAAAGTAAAACATTGTCGATTGTCATCGAACCATTAGACTATTTAATTCAATAGAAAGAGATTTGAAATTGCCGTTCTGTTTTGGCATGATTGACTGTTTAGCTTCTTAAAGGTATAGCGTGATGATAATTATTTCAACAGTTCAATCCTCAGCCATCTAAAGTATTGTTATATTTTGTTTCATCTTTTTTGAAACCCGTCGTAATCTGTATCATCATTGTTCATCCCCCAAAGTAGATAGCGCGATAATTTATAGCCTACGACCAACTTTGGCCTATGATGAATATATATACAAAAATTGAACGGAATCTGTCCGGCGGTATTTGCGTGATGCTCTAACAAACAAACAGACAAACAGACAAAAATTTAGAATCGCTTCCCGACCCCGTAGCAATCACTTTTTTTTAAATATATTAAATATACAGTTTTGACTTCGCTACGATTTTATTATAAGTATAAATAGACTATGTACAGACATTATTTTCTGCTTTAATATTAAAAGATTTAAAAAAAAAGTAAGCAAATCAATGTTATGGCAGTAGTTATGCATACTTTTATTTTATTATTGTTGGGAATCTACCTGTACGAAAAAAAATGTTTGAAAAATCACAAAAAGTAAAACTGTTATTGAGGACCGAACTCACGTTCAGCGATTTGCAAGGCGGTGATCAAACCATTAGACTATGTACTACTTCGTAAATAACTCTAAAATAGCCGTTCTAGTTTGCCATTATTGACTGCTTAACTCTTTGAAGGTATAGCATGATGATAATTATTTTAGAAGTTCAATTCCGCCGCTATCTACAATATTCTTACATTATATGTCGTTGTTTTCAATCCCGTGAGAATCTGTAGAAGAACTCGGACATAATGCAACATTGCTCATCCCCCAAAGCAAATAGCGTGATAATTTACCGCAATACATTAGTGAAAACCGCATTCAAATCGGTTAAGCCACGGCTGAGATTAGCGTGTTCAAACGCACAGACAAACAGACAAACAGACAAAAATTCTAAAAACCATATTTTCGGCATTAGAATCATTACCCGACCTCGTAGCAATTACTTTTTTTCAAAAATATTAAATGTACAGTTTTGACTTCGCTACGATTTTATTATATGTATAGATAGAAGATAGATTATTTTAACCATGAGGAAGTGACCTTGCTGACACTGATATGCTTGGTATTAACGATGATAATAAACTTCTTACAAGTTAGGCTGAGATCACGGACGCCTGCCTTCATTGATCACCAGAGAGGACCACGTAACCCAATGCTCGAACCCAGTAACCCAATGCTCCGTAGTCGCAGTTCCTACGACCAGGGCAAATCTAAACGATTAAAGGTAGACCTATTACAGAACAGATATATTTGTTATTTTTCTGGATTGGATGTATTTGGATATACCAGTAATGAGTTCGCTATCCCCTGACCTTCTCAATATATTTCAGTCTACAAAATCTCTCCATGTTAAAAAAACATGACTGAATAATTTTGGAAATTTAGAAGATAAAAGCTATAAAAAGTTACAAATATTTTGCTATTAGGTATGGCCAATTTGTTCGCAAACTGCATGACTATTTTATTTTAAGGGTTCCGTAATAAACAAGTAACCCTTATACTTAGTTTCGCCATATCCATCTGTCCGTCCGCTTGTCAGCAGCTTAGCTCAGAAACTCTTAGTACTAAAAGAGTAGTCTAGTTTGGCATGCATATATATAACTAGACATTAGACACTGACAGAGTAGTATACTATCAGACTGACAGAGTAGTAGAACAAAATCTTGAAAATACCTAAAGTAGGCATGTTTTTTACTCGTCTACCCCATTGTGTGGGATGTCGATGAATGGCTCTTTCATAAATATTTGGAAGTTTGTGATAACAATTTTTTGATGAAGGGACCCGGTTGTGAAATATTACTAACTTTAAAAGTATAGATTTGTCAAATGTCTTCTCCCCCTGCCGCCGAATGGTTATTTTTGGTCGAGTAAAAAGTTTAGGGTTGTAGTATAATGAAGTTAAAAGAAAATATATCACAGCTAAGTACTTAGACTTTTGTAAGTTTTCCAGTAATAGTAAACCAACTCATAAAATGTGCTTGGAGAAGTAGAAATTTCGTATAAATTCCATTGATAATTACTACTATAATGATGTTAGTTGTGTAAAACAGA
The DNA here is from genome assembly GCA_947462355.1 of Caradrina kadenii. Taxonomy (NCBI): domain Eukaryota; kingdom Metazoa; phylum Arthropoda; class Insecta; order Lepidoptera; family Noctuidae; genus Caradrina; species Caradrina kadenii. The sequence goes on along the minus strand of OX381672.1, from coordinate 24,269,241 downwards.
AAGGAAATATAAGCTTATGAACCCTGTATAAACATACAAAAATAAAATCATAACCTTCCTAATAATCATAATTCCTAAATTTTAGAGATGAGTCCGATATCATGTCACGTGTAAAAATCATCGATATTTTAAAATCATTTCATCATGCAATGACAACGATAAAATCATCAATGCTTTTAAATCATTTTTCGAATGAACGCGAACTTCGGTGATTCGGATCGGACGGGCTCGGGCCGTCTCGGGCACTGCGGTGTGAATTGCGACGTTGCGAACGGCGATACTGAGAGGCTGTACTAACACTAAGTACTATTTACTTTGTCAGTCTTTGCCAATCCAAAGCCTGGAAAAAGCATGAAGGTAGGATTGGAATATTACTTGTTGGGAAGGTGCGTATTTACGCTACGCGACCAAGTTTTTACAGCTATTTACTTACAATATACTAAATAGTCATATCTTGCAGTAAATATCACTAATGGAAACATATTGATGATTTCCATGATTATTAATCAATACCTAAATAAATACCCTGCCAGGAATGTCACAAATTAAGAAAAATTGCATGCCTACTACTCGTACTAAGTAACTAATGATAATTTCACTAAGCCGTTCCGCGATCATTTCAGTATCTACTCACAATTGAAGTGACGAGATCTAATACTCAAATAAAAATCATTGATGATTTTGTCATTGTTCCCGTCATCGATATTTTTTTGTCATTGTCATGCAGTCATTGATACAGAAAAATCATCACTCAACCCATCTCTACTAAATTTATTAATGATAATTTTTACGCTCCCCAATAATGTATTGAACACGCGGCGCGCGGCGCTTGGCAGTACCGAAGTCCCCCTTAGTTCACCTCCCTTCACAACTAGGAAACCCTTCATTGCCCATGGCTCGACCCTATTTTTGTACTTCGAGTCAGTTAACAGTTTAGATCTGATATATCTACCATGGCGTCAAAAATTTTAATCTGGCAAAAGTTGTAACCTGGTAACACTATTCTTGGAAATGATGTCAAAAATAACGCAAACTAGTTAATAAAAGTCATTGCCTTGTTGTCTTGAATAGTCGCTAACGATAACATAATATTCACATAGTAGCCATTGTTTATCTGATCATTTACAATAAACTATTATATATTGTTAATTTCGGTGATTAAAACTTTTAATTCACAGGATATAACAGGCACAGGTGAGATTGTGATCGGTTTTTATTATTAACTTTACATGCTGGATGTTCTGTTGTTTACAAGACAACATTGAAAAAGTTACTGTCATTGGTTATCTTTTGTTGTGCTCAAACACAAAATGCTACTGTCTACTGTTTTCATAATAAAATAATTTAAGGCATGTATCACTATTCATCTGTAAAGTGTTTGTTTGCACTATTAAAATAATTATGAATGAAAGAAACAAATTGTGAATGACGTTAGAATAAAACTGTAAATTAGGTGCCGACTTACTAATTGTAGTCGAAATCAGGAGTGAAGTACTGATTTCAAAAAATGTTCTACAAAGTTTTACAAGGTACGAAATACCTAACTTACCACAAGTCAACAAAATTCTTGTTAGAAAGTTACTAAACAAAACTTTTGTGTTCATTTAAACCTATCATCAAGAATGTGTTACTTAATAAAAAACAAATGTTGGAACATTTAAGTACCTTGAAGATGATTTGCTTGTGACATAATATAATAATCATTATTTTAATGAGTAAATAACTAGTTGTGCCAGTGAAGTTATTGATAACTCATGCATCATAATTATAATGACACGTAAAATCATGACTGCCACCCTCATTTTGTGTGTAACCTACACTTGTTGATAAACTCTAATTAACATAAAAGATGACAGTTTGGTCCTGACTGACCTTATATACCTACTTGCATTTGAGGTTACCAAGAATTATGAGCTCTAGACTTTATTTTCATAAATTACTTAAATAATCTCACAGTTACAGTGTCTTCAAAGTTGATATTTCATATTTTAGATGTAACACTTTTAAATCAGCCTTACTTACTATAAACATCATCGCTGGTAGAATAAATATATATTATTGTGCATAGGGTCGGCAAGCACGACCCAGTAGCAGTAACAAGGCAACAGTTTGTCTGCAACAATGACTTGGGTCTAGTTTTCATGTACAAATAAAACCATTTAAAATTGTGCCAAAACTGTTACCATACCTAAATAAGCTTATACTTAGATCAAATCTACCAAAAATGATGTTTGCATAGAACTATTTGTACATCCTTTTCACTCAAAAGCAAACATTTTTATTGACTTGGCATTTCGAACAGCCATTAATGAATATGGTTTTGTTTATAAACCAATATTGTTACAAATATAAGAGTATAACTACAAGTACTTATGTCAATCTTATCATAAGTTAAGAGCTGTTATCCTGGTTTACCTCATCAATAAATAAAACCATTTTGAATATCAATGCTTATCTCAGATAGTGTCCATACTACATAAACTATCATGTTTATGAACATGATGGATATGCATTAAAATGCACCATTTTAAGAGTTGGGTATTTGCCATTCCATAAACATATGGTTATGTCTGAAGTTCTACCTATTAACTTTGAATACTAAAACCTTCCTCTATGGAAGAGGAATGTGCTAGAAACTACATGGTCAATGTGATATTGATATAGGATTTTTATCACATTTATAGACTGGTGTAGCAGTTTATTTATCCATTTCTATATTACATATAGTTGTCTAGTTGAACACTTTCTACCATTGCTTTTTGGAGGCCATAAATGTCCCATACCGCACTGCTAGACAAGGACTTATTCCAAATAAATAAAACAAATTATCAAATATAAGCAGCAAGTGTATCTAGTAAAAACACATTATTATTAATAAATACTGCCTCGTTAGCCTAGTGGTCCTAAGTGCGACTGCTACGCTACAGGTCTGGGGTTCGATTCCCAAAAGAGAGGTGTTATTGGGTTTTTTTATCCAATTCTCAGTAACAGCTCGGAGTTAGGATTTGTGCCCGGCTAATGGCAATAGGCTAGCCCCCTATTAAGTAAACCTAAACATACCGGCGAACTGTGGGTGTACATTGGTACAGCTCTGCTTAACCCCTCGGGAAATGCAGGCCTAATGGTATGTAATAATAAGAAATCAATATTTTGAACATAAATCCTCTTCCATAGTATGGCGTGGACCGGGTATCAAAAGTTCCTAGCTGTGATGTTAGTGGTGACAGGGTCCATTAACTCTTTGAGTACCAAATGGGCCGACAAGTTACAAGCCAAGGGGTCAGATGGACAAATGAGGCCCTTTGAACATCCATTTCTGCAGGTATATATTACAATTTTTTTACATACCCCTGGACATTTATATCTGTAATAACTAGTTGTCAAATTTCATGTTTGTTGCCATTGCATAGTTAACCTATTATTTTCCCACTATCAGGAGGGACTCTGCCCTTCTCTCTGTGAGACATTGTATAGCTGATGTGTGTTGTTTTTCTCCCATGTAGGCCACGGCTATGTTTCTCGGCGAAATGCTGTGCCTCTTAACTTTCAAGCTAATATACTACAAGACCAAAGACACCGGTGGCCATGCCCTCACCAATGGCAACCAGAACTTCAATCCATTTATCTTGATGCCGGCCGCGATGTTTGACCTGGTAAGTTTAGTAGTACATTTGCTGTGCACCCGGTTCCGCGGTAAACAATAATCCATCCACCTATTTCCCATTTATTTTATTTATATTTTATTTAATCTGTGCCATAAAAGATAAAGACACCAATCCTTTCTACCGTAGTCGTTTAAAAATCATTACTTTTATCATAATGATCCTAATTAATTTATGGGGATATTTTTTTTTTGGCAATAACTTAAGTGCAGTTAACATGATTCAATTAATAATACATACAGGTATAGTACAAAAAAAAAATAACTTGACGTCTGTGCTCGCGACTCGTGGCGGCTACTATAATACATATGTTAGTGACAACCAAGAGCATTTCGTTGTCTAGCCAACAATAACGTACTTAGAAAACGCCATATGACCGGTTTTTGATATCCGCGTTATTGTTATGTAATGAACTTAAAGATAGAACAGAGTTTGTATTATTGGCCAAACAAGATTACCGCAACTTCATCTCCATCGTATCAGCCGCAGAACGTCCACTGCTGCACATCGGCCACTCCCATAGATTTCCAAAAGCAAAACTTTTACTGCAACTTATTTGGAGGGTTTACAGCAGACTCGCTGCGTACAAGTGTGAGTTAGTTACTAGCTAGACATTCTTCACTATTTCCTCGCAGTTGAAAACGTGGCCTAGCCGCCCGTTTTCACTTGTCGGTTGTGGTGCTCGGAATTTAATCGGGTGTCGGTGCCCCTGTTCACACGAATCGGTTATCGGCCACTGTCGAAGTTGGTAAAAAAATGTTAATACGCGATGTGTACACGATAGACGTCGACGAAGTTCTTGTTGTGACGTATAATTATTTGAGAAGAAAACGAATAAGACAGCTAAGGAAAGAGTATTGAGGGCACCCAATCTTGAGGGAAAGATTTAGTTTGGGAACATTTCACAACTTAACAACAGAATGAGAAGTGACGAAATTAAGTGTTTCTATGCTTTTATGATGTCAGTGATTACATTCAACTATATATTGTTTCGAATATCTATCAGTGAGCATAAACTATAAAAATACTACTACTGTCGGCCCCGACATCCGATGGATGTGAACAGCGTCATATTTACTCATAGGCGTGCGAGACCCAAACACGATTTTTTCCGGCCGTAGAGGGCTGGCAATACAGGCGACAATTCATGTTGGCGCCGACACGACATCACTATCAGACAAGTAGCTTTGTAATTGTAAAATTCTCGTACACTGCAACATCCGATTAAACTCCGGGACCAGCAGCCGACGTGTGGGGACACGCTGCTAACAGCGTGTCCCGGGTCGACTGTGTTTTAGATTATGTTATTATAGGAAAGCAATATCCTCTATCGTATACATACATAATATTTAGGTCTATTTTATTGATGTGGAAAACAGAGATTGACTTTATCAGCTGCTCCCGCGCCGCGAGTGTGCGACCGTAATGAAAAATAAGATGGATTTAGTGACGTCAAAAATGCATTACCAATACTATCTCACGTCATGCACTTCTACAAACAGTAACAATAAGTGAAAATCAATAAAATAGATTTATGACTTTTTAAATGGCTCGAGTGGAGGAAACTGGTGCCAACGTTATTTAGACTCCTCTTAATTTCAAGTATTCATCACAATCAAACATTATCTTAATTTTAACCTTAAATCCGTTGTCTTTGATAATATTTTTTGATAGCTACTTATCAAATGGTTAGTTGAGTGAAAAGAAACACTAACGTGTTTATTGGAAAGGTCATCGGTGCTATGGATACATCATGTACTGTCAACCACACCATTTGAATGCCGAAATCTGCCCTTATTGCTACGAAATAAAGACTCCTTGAGGAGCAAACTGCTGCCGACGTACGCGAAGCGGTTGAGTGTACATGGTTCGCTGGCGTTACTGCTACCTTACGTTCCTGAGCAACAGGCAATATTGCGAACGGCTTGCGTCTTGCTGAAACTGTTGTAGTATGTAGGTACCTGTTGCGTTTCAGTTTGCATATCCATTCATGCAAGTGATTTACTCAGATATCCGCATATCCATTGAATGAATTGTGAGAAGTCGAGTGTCCGGTAGCTATCTGTATCAAATTGTATTCACTAACAGGCATGTGTATGTGCTCACGTTGTATTACATACACTAGATCATGTACAAACAACGTTAGCGTATAGTATTTGATTTTTACAAGACTTCTCCGGAAGGAGGGTTATGTTTTACCAGTAACTGTACTTATGTATATTTCCTTGGGCGCGCTTTAGCCTAAACGGCTTGATGGTTAGCTTGAGAGACCGCGTTACATTCGTCTTGATTGGTTTATAGGGGAGACGGAAGAATACGATTTTAGGCGCCATGTTACGTGTCTTCGAAGACTCGAACCTATCGCGTGACGTTTCAAAATAAAGAGTTTTCTAAATGGCTTACACTAATTTACAGGTTGGCCCAGCTGCGAACTATTGCATTGAAAACTCGATGAAAGATCGTTTCTATTCATTTTTATCAGTTTTAATAAAATATTGATATTTTCGCCTTATCATGTTCAAGCTTCAATTGCACCGGATAATGTCCTGTAAACTGCCGGTTATTTCAATTGTTATAGAAACTGAGGGTCCGTTGGAGTTGTGAAATCTACTTTGAGGTCATTGCCATCCCTCTTTTGTTTTTTTTTGGAATGACTGCTTTGGATCGAATTTTATCGAGTTTTTTTTGCCCTTTGGACTAAGTTTTAGTCACTGATGATTAGACTAGACAGTCAGTTTTTTTATCCATCGTAGACTACACGTGTACCTACGTACGTACACGTATTTACAATGAAAAAAGCCAACAGAATAAATAAAAATTATCAAAATCTGAAATCAAGAAATAATTTTCAAATATTATTAAAAAAAACGTGTAGGTTTTATATTACAAATATCACAGAACAAACATGGAGGTATTTCGGAAACCCCATTCATTTTTACTTTAATTATACCGGTTACCGTGGTACCAATTACAGTAATTAAAAACAAATTACAAATGAAAAGAAAAATATGAAAAACAAACACTGAAACGAAACAATAAATTTAAAACCCAACAAAGTATTGTACTCTTCCATAAATTCTTCTCACAGTACTTCCCATGAGAAGAGGCTTCCAAAATTAATTTGGACGGCCGCAACTGGGCCTACTGGGTATATTTGTGTAAGCCATTTATTTTGCAACATCACTCGATAAGTTCGAAGGAAAAAGGTTCCAATATTCTCATTTGGACATCTGCGACTGGGCTTGTATACAAGTTATATGTTTAAATGAGAAATGCTAAATAAAAAATACCTCGACATGAAACTTCTTTAGTGAAATGACAAGATTACGAAAACCGCCTTATAATCTTATGTATATAGTATAAAGCGAGTCGCCATTTCCCGCTGCAGGCTGTTGATTAGCCCTGCAACGAGAAATGCCTGACTCTTTACTTGACAAACGGTCGCTCCATAAAGGACCATTGCACGACACCGGCGTAAAGACGTTGAACTTCCTCCTGACGTCACCCTGGGCTTTTTTTTTTTTGTTGGTTGGGAAATCATCAAATAACTTCTCCCGCCCTGGGCGGGGCGGGAGGGAGTGTCAGACTTTTATTGACTAAAACCCACCCATGTTCCTTCTTGTGCCCTTTGCGTTCCGGGGGCGCGGTAACTCTTGCGAACAACCCGCAGCCCCGGCAGGCATCGGCCCTCAGTGGCCCCTTCCCTATGCTGACATCTCTTTGAGGCGCGCGTGGAACACGAACGCGCCGTCGACACGGCCTGTCGTTATGTAACGTAAGGACGGTGAGCTACCCATTGCTCACCGTCCACAGGCCCATATCTACGGTGGCCTGGAGCCGTCTCGTGGTCACCCGGGGTCAGGCAGCAGTCTATGCAAGGCGCCCACTACCTTTTCGATCCGAGGGACAAAGTCTAGAGTACTTACTTGTTTATTTTTCTTTTTAGATTTTAATTAAAGTTCGTTTCTTACGTAGTTTTGATGCTGGATAGTGACCTAGGAATCCCTATACTAAATACATTACTCTAATTCTAGAAACTGAAAAAAAAGGGTGCCTTATTTTTGCCACCGTTGTGTGTAGATATTTTTATCTTTTGAGTGACTCGAACAGCGAATTCATCCTCAAAGTGAAAATATCCCCGGCTGGTAGACTTATCGTTGATAAATCAATAAAAGCCACTTACCTATAAATTGCATAGCCTGCAGCTGCGGAGAAGTCGATGTTGATTAAATATTAAAAGGCCCTCCGGCCGCCGGCGCCGCCACCGTCCTTTGACAAGGTAGACTTGGTAGGAAGTACCTAATGTTATTTCATTTTAAGTCGATCGACATGAAGCTCTGAACCTCAGTATTTGTATGTTTTGACTTTTACTTGTACATAGCCATGGTAAGTTATTGTACCGTATGGCACCTGTCTTGCTATGTTTTTTACATACTTTTGCCTTGGCTTTGCGAGCTAGGTACTTTATAACGATTTTATTAAACACTCTCTAAATTATGTTCTTTTGATCTTCAATTTAAAAAATGACCTGTAATTTGATTAGCTGGTTTCCGAAATGGCATCTACTTTTAATAGGTGTCGAGCACTCGTCCGGTAACGCTTTGACCTTTCGCGCTGGCCTAGCGCAGTCAGAAGTTTTAATAGTTTGAGACACAGTAGATATGAGTGACGTGCGGTCGACTGTTCTTGTATTTTATTTGCTAAGTGTAATTGGAACTCATTCAAGTTACTGCACAATGCGAAAGCATACTCGCATATATCCAAAACATGCGCGAGCACAGTTCTCATTGCGGAACCACTGCTTGCACTGTCCGCGAAATCAATGTCGTTATCATATTTTAGGCAACAGAACATTTATTTATTTATTTATACATACAACATACTACGGATACTATCTATCTCGAGCTAAATAATATTTGTTGCTGGGCAACGACTTTTATTTTTTGTGTGAAAAAATGCAACACTCGCTAAACATTTTGCACACAAATACAAGCAACAGTGCAGGGGTTGTGGGGGCTTTTCAAGTTTACTTATCATATTTAAAACATGTTTGCCTAAAAAACGTTGCAACTTTGATCTTCAATAACTCCGTAACCAAATGGTTGCCACGTATGGTCCGAAACAAAAAGATGATCATAGTGATGGGTGGAACATGTCACTTTCTGGTTTGTTAGGTGTCTTTATACACCTCATTCAGCGTTAGTCTGCAATACTCCAGTAACTTCCTTTTATTTCCATACAGATTGGAACATCAATCATGTATATCGGTCTGACCCTGACTTACGTGAGCAGCTTCCAAATGTTCCGAGGATCCATCATAGTCTTCGTTGCTGTGCTGTCCATGACGTTCCTGGATCGGAGAATCATACGACGGGAGTGGGTTGGAATACGTAAGTACATAACATACCTACTTGAAAACACTGTTAGAGCACACAACTGACATAGGATGCAGTGTTTCTTTTTTATCCAGTACTAGCTCACCCACAAGACGGCATGTCTAAATTCTTGAGTTCACACAACAATCTCTTGGAAAATAGGACGTTCAGACATTCCTGAATTTAATAATTTTCCGGGCAGCTGTTCCAGGTTTAGTCCTTAAGTGTATTACGTGATCGTCAGTATAGTTAGTCGGGCCGCATAGCACCCCGGCACCCGCGATACCTATCTACGTACAGACATCCTTAGAGCACACCACGCTTAGTGACGGGAGTTCATACCATGCAGATTGAACAAATATATACCTACCGCCTAATTCCTATTAGTTTCCAGCTTGTTGTACCAACATAAAGGATCGGGTACATTTCAATATTTCTTTATTTAGGATCACCAACAAAAGATATACACAAATCATGACATACAAACAATAGTGAACAATAAGGTATTACGTAGGTACTCCTTCACTTACAGGAGACCACAGCGTGCTCAAGAAGGTTAACAATCAACAAAGTAATTAGAATACAATTTAGAATAAAGTTTAGTAAAATCTAGAAACTTATCAAAATAAGATATTAAGAGTATGTCACTCTCTGTATTTTCTTGGTGTACTTCGTAATTGTCGTTATGTTACCACTTAATTATGTGGTTATTTTCACTGTCAGCTGTGAAGCTAACTTATATTAAAAGAATAATAAAAGGATGTACCGTCAAGTGTGGCAACATTACCATGATTTTTGACTGATATGCAATCTACTCCAACATGGAGCTAGTATTTTAAGTTGTATTTGATTTATTTTGTAAAAAATGTGTGTCTCTTTTGGTTGAAGTATTGAATTCCATTAAATCTTAAATAGAAACGCTATAATAACCAAAAAAAGGAGCGCGATAAAATTTATACATTTATGGCAACTTTACCTAGCCAACAGTTTGCATTGAATATGTGTCCCAGTATGCACGATGCGTAAAGTTACCAATCTTTACTACGTAAAGTTGCTAGGTAAAGGTACTACTACGTAAAGCTACACCTACTTTGACAATTATCGAACTTACTAGCTTGAAAAACTTATTGGGATACCACAATTTGTTATTAAATCTCCCACTACGTCTAAAATTGCGTCAACTGCCACAGACAACAATTTATTTAATGTTAACTAGTATAGGGTATGCTAAGGTAAAATTGCTCACGGAAAGTAAAGATGCCACAGATGACGGTATCCTTTGTGAGCGATTCTGTGCGAAGTTGTACTCGCTACAGCCGTACTGTAAAGGAGTAAATACACTGATTCAGCTCCATTTAGCTCAATCAATTGATCAACTGATTAGTGGTGACAGTACGTACTTGTCAAGGAGTCGGGAAAGTTGAAAGAACAAATAGTGAAATAGCGAATAGAGAAAAACGTGCAAGAAACTCTTCGGACACTCAATTCAATTAAGGTTTTACAAAATCCTGGCTGCCATAGTATTATCATTTCTAGGTAAATGTAAAAACGATGTAGGTGAACAGCAATATAAGAGAATTAAACGTACCCAAGCCACTTAAGAAATTACCAATCTCAACTGACAGCGCTCGTTTACGTCACGCGTGGATTCGCAGTATTTAGCTCAACCATCTTGAAGGGATTTAATTGACCCAACACACGCGCCATCATCAGCGAAACATTTTAATGAGCATGGGTCCACAGTTAATCTCTCATCCTACCAAAAGTTACGATCGAAGATCGTTGTACATTGTTTTTTTTTGCGCCATTCTACCACCGCCTATATATTTTATTGTCAATCCCTGACAGTACTCCTCTGTTTGAAGAGACATCCTTATTTAAGTGCAGTACAAACAGTTGGCATCACTGACACACTGACAGCAACAAATTATAGGCGTAATGCCTTTTGTATAGTGTTGCGTCAAGTATTAGGAAAATCCTAAGTAGAGAATACTTTGATGGGTCTGAGGCGTTTGAACGTCCGAGGCTTGTCACGGCGTACCTACTTATGTTACATGCCTTTTTTTCTTTTATCCATTTCCCTTTGATCTTCTTTTTATAACATTGTTATATACTTAAATGTGGAAGCTTCTAATAATTAGCACTGTCAATCGTAATATCTTTTATTACCTACCATTTAAGTTTATTAGACTGTTAGTTTTCTTAAAATTGTAACAATTAAATAATAAACATGAAGCAGGTCATTTGTCATTATAAATAAACTATAATGGTTTTAAATGACCTCCTCGACCAACCCCCCATTTAGTATGGCTGAGAATTGATATAAAAAATTATGTATAGCTTTGGTTCTATTCTTGATTAATATTGCCACCGACTTTCAAAAGTAAAGTTATTTTTTATGTTGTAGTTTTTAGAGGCGTTATTATGAAAAATAAATATAACGTACTAAGTACGTACCTACCACACGTCGTTATATTGAGTTCCATGGAGTATCTACAAAGTCCATGATTAGAACGCCTACAATAATCTTTAATATTTAGTACAATAAAGAAACAATGCGTGTATAGGTACGTCTCTGTATCTCTAAAGATCGACGAAAATGCTTACTGCGTGTAAGTTTATCCTTCCAAATAAAATATAGTTATACGATTAGGCTATTAGGTAGGAGATGTCGGTAAACAGTGAAAGAAAAACAAGGTTCGAATTGAAAACCCATTATTTGTAGACAGTTAAAAATGACTTAGGTACGTACGCCCTTGATTGTTCTAAGTAACACTTTCATTGATTAAATATGAATCACCGACGATTGGCGACAATTGAACATAAGCACTGTGTGCCCGGCGTGCGGACGTGCATTAAGCTCCGAGCGGAGATTTACACCAAAAGAATAGTCTACTAAGATATTTCACTAAGTAAAAAAATAAAGGATACGTGCACTAAATCTATTTAAACTATAATAGTTAGAAATCTACGCAAAAAATATTTTAATCCAAATCTAAACAGGTATTTGTGGGTCACGGTCATCTGTATTGAGATCATTTTCCCGACGAACCTTTGATTTCCTATTTAAGTGTAACGTACGTTGTTTGTTACTGTTCAGGGCATTGCACCGTGCTGTATCGACCGGCCCAGGGGCCAGGAGCCGCTAAAGTCTGCATAAATCATAGTCTCGAATTGATCCAACTCAGGCTGTATTGAAAACACTGTAACATTTGCCTGCTCTGCTGATTTTTAACTTATGTGAACGTCGACATACCGATGTTTAGGCTTGACGTTGTTCGGTGACACAACGTGCCTTTCAATCAGAGAGGGCTTCATAATCGCTTCTTTCCTTATTTGCAAATGCATTAAATTCTCACGACATTCTTTACTAGCGAGAGATTGATTATCGCTTCGTTATTTGTGGTTTATCCAAATTAAACTTAAATGATGTACAGTTGTTTATTTACATGTAAATCATTTAAGTTTAATTCAAAAAAATTAAGCCAAGTTAAAAAAATACCTTTCATAAAAATTAAAAGGGATTTTTTTTAACTTTACCCATATTTGTTTGTTACTATCTTGTTTCAAATATGGTGACTTTTTGAATTAACTACTTTTGCTGAACCGATTCTTATGAAACTTTGGATACTTACACGTTTTTTTTTTCTTACAACAATTTTTTACTTGGGAAGGATCAGACTCGAAAGTTCAGTGATACAGTAGAACTCGTCAACGGTTACTAGTAACCTCGAGTTGGAGGTCGTTCTGTTGGTATTAACAAGGCGTGTTCGTGAGGAAAGTCTGATGATAGATAATGGAACTTAAACAAATAAAGATTAATCATTAATAAATCAAGTTACTTAATTGGTAAAATTTAATACATGTATTGTTTGCATCTACCCAAGTAGGTTTCTGTATTGTGCCAAGGATATTACGGATTTGAATTTTTTTCGGACTATTCGACAATAGTGGATAGTTTCAGTTACGGATATTAAATAATTAGAAAAGAAAAATACAAAGTAATGGTTGATTGACATAGGTATATGACTAAGCAATAATAAAATTATCTATACATTGCAAGAGACGCGAGCACCTAGTGTCGGTTTAGTTAAAGCCTGTCATAACGTGTTTTAGTTATAATCTGCCCCTTTCCGAAATTATTCGACAAATTTAAATCAGATTCCTTTAATAGATTTTGATTTCGGATATCCGATAGTTTCGGTTACAGTTACGGAGCTGCATAACATCGCTGCTGTGTAAACCAAACCAACCAATCAAAGATCAATTTAAATATTAGAAAAAATACTTACGTAAAAAGCTATTAGTGACACGGTTTTGTTTTAAATCATCAGCTGTAAGTACTAAACGCTAGAATATAATAACCTCGACCGCCTCGAGATTCTCAGTCTGGTAATAAATAGTACAATACTAACTAGTAGAAGTACCTGTCAAGTGAAACGACGATTATAGTGGACGGATTTATTTTCTATTGACTTTCTTTTCCTCATAACGAGGATCTCAACAAAAAAGTCCCATGAAAATCCGTCCGCTATAAGCTTCGTTCTAGGAAAAAAGGTAATTACACTCGGCTTACAGTGCTGTCCTCGGAATAAGTAATAATTTAGGACTTATAACCACACAAAAATATAAACATGAGGCCCATAAATACTTGTATAATGACAGTAAACTAAACTAAGAACGACTTATCTAGAACAATGAGTTTTCTAGCCGTCTAAGAAGTATTTGCCCCACCTTTATGTTTTTGTGTTAAAGTTTCCAATTATTATACATTTCACTGACGTAGCGACACAGAGTGCCTCCTGTGGCATCCGCCCGTCCGACATGACTAGACAGCACTGCTAGTATTGCATGGTTTCTTATTAAACTCGAGAATCTCAAGAAGGCCCAGGTATTTGTTCCAATTATTTTTTGGTTTTCGATACAATTCATAATATATCTGTTTGACTTAAAAGTCTTTTCACCTATTTTTAATGAAACATTAGATTAATAACCTTAACCCACTCGCGTGATGTTTGGGGTGCGCTTCGAGAAGCGACGATCCAATGTGAGACATTGAAGGAAAAGAGACTCAAACTTAACAACAAACCAACCACTTATAAAGAGCAAATGTCTCTGCAAACAAAATGTAAGAAGAACAGGACCAACGGCTTTACGTGTTTTCCGAAGCACGGGGGTGTCACACCACCAACTTCCAAACTCCGGGCTATTACTGAGAAATTCCTAATGGAAAAACCCAATAATACTTTTTGTCCGACCTGGGAATCGAACCCTCCTTGTGTTCGGTTCCCCACGCTCAATAGTCGTGCTTGCCACCACGAGACCAGCAGGGCAAAACTAAACTCTTGATATCATTTGGCGACCTTCCAGGCTTCCAGGTGAAAGTAAGCGTGAATATGAACTACGTTGTAATTTGTGTAGAGCGCACACCACAGGCAGCCGAAACTGTGTCTCTAATGCCGTTCAGCTCTAGTAAAAACTCAACGCCTACTACAATCACTGTTGTGCAATGTTCAACGCTCATCATCAGCATCATCAGCTTGCAGTCCTGTGCTAGGAGAACGCATCTCCAGTGGTACGGCCCCGATTCATTGCCAATTATATTCGGTCTTGAGATCGATCGTTACATACCCATTTCCTTTGTCACCACTTAGTTATAAAACTACGTCTTCTAAAGTGACTTCGTATTTAATGAACACATCACATAATGAATATTTAAAGATTTGGCTGGCATCTCTGTAAGTTCTGTATACCTATAGAGATCAACGATGTTTCTTTGTTTCGATCAAAGTTGAAAGTTGTCCTAAACGTGAACAGTTAATACAGCTCAAAACAATCTGACGAAATGTCGGCGGGGTACTGTCAAAGCCGAGTTGTGAAGTAAGAACAAAGGGTTGCATTGCACAGTTGAAATAGTTAGCCAAAGAACATTCATATTGAATGTTCGTAATAAGGCTACTGTTTTAAAAATATGTTTTTGAACAATGTCTAAATATTATGTAACTCGGCATGAGTAAAAACATGGTCGCCCGGTCCAAACCAATCGTACATGTATAGGTACGAAGTACAGTACTCAAAGTACAGGTAGTTAACTCTCACTGGGCTGGAAGGATGCTGCAGGCTTCATAAATCAATATCCGACCTCTGTACAATACAGCGTGCAACCCTCCCTTGCCCCGCGCAGCGCCCCGGCTCACCCCGGCCGGGTTGCCAGGTGAGCCTCGCCCTACCAGTGATTGAAATTATAAACTGAATTATACAGCAACATCAATTACCACAGATATGTAACGTGTGTTCAATATAGTTTGCAATTTGCTTGGTTCACATGTTGTAATGGGTGTCCTGTCAGATCACCAAATATTAATTTACTTTTTACTTGAGAACCAGCGATTGGCAAACACATGCTTTATCATTTGATCATTAGACGACAAGACTCAAATTATTCAGTTAACAAACTGCCTTGTTGGCCTAGTGGTCCTAAGCGCGACTGCTACGCTAGAGGTCTTGGGTTTGATTCCCAGGTCGAGCAAAAGTGCTGTTAGGTTTTTCTATGAAAATCTCAGTAGCAGCTCGGAGTTAGGATTTGTGCCCGGTTAATGGCAATAGGCTCGCCTCCTATTACATGGGACCAAAACATACCGGCGAACTGTGTGTGTACATTGGTACACCCTAACCCTTCGGGGAATACAGACGTGATGGTACGTGTGTGTCAGTTAACAAAATTATTATCCAATATTTTTTTAAATAACGTATTATTTTCCAATTTTGTTTTTCTTATAACGTTAGATTAGGTTAATTATGATAAAAAAATGGTAGGTCCTAGGTACCTATAAATTATTTGACCTAAATTTTATATAAAAATGTGTAGTGTTATTAAATATCATCCGAATCGTTTGTGAAGAGAAGCATTTGCCAAAGAAATGATAATAAGGCGATTGTTTAAAAAATAAAACATTTGCGGTATAAGTTGGTAGTGAAATAAATAGTATACGAAACGTTGGTTGTAGACTAAACAATACTAAACATGTGTCAACGGTGTTTTGGTGAGACATTAGTGAACCGTCGCAATGATCTTTGCTCGTTGTATTGACAAAATTAACCGACAGCAGTGTGCAGCGCTCATGCGGGACACAAATCACCAGCATCATTCTAACCGCGCTCGCCGTGCTCTCGGACGAGCATGCGATGCTTCTGGCAGCAACTCTGGCGTGAACGTCTTTTTATTATGGATGAGAAATCGTCTAATGACTTCTTCCACTCCGGGCGGAGCGAAACGGAGTGTCAGACTCTTTCTTATTATAACCCATCTGTGTTCCTCCTAATGCCCTTAGCGTTCCAGGGTCGCGGTGATTCTTTCGAACATATTCCGCAACCCTGACGTGTGAACGTCTACGCCATGAAATTCAACATATTTTCTCGACAATTAGAAATTTAGAATGAGTTTAGTATTAAACTACAAATAACAATATAGAATTTGACCATTTCATTCGGACCTGAATTTTGCTAAACGCACGAGTATGGCCAGTTTGCACCTGCCCAGGGCGTGTATTGGGGGGTGAGGTGGGGGGCTGCGCGGGTTGCTTTGATGCAGTCCTTGCCGGACAGTGATATAATTGAGCGATGCGATACCTATGTTGATTTACGATCAATAACGGTGCCCTTGTTTTATACTGCTATCTCTGTCATGCTTGCTACCCCGCTAGAGGGTGTGGCAACTGCGTAGTTTCAAGTAATAGGAAATTATTAATTTCTAGAATGTTATTGTTCTCCTAATGGCTAATGTTTTGCTCTTTCCATGCCATTGTACCTGTCTGCTTTAGGTAATGATTATGATGATTTAGTTAGGTAAGAGTTATTGTTTCCCTCACATAACTAAATCATCAGAATCATTACCTATAGCCCAATACCATAACTTTAGCTCCGGAAGTCGGTGGCTTTGTTTGTTTTGTTATTATATATGCCACCGACTTTCGAAACTTAAGTCATTTTTCACTTTTAATGTTTAGGGTGTAGGTAGCTATTCCTCGACATAGGTTTGTACATTCGATACGAATGCATACCCTTTACGTTGATCAAATACAAAATGCACTCACTTCCCATTATTAAATATTTACAACGTTAAAATCAAATAACATATAAAAAAACTGGAAAAGTGACAAAACACTGGCAGCATTGCCACGTTGGATGGCAATGCTATTTCTCTGGTCAAGGTAAAAGCAAGCCTTGGGTCACGAGAGGTGTCAACCAACCGTTTGGATAAATCCTTAAAAAGGCTGTGGGCACACGGACCCCACGGCCCGAGGGTATCCACCCCAAACGTCTCGAAAATATAGTTACCAATAGTACTTACTTACGCACTCCACTTGAGATTTCCTGTAGCCGCAGCTGCAGCTCTAGCACAGCACGCAGAACTAGGAAGATGGATTGGCGCAAGAGTATTGCACACGTAGCGTCCCACACTAAAGGCCTACCCATCTTCCACGGAAATAGGGACATTTCGTCCGGTCACTTCCCTTTCAGGAAATACGGGCGTACCTTTAAAAAAAATTGAATGCCTGCCGAAATGCAGACTTGACTTACTCCGTATTGTAGACATTGCCAACTAATCAATATTTTATTGTAAATTAAAACCATCCTCGATGTTTAAACTCGCTGGCTAAATATTTTTTTGAACAACAATAACGCCTGAACGCATACAGTGAACTCGATAGGTAGGTACATGAAGTACATGACATGAACTTAACATCTGTCGAGTGATTCATGTAATGTTTGCTCGTTATCTACTGCAATGCGTCATTCCATATTTAATTGTAATTGATTATTTTTACCTCTTGCTAACAAAATTGAGCATTTCAGTATTGTCGCAAAAGTAGGTATTACAAAGTAATCCTGGGACTCGACTGCGTAAAAACT
Organism: Caradrina kadenii; assembly: GCA_947462355.1. Classification (NCBI taxonomy): domain Eukaryota; kingdom Metazoa; phylum Arthropoda; class Insecta; order Lepidoptera; family Noctuidae; genus Caradrina; species Caradrina kadenii. Next base: position 24,251,291 of record OX381672.1, on the reverse strand, counting down.
TTAAATTAAAACAGATAAGAAAAAGACAAATAGACATACATACATACACTCGAAAAACATAACCCTCCTTCTGACACAGTCGGGTAAAAACAGTGTTATTTTCAGACTTTGTCCCTTACGTAGCATAGTGAAATGAAAAAGAAAAAGAAACATTAAAACGTTACTGCCGTAAGAGTACCTGCCCAGGCAGGCCCTTACAAGCATAAATATCGTATTAATTGACATTTGAGACTAGCAAATACACAAAGTTTCATGCTTTGTACATGTACGTCATCGCTGTAGAGACCGACCTCTAGCACACAGAGACACCCCTGGCTTGGGTATCAGCCTTTCTAAGTATTGTACATAATGGAATAAGCCTCTTAGTTTGAAAACGCTTGGTCCTATTGTATACATATGTAGGCTTTTCTTCAATAATACATTTTTATTTTCATTCAACAAAATCGAGGGCACGTGTCCTCAATTTTCATGCCTATTAAGGTATTTTCATCATTATTCAATGAGCTGTATTCAGATTGAGCTTAGTTACAACCTCATTATATTTGTGTACGTTCCCTTCTTTCCAAAGATTGGTCCTTGTTTTCCGTCTAAACCTTTTCATACATAATAATAATAATAACCTTTTCATATGTATCATCTTCAAAACCGGAATTTGTCGCGAACTATCGAATGCTTCGCTCACGCTCATGTTTCATAAGTATCGAGGTGCATGAAACCGTATATCAGTAATATAAATATAGTCTACAGGAAACTATTAAAAAATAAAAATTTGACTATGTATTCCGATTTCTTTAAACATTCTTTAAGTATATAGTATAGTTTGTTGGAATGAGTGAACCACTACACGTAGCGGCACCGCACCAACATTAGCTAAATGAGCTCTACCTATTCTGATCACTGATACTTTAATGTTTACGATTATTATAGACTTAACTGTTGTTATGGTAAATGTCTAATCTCAGAACTCGCCTCCATAACGCCCTTCCATCCGTTCTCTTCCCCATTTCAGTGTTTGCGCTGGAAAGAAAATGTGACAAAAAAAGCTGCCTAGCGACACGTGAAGGGGCCGCGTGGGGTGGCCAATTAGAGAGGAAAATAATATTACCATCATTAGTCTGATTCTTGTACGATTTCGTTCAATCCGGTGTCATAGCAACGTCTCCAGGCTTTGTTGTCGCTTTCTCGGAAAGACGTATCGTTTTTATTTGTAACTTGAGCCCATAATGGCTAAACGTTTTATTGTGTCTAGAAACATTTATTTATAACTTGTTGTCTGGTTATGTACACACAGCCGACGAAAACTATTTGTATCGAATCTACCTTCATAAAAATCGTTTATAGTTAGAATTGAGTTTTCCAAAGGTATAGAGCGTTTAGGCATCAAAGAGTGACTTAGACTGTTTTTCCGGAAAATTGCGCTGTTTTTAGGAAAGGACTACGGAAGCAAAGCCATTGATCGATCTAATATTCTGTAGGAGTTGCGGGGTGCGATCAAACTAAGGAACATTGAGCAAAAAATTGTTACTGGGCAACGAGTTTTAATTATTAGTGTAAATAATTGTATGTTTTGTTAACGCTCAATGTAAAGCACGCAGATCATTGTGCGTATGTGTGCAGGAGCAGGACAGGCGTCGCGGGGTGATTCAAGTTTAGTATAACATTAAAATTTGTTTTCGTACAAAAATTGGATCTGTTACGTAAAAGGGGTTGGGAAATATGGTGAAGAATAAAACAAGTACGAGTTGTTGGTACCCGCGCGGAGGGGCTTCCATTCGACGAATAAGTTTTCCACCAAGTTTTATTTTGAAATCAGACCCCAAGTTGTTCATTGAAGCTGAATAATATGAAAACCTGCAAATGCAAGTTGGTACACACAATGTTGAGAAGTTTAGGTACCGAGTTAATAAACCCCTGACGCAAGAACGACGAGGTGTTATAAGTTTGACGGGGCTGTGTGTGTGTCTTTGAAAGATATATTAGTCGGGAGAGTTCTTAGCTATGATAGATGGAAATCGGTTCAGCGGTTTCAAAGTTAGCAATCAGCTCTTTTGTTAGCTGCCTTAGGATTTTTTATTTTTCTGTCGGGTTACTAATGTTTGTAACTTTGTGTTTTTTGCTATTGTATTACAAAGTTAGGTGTTAATGTTGTTTTTGTACTTTATTGATTTTGAGACCACAGACGTCTTATAACATTTTTTGCAATCTACACTCGGCGCATGCCTCGTTGCCTCGTTGCCCTAGTGGTCCTAAGCGCGACTGCTACGCTAGAGGTCTTGGGTTCGATTCCCAGGTCGAGCAGTGTTATTGGGTTTGTGTATGAAATTCTCAGTAGCAGCTCGGAGTTAGGATTTGTGCCCGGTTAGTGGCAATAGGCTCGCCCCCTATTACATGGGACCTAAACATACCGGCGAACTGTGGGTGTACATTGTTACACCTCTGCCTAACCCTTCGGGGAATATAGGCGTGATGGTATGTTATGTTTATGTTATTCGGCGCATAAAAATCGCACTTTGTTTTACAAAAATACTTTGCATCATCTTTTATTTATGTTTCAAACTATTGTAAAGGAAATTATTAATAAACTATTGAAAATTATAACTTTCATTTTGTTTAGGACCCGTAAAACATATTAACTGATAAAGAAAAAGTAGGCATTATTAACCCCAATGTTCAAAAAGATAAATTGAATCTTAAAATCTACATCTAGCCATACTTTTGTACCTTTTAGTCAGCGCAACGAGTAGGCCTCGGGACAACTTGTTTTCAGCGTCACTTTTACGATACACTATAATTATTGTTTCTACAATGAAATGGTACTTTATTCGAAGGTATAATAGTTAAATGACTATTAATATCATCTCAGACTAAGCGACATTTATGGAAGGTGCTATTTTTTTCAAAATTTTAGGCTCAGTTATTTCGGCGAAAGTGTCTCTATAAAAATGCATGAGCCTTGGATGGTATGTTTAGATTCTCGTTATGTTCAGTAAGTGAGCTTCTTCGTCTGTTCCAGTGAACGTGATCATCGGTCTCGTGGTGGTAGGCGTAACGGACGCACTGTACCAGTCCCCTGGCGAGTCCAAAGGCAGGAACAGTCTGATCACCGGCGACCTGCTCATCATCGTGGCCCAAGTCGTCTCCGCCTGCCAGATGGTGTACGAAGAGAAATATGTAGCAGGTATGTGGCCAGATGATGTGATGTCAAAGTTTTAAGGTTTTTCAGGTAATATAGTGTTTAACATACATCTGTGATGCTAGGTAGGTACTAGGTTAGGTTAGGTTCTTGTTATTAGAAAGCCAAAAGGCGACTGGTTTAACATGTCACTACCAGGGTTGACAATGACATAGGACAGTCGTTCCCAGCTCTTCTGTGGTTGCTGAGTACAGGTCTGGGTTTCATGGCTTCAATGTCCCAGCTACTGCGCCAGTCTCACCCCGCTGCAATAATAATACCAGACTATAGTTGTCCCACTGCGAGACAAAGACCTCTTCTGATACAGTAAAGGCACGAGCATTGATCACCACGCTTTCTCTAGGCTGATTGGTGATTTGAGACTTATATTAATTATACGTCCAGGTTTCCTCACGATGTTTTCCTTCAGCGATGATGTCCAAGATTAACTTAGAAAGTAAATAATTAAGATAAAAAGAGCATCAGAATAAGTTAGGCTAGAAACGGAATCGCAAATGTAAACTAATACATCTGATTATTTCATACAACTAGCCATAAAACGTCTATTTGCCTACGTTATGCACGCTCGTGCAGGCGTCCCCTTTGAGCTCGACCGAGCGTAATAAATGTGAAGTTATATGTAGTAGAAATATATCATTTACGGTTTTTACCTATATGTAATACACAAAATAATCTATATTCACTCACAATGCGCTGTACCTACTTTGAAGTTGTAGTTTGCTTAGGTACAAAGACAGACAAGCAGACAGATTGATAGACTGCAGACAACACGAATTACTCTTATAGGCAAAATTACTAATTTCACTACTCGTATTTAGGTAAGCTAGGAATGAATTCATAATTACGTTTTTCTACAATATTCAGGGTGATCCGTTGAGATGAGTCAGTGTGGTCTTTGAAACTATTAGTCGTAGCAATGTGTTAAAAAGCAGTATGTCGCCAACGCTGATAAGTTGGAGAAAATCTGGATCCAACTATTATAAAATTGGTATTCAATTCAAGAATAGAACCCGGTTATTTTAAAAACAAATATGTTGTTATATTGCCGTAATTAAGTGTGGATTGTAATGGTTCACCTTTATTAGGGAACCCCATGCACATTAAAAATGACTATTTTTCAATTGACAGTAACTGTTCCAAAACCAATACTTGTGTATTCACACATGTCATCAAAAGGCGGACACGACGTCGTAATGAACACTTTCCACGGACGTAGTAACCACACATCTGATCCATACAAAAGTGCAACACTTGCCCGGTTTGAACTGCCTCGTTGGCCTAAGCGCGACTGCTACGCTAGAGGTTTTGGGTTCGATTCCTAGGTCGAGCAAAGTGTTATTGCGTTTTTCTATGAAATTCTTAGTAGCAGCTCGGAGTTAGGATTTGCCCGGTTAATGGCAATAGGCTCGCCCCTTATTACATGAGACCTGAAACATACCGGCGAACTGTGGGTGTACACTGGTACACCTCTGCCTAACCCTTCGGGGAAACCAGGCGTGATGGTATGATGACTTGCCCGGTCAAAAAGTATGGAAAAGCTGAACTTTTTTTAATCGACGTAAAATGTTTACTTTGTATCATGTACAGAGTCCACGGTTACAGTTTTCGTAACGATGTCCACACGTTATATTTTTGATATCTTTGAAGTTCTCTATCTTATCATTTCAGATGGTCCCATCAGCATCTGAACGGACCACTCTGTGTACTAAGAATATTAGCAACCGTTATAGAGTTACTAGATCGAAATTAAACAACTTTAGACAGACCGACTCAGTAAAACTAACGCCAAATGAACGTAACAAAGTATAAATCGCACGTACGCTGCAGCTATTGGTTGTTTGAGTTGTTAACAACCAATCACAGCAGCACTTTACAATATGTCGAATAACATTATCCTTAAGACTTTTTTTGAAATATATTTCTCGTTATCTATTTCCAGGTTTAAACATTCCACCGCTGCAGGCTGTCGGCTGGGAGGGCGTTTTCGGTTTCTCGGTGCTGTCATCTCTCCTGGTCGTGTTCTACTGGACCCCCGCGCCCCCGCACTTCGGCAACAATGCTAGGGGCACTGTGGAAGACGCCATCGATGGATTAGTACAAATCGGTGAGCTCACGATCGTCAAAGATTTTTAGGTGTAAATAAGCTCCATAATTACCATATTTAAATGTACCTCGTTAGTTAGTCATAACGCCTCACAGAGCGTAAAAACTAATCAATGGTAATGAAATATACCGTAGTGTAGTCCATTATGTAACTACTCTTTTAATCCCATTGTGACGACATTGGCGTACGCATAATAATATGTCCCCTTTTATGACCATTTTATCACTTGAAGTAGTACTAAAAGCTGCCATCTAATTTCTTTGTTTCACACTTATCGCAGATTCCTGCTTAACTTTATAACCTGCTTCTATTCGCTTCACGTAGTTAAAATGTCACTTAAGGTACAGATCTATTATACGCAGATAGGGAAAATGTTTTTAGATATGCATTTAAAGCAATCCTACTAGAGTACGACTGACATAAGGGCCTGGCTAACCTGGCTTGACCGCTTGGCTGACGTGCAAGTATTAACGTCGACTCCTTCAAATGAGAAATACGTAATAATTAATTTAGTTGAAACATGTCTTGATTTATAGAAACGTTTTAACTAAATTAATATAATGTATGTGCCAAACGGATGTTTCTAATTGAAACATCTATCGAATTTTCGTTGCGTTATCTCCGAGCTCGGGCCGCCGGTAGGAAACATTTTACGTGCATAGTGTCACAAAGTAAGGTAATATGTTTATATATGATGCGTTGACTTTCAGGCAACAACCCCTTGATCCTTGTAGCAACAATGGGCACCATCATTTCGATTGCATTCTTCAACTTTGCGGGTATCAGCGTCACCAAGGAAATGTCAGCAACCACTAGAATGGTTTTGGACTCTATCAGGTAAAATTGGCATTCAACAGGCTGACGCTGCAGGCTGTACGCTCCATGTACGTCTCTTTTCCAAAGACACAAAGTAAGGCACACAATAAAGGGCATCACTGGATGATGTGGTGTGTTTCAACTGTGATGAGGACAGGAATACTCTGCTCCCAACGGATACATAGTATGCGGTCTACTGTTCTTCCACATCTCTATTAGTTTTGCTCTTGTCACTAAGAGTAGTTTCTAACCAATCACCTCTCATACACATCGTTTCTTTACTCGTGAAACCTTCCAATCACGCTAAACAGCCTTCTTCAATTTAATGTGGACTCACCTGTCCTCGTTATTCTTCGTATTTTCTGGGTTCATATACATTTACTAACATAGCACACGGTTCCCCAGGACGTTCGTCATCTGGATGGTGTCGCTGGCGCTGATGTGGCAAGACTTCCACTGGCAGCACCTCATCGGCTTCGGCGTGCTGATCTTCGGCATGTGCGAGTACAACGGCGTGATCCCGCGCTGCAGCCGCGCACGCGCCGAGCCGGCGGCCGACGACGCCGAGAGCCAGGTGGTCAACACTGAGGCTGAACGTATCGATGCGGAGGACGAACATCAATAGGTAAAGCACTCTTTACCAATTCAGTGTCCACCGCCAATGCCCTCAATTTACACCAGGAATCGGGAATGGCCACTGAATTTGTAAACAGTTCAATCGGTACAGCAGTGTAACTTAAACGGGAACATTCTATTTTGATGATATTTTAAAATCCACTTTTAGACAAGTTGGGCATATAGTACCTCGTCCGGAACGTTCACTTTGGCAACATGTGTATCACTCAATTTAATAGAACGTCTCGGTGTGCGGCAATACGATGTAACTAAGTGTACTTTATTCATGTCAATGTTATTCATAGAATGTGGTTAGAGATTAGAAAGGTGCAACTTTTAGATTATTGAATTTTATGAAAATACAATTTTTAGATTATTAAATTTTATGAAATTATAACTTTTAGCTCATGGAAGTTTATGGAGATCAAACTTTTAGATTATTGAATTGTATAAACGTGCAACTTGATGGTTTATAATTTAAAGTTAATTACTATATGATATTATATCTGTGACATAGTGTGTCATGTTCCGTTAGTTCTATTTATGAGATTGTACACTTTATGTATTCAGGACTTACAGCTTATTGATATGCACTTACCAATATACTTGCAATAACTTTGGTTCCTGTCTGCTGTATACTAAGACGCAATGATTTTCAATATTTAATGATCTTGATATAATATATATTTTGTAAATCTATTGACGTTTATTACAAATAAATATATGTATGTTTTTATAATCTGTATGTTCACTATGTAATGTTTAATCATAGATAGGACGGCATTAGTCTGAAACCAATTGAGGGGGAGGACACTTGTCCTCCTCGTCGTAGTCGTATGTATGATAGGTAGGTAGGTGAGCGAACTACATTAACACGAGAACCGTCAACTTGTAATCGAAAGTAACGTTAACAGTTTGTACCTTCAGTTAGGAGTAAACGCCTCGTGAAAATGAGTCTACACAGTTTAGAACTCAGTCAGATCTTAGCTCAATTCGTGTAACTTTATATTATAAGGTTAAGCTATTATAGTAATGTCAATATCTTTATCTGTAATTATAAGGAAAAAATTAAGGCGCTGTTCCATTGCTGTGCACAGATGTATCATCTAATGACGTATACCTACGCGTGTCACGCTCGGTATGGTCGTATTAGACTTGGTGGTAAGCTGTTGTTTGGTTGGCTGTATTCGGCCGCAAGCCGGGTTACCTGGTCACAATGCGACTAGTGTTGTAGAAACACATTCGTTGTCATTGAACCATACCTATGTAACTGTGCATAGGCTTGGTTCACAATACCCGTGCGCAGTTTGTTGTGGACAGCTAGAGGCACGCGCGAGTACTCTGTGAACAGCCCACGCGGCAATAGAACATGTCTTAATGAAATCATTAAAATATGAATCCATAGGTGGCACAATCGTTATGGCTAACATGTTGGTTAGGGAGCGAGCCGTGTACGGCACAGCAATTGTTCTTCCATATATTAACATAGGTAAATTAAGGAGAAGTCTTTGATTACTTGTAGTTTAAACTTAGTTGTAGGAAATCATCAAATCAACAACATTTTCCATTGACATGGTGCTAACGACGCTTACACGTCAGAACATAACATATACATCCATCAGTGTTTTGTACAAGATGAAGCGACTTTTGTCGAACACCATAGAAGATAGTAGCAGTAGGTACGTACACCTGCTGACATGTACTCAAGGACTTCTCAAATGAATACAAACCAATTATAAGAGACTACCTAGTGTTGTTAAATGTTTCTGCTTTGTAATAATATCGCCATTTATAATAAAGTGAAGCTCCCTAACAACGTTTAGCTGAACTGTTTTTAATATTATCTTTCATCAAATCACGTCTTATATTGTAGTCATATATAGTTAGATAAGGTCGTAATTCCATTTGTATGTACCTGTGCATGTCTTTAACCTGGTGTTTATTATCATGAGCCTCGAGAATATATCGCAGACAACATTACGTTACCTGTCCTTTACGGCGACACTGAAAAACACGAGCGATGGTTACTAACACTTAGCTATAAATATCCAAATATTATTATTATAAATATCCAAATATTATTATTATAAGCAACTGTAAGCGCCTGTAAGCAATCAAATACAGTGAAACTCCATGTTTTCTTCCAACAATGTCTGAAGCGATCGACCCAGACTGTGTTCTCACTTAGATTTGATCAGACATTTAAAAGAGCTTATATTAAAACTTACTACTTCCAAGAATTTGATTGACGTTGGGCGACGTACTTGCAAACCTCGCAACTTGCCAAACAAGCCACCAATCCAACTTTACAAATACTCATCAAGCACGTTCCTACATATTGTAGGAACACTATTGATAGGCACATTCATTAAAACAAAATTCGATTTTGTAGTCGACTCTCTCACTAAGTCTGTGTCCAAAACTCCATAAAATGGCTGCTAAACTGTCTTGAAATATATTCGGACACGAGGCCCGTGAGTCATGCCAGTCGGTGGGCGAGCGCCTCGTGTCCGGAGCCCATCATTCCTGTGGAAACGCGTGCTGCGGTCGGCGTACTGAACATTATTTGGTCGCTTACACGATACTTAACTAAAGAATCTGCAATATTAGAACACCAACGATAACGTCTTTATGTAATAAAGTAAATGTTAACTATTTTAAAGTGAATATAAATGTATATTATTGTTCGATTTACTTATGTTATGTATATGTAACAAGTTAAGTTGACATGTTGGATTAAGTTTGCGTTAATTCTATTGTCATGACGTGCGGCTGTGCGTGCACCTGGCTCGAGACGGACGGTATCATATTGAAAATAACATTCATAATGACAGATGTAGCAATTCAAAAATGTCACATTAACGTTACATAAAGTGCATTTTTAATGTCAGAGACTGAATCGATAGTTTCATACGTCAAACATAAAATGAATGTGCTTTCAGCACACATACATAAACCACACTATATTTAATTTAGACACATAAAGCCATCAAATCAGTCTCTGAGATTCAGAAATACATTTAGATAAATGCATCCGTGCTTCCTAAAAAACACTGTCACAATCTCTATAGAAAGTACAAAACTGTTTAGAGTGTGGTGTGCGCACTGTGTCATGGCCGGGTCCTCGTATACCTAAAAGCCTCGTCCGTATCGCGGCCCTCAGCTGATCTGGAGCTATGGCGTGCACGTTTACTTGTAACTTCGACGTGCCCACACCCCGTGTAACATGTTACGTAGCGCATCGGATGCCGAGGTGTGGACCCTAAGCTTGTCCTGAGAGGTTGGTGCGTAGAAGGTTAATTCATTTGTTGATCTATCTTTTTTAATTTGCAATCCCTAAGATGAGATGAGGTCTTTAGGTATATTCTCCTAGCAAGTCCTTCCGTGGTCGTAAAAAGTCCGCCGTTTTCTTAGTTTTATATATTTGTTACGCATATTGGCAAAGTTTACAAATATAAGTCGGCTTCTTATTTGGAAATACTTGTTACTCAATTATAATTATTGTAATACCGTGACTGATTCGGAGAGTGCACTACTCAGCGTGTCTTTAAAGAGAGTTGGCAGTAACATATTATCATGCAATACGGTACTTGTAGACAGACTGGCGCAGTTCCGCGGCTGCGTGCCATGCGCACATTAGCTGCGCGGGTTCACTTGTGTAGCAGCAAGGGGTTTACGCCATCAACCTGTTTAGTGCACGCGTACACTCTACACAATAAAGACCAAACAGAACAAACATCACCTTTTTGCAAATTGTGACTCGACCTAAACCGACTGTTTGATTGTCTGTAGCTCACATCGTGTTATAAATGTACCAGAATCTCATGGCAAAAATCAAAATTTGTAGTTTGCAATACCGGGGAAATTAGACTATACGATCTTTATATTTTTTGTGTCTCTAATAATAACGAACATGAATAGTTACGAAAAAATATATATATCGTGTATTACTTTCCATACTTATTTATTATTAACTAGCTTATGCTCACGACTTCGGTTGCGTGATCGTCGGTTATCGCGATGTTACAACAGCGGTTATATGTCAAATGTTGATTAAACAGTTACTGTTGCCATATGAAAGTCACAATATATTAACTTATTAAAATACCATCAGATTCCGGTAGATCTATAGGATAGTATTTCGCTGCTGAAGCCGGCTTATACCAAAATTTGACTGAATAGGTTTTTAAAAACCTGTATTTAATTGATGTGCTATTAATGTAATACAATATTATTAAATAATTGCCTTTTATTTGAATGGAATTAGAACACCCAACTACCTATCTGTAAAATGTTGCCTGTTTAGTTAGCATTTTCAGTAATGTTACATGTTTGTTTGTTGTAAAACAGCACCACCTATTAAACAACTATTATTGGGTTGCATAATGGGGCGGTCTTAATAAAACACACATTTCTAATAAAGCCGGACTGAATGTGAGTATTATAATGAAATTAACTTTTATTTGAAATTTATACCTAAGATTATTTGATGACATTTGGATTCATTGTTTTTATTGCTAAATTGTAAATCCATCATGAAGCCTAAAAAATAAATATTTGGATTTGTGTTTATTATTGGATTTAAAAATGCAGTTTTAATATTTTAATATTATGTCGTTATATTAAATAAATATTATATTATATAAAAATGAAGGCACTTTTAGTATTTTGTTATATTTGCCTAATATCACGTTTTTTTGGTTTACAGGAATACTGTAAGTCTCTGGATCAAGAGATACGATGAAGAGTGTAGCCTTGCTAGTGGACAGCGAAGAGGAAGGCCGTCGCTTATTAGCCAGGCGCAACGAGGACATATAATTATGGTGGGCACATATGATTCAAATGGTTTCAAACCAACGAGACACTCATTGCAAACGGTTCTCCGTGCCCTTCACGCTGAAGACTTGCATCATATGAGTCCAGTTAAAAAACTATTCTTTACAGAAAGGCATAAACAAGAAAGATTATTTACATTTTGGCTGGAATACTACCATATACTACGCGGCGACAGTACTACTTATGTGGAAGTATAAGACGATGTCATGCGCAACATTTAATAACTCAGATATTTTGATTTTAATAATTAGACGTTGAAACTAAATATTTAGTCATATAAATATATCCATAGTTATTTAATGATCTTCAATTGAGGTTGAGTTTCAATCTTCTTTTCATCAAGCCAATGAACACTTATCTCAATACATTTAGGTATTGTGACGTTACATAAACCTGTTCATAAAGTCTAAATCATTATATTAGTTTTCAATAAACTGCTGAATACCGATACCCATAATAAGTGGGTATCAACAAAAAATCTTTTGAACTGTTACAAGAACTTCTTTTATCTAGGTAGGAATGTGACGTCACAATTCTCAAGAAAGTTTGTTAATTTTAAAAATAAATAAAACGAATAAATACTTGCGTTATCACTTAGCATAACATTTTTTTATTTTCTTCTTTCAATACGTACCGAAAAGATAAATTAAAAATCACATAGGTAAATAGTTAAATAATAATACAATAACTAATATTTGCTCCATGTAAAAAAATAAGCATGAATACGTTATAAATCAACATAAACCTAAAATTTATTTTTACTTAATATTATTATAGTTTCAAAGAAACAACAGCCATACATAGGAAATAAGATTCGAACTCATACATCGTAAAACCGTTGCTTAGTTCAAGCAGCTACCAACACATGTTAGTTTTACGCGAATTTTAGCAATGCAATGGTAAGAATAGGTCGGCACTATGACGCGTATTCTAAATGCAACAGAAATATAATGTTAGTAGTGCGACACAGTCATTAGTGTGTGTTATCTGTGGAATGTTGAGACATCACTCATAGACGCACACGCACGGACGGTATCGCGCTCGTCTTTATAGCAATGTAGTTCTTAGCGTGCTCAAGTACTTTCCAGCGCTTCTGTACATACTAGCCGTTCGGACATCGTTGACTGACGTCATAGGCACAACACGTATATCGTTAACAAAAATAGTAGGATTTTTTAATGCTTTGCATCTCACTAGGAATCTCTATTGTATGTGGGTGTTTTTACAAACACAAACAGCCAGACCTGGAACAACTATCTGTAGGCAATACATATATTAGTTCCGTGCGGAAATCGAACCTGTGACACGCAGCGCAGCAACCAACCGCTCAGCCACTAAATCAACAACGGTATCGTCAAAAGGTAGGTTTCACGTAACATGAACACAAGCATGGAACGCGCCGCATGGTGGGTGATATATTACGCACAGGTCTCTGCCTAATCCTTCAGCAGGAAGGAGAGGCACAGGCAAGTGTAAAGTTATGTCAATCAAAATAGTCGGATGACCTAATATAAAAATCAAAAGACCAAAATGTCTAACAACATGCTTTTTCTCCTGATAGATAATTAGGTGACACCTTTTGACGTCACGGTAGGCGCAATGGGTGAACGATTAGCGGTGCTGCGCTGCGTGTCGCGGATCCGATCCCCGCACGGAACTAATATTTGTATGACATACGTATAATCGTTTAAAATAAAAAATGTTTAGTTTATTTAATTAAACAACTGGTGTAGTTATGTTTAAAGTGACTTTATTAAAACAAACTTAACGAACACGAGCCTCTCACTGTGATGAGATATCAACAAACAAAAACTGGTTACGTCATCGTTGTAAAAACATCACTGACGTATAACCTACCTATTTAATAGTTATGTAATAACTATTGATAACAATATAAGTACTAGATTTAGTGTGGTTACGAGATACGTGTAAGAGGACAATTGTATGAAGCACTGGGTACCCTTTCTCTCAAATGCGTCAAGTCATGTCGCTGACATACCATACGTACACGTGCATACTAAAAATGCTTGTTTTAAGAGTTTTTTTATACTAATAACGTAAAAAACCGCTTTAGTAATAAGTGAAAATAAAAGAAATGCTTAGTTATCAAGACCACCCAGCATCAATGTAACTTTCAGGAAGTTCCTGACATTAGTAGGCTAGCTAGCCGGCCGCCTTCTCTGCCTCTTTCTTCTCCAAGTGCGGTAGCTTCTGCCCTTCAGCTGAAAATAAATGAGATCAAATTATATAGACTATACTCAGAAAATAATAAAGTATCCGAGAAGATAATGCTGGTCAATTACTGGTTAGTTACTGATTGATTGACGTGACATCTGTGTGTGGAAATTAGAATGTTTCAGTTTTGGTTGATTCAAACACTGAATCTAAACATTGTTTGACTCGGGTCAACGGATGCGTAGGTACGTACTTATGTTATTTTACATAACGAGTATTCGACAAGTGCCAAACAAAGACTTAATATCTATAAATATCGTACGTATAAATACGTATCGCCTGTCAGTTTTTCAATAGTAGAGGTCACATTGCTGTAAACCAGTCAGTAAATATTACTGCCTATTTAAAAGATGCATCAAGGTCCATAGAAAATACATATTATTTCAATACAATACAGCAATATAAAAACATAAACAATATACTAAATTATTTAAAAACTACTTCATTCACTCGTAAAGTGTCGTGTGGGTCGCGGTATCGAGTGTCCGGTCTCGGAATCGTCGCGGCGTCGGAACACTACACCTCTCGGCCAAAATTCGTCCTTCATGAAGGGCGACAGATGTTCAGTCGGCATGCTCGCCACAAACGAATTGAAATTCACGCTGGCTACAGACTCCAGCCGCCCGAACCTCAGAGTGAGCTTGGTCTTGGCCATTTCCCACAGCTCCTGCTTCCTGGATTCAACCAACAGAATGGGAGGCTTATCGCTATATCTTAAATATTAATAACTAGAACCCAACCCAAGCACGATTTTTATTTGAAAAGGCTACGCGGATGAGGGGTGAGGTTGCAGAGGTGGTGCAAGGTAACCTACGTAACATTTGTCCATCAAGCCAGTAGAAGTATTTGACCGTACTCTGGGCATTCCTCATGGCAATTTCCTTCTCAGCGCTCTTAAGTGATCTTCGTAACACGTCTGCGGCTATGTTGGAGTAGTTCAAGTAACTGAAACGATACAGACAAAACTATTCAGACGATTAAAAAAATAACGTTTTACATCTCGTGGACGCAAATGTACCTACGCGCTGTAACTATATTTTATGGTATCGATTTTTAGGGTTCCGTACCTCGAAAGTATACCTAAATGAAATAAACCATTTACGAAGAACGTTGAAGCTAGCTGCTCGTACCATACATTAGGTTCCGATGAAGAAGAAATGGAATAAAAAAACTCAATGAACACTCTTTTAAATCTATAATCTCTATCACATTACCTCATTCATATTGAATCTACCTATGTGAGTACCTACAATTTAACAAGTAGGGACCGTAGAAGAGGACGAGAGAAATATAACAATAATAAAATACATCTTAAATTGGCCAGGCAGCCAAGAGATGACCAGTCCCAATTGATGGCGCCCTTTCCAGAACGTGACGTCCGAATTGGCACCATTTAGCTGAACCATTTTATAGGGAACCAAAAATAATCCGACACAAGCGCCACCATCAGCGAGACGTTGAAGTCAGCATGACGTACCTAGTACACACAACTACCATTCAAATCATCACAAACTTACAAGACATTCACCTACATAATAAATGTTCAAATGATAAGCTAACCAAAAATATATACACCACGAGAAAAGTGTAAATATGTCGTTAGGTATAACTGTATCACATCTCACTCTGTAGTGACTGCTTCACAGGAATGCGGCGTCTGATTGTGTTGAATGTACGCATTTATGGTTATTTGTAATATAAATAAAACTAAGGATTGACTTATAAAACTGCTAAAAAACCAATAAGATCTTAATATAATAGGATCGCTAATAATGGATACTACTACGATAATACTAATACGTACTTCAGTCCAGCTAATCTCCAGGAACTCATGTTCGATCACTTTATTATTTACCTTTAAGTAATGAAACTTTTATAAGCTAGATAGCATTTTTGGATTAGATATTTTTTTAAACAACGCAAATTTTTGGTTAATACCAGTAATTGCAGTAGGTAATTGTCAACTTCTTTAATGACTTTTCATAGAGAGACCACAATTTTGGCAATATGTCATAAGTTCACAATCGTCAATGTCAAAATTCCATCTATGGTCATGCCATGGAAATTGTGTGTAAACTAGATATACCTTTCTTTAAAAAAGGTTCTAGCCCTAAACTCCACATCCCGAGAAGGGTACTTCATTCGGTTTTAAACAAAGCTTTTGAGCAATGATACGTAAAAGAAATGAATTGGATAGCTTAGCTCCTCTCTCCTCTACTTTACGAAAAAATTACCGTAAAGATTTAGTGTATTGTAAGTAGGTTACATGTTCCGCATCAGGGACTTGTCCTGAAATCTGGTCAGGACAAGGTGACATTCAGATGACCGACCCGACCTCTGAATACAAAACACTTTGATATTAGCGCACTGGGCTCGGCAGCGGTTTTACGACGACGGTTATGTTTATACAGCGGGTAAATAAACTGAAAGTGGGAGAACACAAAGTTCGTCACCCGCCGGGCGGCGCGTTTTTAAGGTCTCATCGCATGCAGCAGCGAAGGACAATCAGCCAATCTATGAGAGGGGCATTTATACTGATCTAGTAGTAGATGAATTGTACCGTAACTACACCCGTACCCGCAGAACTCAATATTACTAACGACAAAACTTATAAATGTATCTAACTGTTATTTTCTGGACAATAAAAAATCTAGTTAAATAACAAAAAGCTGCATCATAACAAATATGTAACCATAGGATGGGTAAATGTAACCGGTACCTACCATATTCAATACAATTAATGGTAAGTATAATTGTCACTAAAGAGCTCATTTAAAATCTAGATGATGTTTTCCAGACCATTTTACAGCCATAAACTTAGTTACAATATGAGGATAAGAAAATAAAAGTCGTCAAATCATTCATCGTAGTTTCCGAAAGTATAGTATTCGCCACAGACGCTGCACACGATGGGACCGTCAGCGTCAGTAGGACCGATCGTATGCAGCGTCGGCGCCCCAAAAAACCCAGAAAGGCACCCAAAAACTCATAAATTAACTTGAGGGTTGTGCTCACGTCTCGTGGCAACTACTATTACTGTCTGTCTAACTGTTTGTTACCTCATCACGCCAAAACCGATAGAAAGTGATGAAATTAAATAACAAAGAGGTACCAGCTAGCTACTGATAGCTTGGAATTTGGATAAGACCAACAAGCTTTGTTTCACGAGTTCGTCCGTGTCCGCGATGACCTACATTCACACGGACGATTCTGTTTATAAAACTACGAAAGAAAACACTAACAGGACAAAAATTGTCTCAGACCGTCTGGTCTTTTTTTTATTTTTTGTTGTCGGGGTGGAAAATCCTCATGGATGTCCACCGCCCTGGGGAGGGCGGAGGGGTCTGTCAGACTCTTACTGACTAAAAACCACCCCTGTGTTCCCTTCCCACACTTACGCCGGGGATCCCGGGAACTGATGCGCCTTCCGCGATCCCCGACTGGTGCCGGCCCGCCACTGCGAGCCTCCTCAGGTCAAGGGAGGGAGTGAAGTGTTGGACTTCCTCCGCGACGTCAAATAGGGGCGCGCGTGGAACACTACGCGCCGCCGCCTCGGGTCCTGTTGAATCTCTTGTTGAAATCTTGTCGAATCCTGGTGACGGACGTCCCCAAGTCCGCCGCCCCTGGACCCATTCAGGGGGGCCGGAAGAGGGCGTTGTCCGCCTTTCGACGACGCCCGGTGCGCCTGCTGCGGGCCGGGAGAGAGGTTGTGATCTCACTTTCCCTTTCCGCAGCCTCCTTCTGCGAGATGACCGCTTCGCAAAAGAGGACCACCGCGTCCTAGGACTCCTCGCTGCCGACCATCGAAGTAACGACGGCCGACAGCGATAGGTCATTGCCTACTTTAGATATGATCGTCTGGTCTGGATCAACCTTTGTTCCGCGGAGAATGAACGGTAGATAGGTACTAATGTGAGCATTTTTGTCGACAACAGTCAACTTTTTGAACTCCGATGTTAATATAAGTCTACCAGAAACTCATGGCATTTTAAAATGAAAAAATATTGTGTTTTAAAGGGCAATAGTAATTGTCTAATCAGAATTTGACAGAAATAATCGCTGTTGAGTTATGTAGATACTTTTAGTTTGTTCTCTCTTATTAAAAATTCAATAACTTTTTTATTTTGGATTTTCATTGGCACATAGCTGCTTCTATTTTAGAAAAATAAATTAGGGTTCCGCCCAAATAAGGTAAAACCCCGTGATAAACTTGAGAAATTATTATGGAAAGTACGATTTACTATTCATTAATATTTATGTTGGTTTTTACTACAGCAGACAAAAAACAATATTAAAAAACCGGACAAGTGCGAATCGGACTCGCCCACCAAGGATCATTATTAATTATTTATTTACCTACTACAACAACATAGATAACTAGGTATTAGGTAATTATAATTATTTTAAATTTTTCGTTTCACAGACTTCGAAGACAAACAAGGAACGGTTTTTTTTATATTTTTCATTATAAATAAGAAATAATGCGCCAGAAATAAATATTTTTATAATTCACTTTCATTGTTTTCACATTATGTATCCCATTATTGTAACCAATATCGTGTAAAAACCAATTTGAAGACTGTCTATGGAATTTCTTGCGTTATTGCTGCATAGAGACCTACGTTTTGGAACGAGCAACTAGCTTCAACTTTTTGTATGGGTAACTTCATGACAATTCAAAAGTGCCTGTCAATGGTTTAATTGAAATAAATGCGTTGACTTTGATTTTTTATTAACTTCATGGGACCATAGACCTGAGGATACGGTTTGAATTTCAACTTGATACCTCCACGTATTCTCGAAATAAAGGGTCTTGACAGACAGAAAGACGGACAGACAACAAAGTGATCTTACAAGGGTTCCGATTTTTCCTTTTAAGGCACGGAACCCTAAAAATATCAATATCGTATAGTCTAATTTCTCCGGTATTGCGAACTTCAAATTTTGATTTCCCTTTTTGCCATGAGATTAGTTAAAGGTGTACCTACCAGAAGGTAAACCTTTAACTAATTGCATCTCTAATTCGGACAATGCAGATTTGGGGAATGTTCTCTATTCACTAAATTCTTCTTCACGTTATCAACGTGGCCGCTTATACATTATAGACTTCGTTTCGTTTTTGAGTCTTCTTTCAGACAAAGAAATTGGAAAGAATCGATGGAATCTGTCCTGTCAGAATCTGTCAAGATTTCTGTTTTTACAAACAATCTGCCAGTTTACTTTATTATTTGAAGCGATGTTTCGGATATGTAGTTCCACTGTTCCGCAGATAACTCTCAATGTACGAGAGTGGACTAAACTAATAACAGCTGCTCACTGTATGAATGGATGGAACCGTTCTCGTTAGTAAAATATTAGTTGTTGAGCTGCATCCCTGCCTTATCTAAAACTTTTTGCTATCTTTTTGTGTCATAACATACCAAAATGAACCGTTAGGCAGGGTCTGCGCTTGCCGCTCTGAGCGACGCCGTGTTTATTGCCTAGCTCTTACTGTACTGCACTTTCTGCTGTTCGTCGGCATTGAATAGTGGAAACACGGAGAAGTCTGTCTCTACTTTAATTAGGTACCTAATATCTATACGAGTTCATAACACCAAGTAAGAACCACTAGGTACTTATTCGCATGATTCGTATTCGATTGTTGTCATTTCCACAAAAACTTTGGTTGTCTTTTGCTCATAGTCCATGCGACGGGGACTGGTATCAATGTCAGTTGTTAATCCAACCCATGATTCAATTTGTTCCAATTTCAGATAGCAAATTCTCGAATTGGAACTATTCAAAATACGTAGGCAAGAGCGACACGCACGGGACAGACAATGAAACAGAACCGGCCTGCAAGCAGTATAACACATTGGCGAAAATTTTTAATTGTAACTGGCCTAAAAAATTTGGCATCGGCGATAAAATTAGCATCGTAGGCCTAGACGACGTTGGAATTGCTGTAGTGTACACTTTACTAGCTAAGGTACCGTAATAAAATAATTTCTTGCCTAATTCATTTTGCGTAGGTAAGGAGCAGAGCTCCAGAGCTGTTCCTAGTGAACCTGTTCCTAGGAATTTAGGCAATAGCTCATCGTCGACAGCCGATCGCATCATTACTTACCTGCTCTTACGTGAGCTTAAGTTGGTAATTAAAGTCAAATAATTATTTTTAATCAGATCATTAAAAGGCGCTTTTGAACATCATTAACAAGAAAAAGAATTACATTGAAATTAGTTCCCCATACGAGTACTAAAAAGTAGTTTCGTAAAAAGAAGAATAGGCAAGAAAGTCCATTCATACTTGAAACATATGTTCTACTACAACTTGCACAGGGGCATACGTGTATTAAAATCTATTGGTTTGATGTTATATTGCAGGGAATTACGAACAACATTTGTATGATTGATATGAATGAAGAGATAATGCTAGGTGAACATATAGATCTTCAATCAAGCGCCCTATTCCTTAATAACCCCAGGATTCAATCCAGCAAAGGTAATATTTTGTTAAACCTACTTACTCAGGTAGGTACTTGCTTAATGTCACTGTAGGTAATACCGAGGCCTCTTGTACACGGCACGTTTTCTTAACCGTACGGCGTGTTAACCGTACGGTTAATAAAACGTGTATACTAATACATGGCACGGCAAAGCGCAGTGATAGATACAACACTGACAGCCGTGTCTACACACGGCGAACTAACCCTAGGTTTACAAGCGACCGGCTCCAACTGACGGCGCAAGAGCCCGAACGTGCCGCATGAATCAACATCGATTTGGATTAACAATTTCCAAGGGCTGGTTGCAACTTATGCCAGAGTACCTTGGTTTAGAACACATTATACTTACATGTACGTACATATCGTTAAGAAGATGAAATGGAGGGGTGATCAAAGAAGTTAACCTAATAATCAATACTATTTTACTGCACTTAGATCCCGCGGAAACTCGCGACTCTAAAGTGTGTATCGTCACCTCTGGCACGTTCAAAGGAAAGGATGAACCTTTGCATGATTTTATCGTTCGGAGCGCTGGCATCGTCAGGGCGATCGTTGCACCGGTAAATAGATATTAATCACCTGTTTCCCCTAAAAATGTTTTAAGTTACCTAATATACATAGAGAAATATTTTGGACTCCTAATTCGGTTAAATTTTTCTGGTTTGTGCCTATATATGGACAAACACGTTCTTACAGGAGAAAGAACACGACCGATAAACCTAGCCTATTTATTGTCCCCTTGCACCCCAAAAACCTATTCTCATACAGAGAAGGCACGATCATTGATCACCGCGCTTGCTCAAGGCGGATTGGCCATTTCAGACTTATATTAATCTATATATATAAAAGAAAGTCGTGTTAGTTACACTATTTATAACTCAAGAACGGCTGAACCGATTTGGCTGAAAATTGGTGGGGAGGTAGCTTAGAACCTGGAGACGGACATAGGATACTTTTTAAGCGGGCCCCGCAGACGTTATCCTGCCCTAAAAATCTCGGTGCCAAAAAATAATTACTCTTTCCTTCATCTCTAAATCTATGTTACCCTGATACCTCTCCACTGCAAAGAGCCACATTGCTGTGTCGAGTGGACATGAGACAGGTAGGGTAGATAGGGTAGGGTAGGTAGGTAGGTCGATAGGGTAGGTATGTAGGGGTGGGGTACGTAGGATAGGTAGGTAGGTTGATAGGGTACGTAGGCAGATAGGTAGGGTAGGTAAGTAGATAGATAGGTAGGTAAAGTTTGCTAGGGTAGGTAAGCAGGTAGGTGGCGTAGCGTAGCCTGGACCTTGATTTTTGTACCGATTTTCAGGGCAGGACCACGTCTGCCGGGCCCGCTTGTTAATTATAAGTCTAGTTTTTGCTGACGATGTTTTCCTTCACCGATGTCAGTAATGTCCAAGATAAACTTAGAAGGTACATTATGAAATAGAAAAACTCACATTGGTATTTGTGCCCAGTTGCGAACCCACAGCTTATTCTGTAATGTAACTGCCGACAGGCATAATGTCATTCAGCCTAATAATGAAATAAGTTCCAGTTGACGTTTGAATGTGTGAAATTTTCCTCCTCCAGCTAGCGAAGCACAGTCCAGACGCAATATTCGTAGTGGCAAGTGATCCAGTTGATATTCTGAGTTACGTCACTTGGCGGATGTCGGGCATCCCCAAGCACCGGGTCATCGGAACCGGCACCTTGATCGACACGGCGCGTTTCCGATACCTGCTATCTGACAAACTAGGCATAGCGCCCGAGAGCTGCGACGCGATTATTATTGGAGAGCATGGTGAAGCAAATAGTGGTAAGATAATCGTTGCACTAGCGTTTAGTTTTGCAAAAAATAAAGTACGTAACGTAGTCCTCTTAGGAGGATCGAAGGAGGAGGTCATAGGGCTAAGTCGAGTTTTAGCCATTTAAAACCAGCACGTAGACCGTTACGCTTGGTGGGTTTCGGGATCTCCCGTGAAACGCATCGGCCCGTCTCCGACAGTATATGACCGATACCGCTCAGCAAGGCAGCAAGATGCACTAAGTAAACTTTACAAAGTAAAGCACACAAGTTAGAATTTAGCTATTATTATCTACAACAAAAATTATAATTATTTGAATTGTTTTTAGTTCCCGTGTGGTCAAATGTGAACATTGCTGGTGTTCGCCTCATGGATGTGAACCCTCGTGTTGGTTCAAAGAAAGACCCTGAGATGTGGCACGAAGTGTTCCAGGACGCTGTAAAGACTGATATTCTGGTGCGCCAGCTCAAGGGGACCGTGTCTTGGTCCGTAGGCTTGGCTGTGGCAGAGATCTGTAAAGCGATACTCTCGAACACATACGCTGTGTTCCCCGTGTCCACCCATGTTAAGGTAAGTCGCTCGAGTCTAGCCGGTCTACGTGATTGCTAGCAATGCGATCGGATAAAACTTTAGTTGAGTCGTAACGACGTCACGTAATATTTGTGTATATATCTCTCTGTTAATTGTGAAGGAACAACCATTCCTATTAATACACATTATAAAGTATTGTGTTTTGATAAAATATCATTCATAAAAACTAAGAACCCATCTGTGTTGTTGCATTCGGGTTTTTGTTTATTTAACCATTCTGAATCAATTCTTAACCTTTACAGTACAACTTTGACCGCGCTTGCAGCGACTGTCTTAAGGTTCATCATCATACCATCACGCCTGGATTCCCCGAAGGGTTAGGCAGAGGTGTACCAATGTACACCCACAGTTCGCCGGTATGTTTAAGTCCCATGTAATACGGGGCGAGCCTATTGCCATTAACCGGGCACAAATCCTAACTCCGAGCTGCTACTGAGAATTCCATAGAAGAACCCAATAACACTTTGCTCGACCTGGGAATCGAACCCAAGCCCTCTAGCGTAGCAGTCGCGCTTAAGACCACTAGGCTACCGAGGCAGTTTAAGGTTGTTTGTGAGTACACAAGGTTAAAAAGAGTTACCGTGTGAACTAAATGTTAACCTTAGTAAAGGTTAACATTTAGTTCCCACGGTAACTCTTTTTAACCGACTTCAAAAAGGAGGAGGTTATCAATTCGGATGTTTACATTTTTTTTAAGTATGTTCGGGCTTAACTCCGTCATGGGTGGACGGATTTGCAAAATAATTTTTGGTTTGACAGGGGTTTATTCTGAAATGGTCCCATTTAAATAGCATATAGAGATCTATGATGATGGGTTCCGGAGACATACAACGACAACTGCCTCGGTAGCCTAGTGGTCCAAAGCGAGACTGCTACGCTAGAGGTCTTGGGTTCGATTCCCAGATCGAGCAAAACGTGTTATTGGGTTTTTCTATGAAATTCTCAGTAGCAGCTCGGAGTTTGGATTTGTGCCCGGTTGGTGTCAATAGGCTCGCCCCCTATTCCATGGGACCTAAACATACCGGCGAACTGTGGGTGTACATGGTTACACCTCTGCCTAACCCTTCGGGGAATACAGGCGCGATGGTGTGTACAACGGAACTCTTCAAAAAAATTACAACAAATCGCATAAATATGCATTGTTGTTTGATGGGTCATCAGACTACAGAGGTGGTCCCATATAAATTTTATCGAAAGGATAAGTAGTTTGGTAAAAAAAAATACTGAAAGAAATATATGTCATCCAAGTAAACGAATTAGCGTATTCTGCTTTCTGTTGACTTTTAAGTGGTGTATTGTTAATTTACTTAGAATTACGATTCCTTCATGGATTTGGATGACAGGAAGTTATACTAAAAGACAACCGCCTTCAAAACCTCATGAAAAATAACTATAGCTTGGAAGTCGATGGCGATACAAAACAATAAACAGAACCATTTTTGGTCAATAGAGCTGTAGCCTTATAATCTGAGCCTCCGATAGAACATGATTCGGGATCAGATTGTCATAGAGCGTACTGCTTGATATGTATTGGTTTTACTTGCAGGGTGAGTACTCGATAAGAGATGAAGTATTCCTGTCGCTGCCCTGCGTTATCAGCAGGTCGGGCGTGGAAACCATCGTGCGACAGAACCTCACGGACCACGAGGGCTCGGTCCTGCTCCGGGGCGCGGATAACTTATCGCATTTACAGACGTTCACTCACAAAATAATGCATTGAAGCAATGAGTCGTCACATCAGTTTCTACGTAAAGTGATGAGTTCCGTCACAGTTTGTGCAACCATGAGTCAGTATAATATCATGATGATTAGAATAGGTACTTACTATATGTTAGTTTATTAAATATTTGTCATTTTTATTAGTTAGTTTGTTTTGTAATCGTGTTTACGATATCTGTACCTATTGAAGTCTACGCTTTTAGAACAATTGTGAATTGTGGCCCCTTAACATCATGATTGTAGTAGGCGGGGTGATAATAAATTATTTATTATTTAGTAAATTTGTGCAGTTTCTTTGTTAAATTTTAATATTGCTTGTTTCCCACGGGGGAAGACGCGGAGACTACGGTATAAAATAAACCGCGTTTCTTATGACATTCACAAAGTAACCTGATGTACCTGTTCTCACACCCAGCATATAAAATATTTAGCCAACTTTCAGCTTTTATTTTTTGCAATTGAAACTGATTCTTGAGCGGAGGTGACTGACCGTAGCCATGCATGCTCTTAAATGTTGCCAAATTATTTATTATCACAGTAAGCATCAATTACAATTATTAACATTCTAGACTTTTTTTATTCGATTTCAAATCTTACGAGGGAGCCATATAAAGTCCAAATTGAGCGGGAGACAAATGAACCTATTTCGTAAATTGAAGGCCTGTCATAAAAATGTACGATTGTTGCAAAACCGATCGTATGTTTAGGAATTATGGTAAGTTTTCGTGGTGGCACTGGTCATGATTCAGACATGCGCCTTGGAGTGGCATCCAAAACTAGCTGTTGAAGGTCACCTTGAGCGCGAAGCCGGCTGGCCCGCCGGCGCGACAGCACGCACGCCTCGCTCGTCCACATCAGCCGCGACTGCCGCGCTGCCGAGCTGCTACGTGACCGGACTCACGCTATGACGGAACAAGACAACACCTGTCAATTCACTTTCAATGTTAACCGGCAGCATTTAGGAAAGTGTTTCATCATGCCACACGACAGATAGTTCAACTGATACTATTCTCTTAAACTTCATCCTGGCGAAAGCTTTCGTCGACTTTCAAACGCTTTGAGTAGTAAGCACTGATCTATATCTATAGGGTTTTTGGACATCGGCCGGTAATTGAAGTCTTAAGTCGTCAGTTATTTTTATGAGACCATGAAAAGCACATTTATTTGAACGTTTTTTACAACAATCAAAATGAATTGAATCCAGTACCTATAAATCTATGAGACATTTTACGTTGTACCTTTACTTACAATGCAAAATGGAATGTAGGCTGGGCCACGGAGAGAGTTAATATTACCGGTTGTTCTTGTTATTGTCACCTACCTATACAAACTAGACGGAGAAGGTATCGTAGTCAGCAGTAGTTAGCAATGGGTCACCGTACATGTCTTGGTAAGGAAAATAATAAGGTGAGTACGTATCATACGCAAAACGGTTTATTCCATCCAGCTGAAAGTACCTATAGGTAAGTGTATAGGATCTTAAAACAGCTGACACAGAACTTTTTAATTAGGTACCTCGGTATAAAAATAATATAAATTTATGTGCAGTAGGTAAGGGTGCATTCACGCGGGCATGAAACAAGAGAACCAAGAAAGGGAAACAAGTGAACTTTCGGCAAGAAACCGCTCGCACATCCCATTCCCGTAGGTTCCACTCCCTTCCCGATGATGAGAGAAGCCACGGACGCTGTTCCTAGTTTAATACTCTTTTCTAACTTTCCTAAAACGATTTCAGGATCAATATGATAAAATTACTGTAATATGGTTAGCTCTTTGGCCATTAACCCTCGTGTTCTTGCTCCTGTGACCGTTTTGACCTTGATCCTCACACAATGAGCATGCGCGTAACTGACGCACCCTACTTTTTCGCGCGCACGCAATCACATGGCGGCACTCATTCGTTCGGTCGTTCACTCATTCAGTAAACATACCATAAAAGAAGACCGGTTTGAGCCGCTCACTAAGTCAGTCCTTGACAGTGGAGAAGTGAACGCATGTTGTCAATCGCTTTTAATAATACGCGAAAATAAGTTTTTTGTGTATCGACAATTATACTGTTTTGATTTGTTAAAAGTTTCGGAGATGGCTGAGAATAATTCTAATAACCATAGCAATGAGAATGGCAACAGTAAGTTTATTTAATTGTAGTACTTATTGAATTGCAGGACTAGGGACAGCTGACACTGCAGACGGCGCAGTTCAATGCAACTCGTACTTTTCGTGTGACACCATTAATTTTGTCGGCAATTGAGTCGAGTGAATACCATTGTGTAGGTACTTTGGAAACTGTTAAACTCGGAGCATTTCAGTATCTATAGTATAAATGCATAGATATTGCAATAAATAGTGCGTAGTAATTAGTACCTAATACTGCATTAAGGAAAACTTAATATTTAAAAGTAAGCTTCAACTTGTTAACTTTACCGTAATAATACCACAATAACATACCTATATTCAGTACAAATATTATAGTTGTGTTGTGGGGACGTTTCCTTCTGCTTTATATAATATTTTTTGTTAATACTTCAGTGTACAGACACTAACACCTATATATTTTATATACTAGCTATAATATTAGTTACGTGTTCATCCCATAGCATCCCCCCCCCCCCCCAGCTCGCACAGTTTGTTTTGTCTGGTGTTATTATTAGAAGTGTAAATAAAAACTGGTACCCGAAAAGTTCGCGTGTTCGCGTACACATACGAGCTTATGGCATTGCACCCGATGACATCATAACGACAATGTCTACATCTACGCGGTGGACGGGACATTGACTCCACTAGTACATACTTCTGTAGACATCAACGCACTAAAGGTCTACCAGAAATATTAAAAGACGCCTGTATTCCCCGAAGGGTTAGGCAGAGGTGTACCAATGTACACCCACAGCTCGCCGGTATGTTTAGATTCCATTTAATAGGGGGCGAGCCTATTAACGGGGCACAATTATCCTGATTCCGAGCTGCTAATGAGAATTTCATAGACAACCTCAATAACACATTTTGCTCGACCTGGGAATCGAACCCGAGACCTCTAGCGTAGCAGTCGCGCTTAGGACCACTAGGCTGCCGAGGCGGACAAACTATTGTTAATAATAGTATTATTATTGGTATTAGTTTGGTTATATGGTATTGCTTTTGTCGAAAGTAGAGCTTCGTATTTCCTTATTATTTTATCAAACTGGCCGTGGACGTACAACGATCGTAGTATCTTGTTTTTAGTCGGTACTATTAATTTTGACAAGACGCATGTTGCCACGACGTTCAATAGTGCGTAACAGTCACACTTAGGAGTCCTAAGCCTGGCTGCTACACTAGAGGTGTTGGGTTCGATTCCCATTTCTAGCAAAAAGTATTATTGAGTTTAAATATGAAATTCTCAGTAGCAGCTCGCAGTTAGGATTCGTGTCCGGTTTCTTAACTGCTTCGTTAACCTAGTGCTCCTAGCTTAGGACCACTAGGTCGAGCCAGTTACAATATTGTGACTTTCATATGGCAACAGTAACAGTCTAATCAGATTTTGAGATATATAACCTCTGTTGAGGCATGATTGTGGAGTGGAACTTCTTTATAGGAGGTTCCACTTTTCCAGTACCGCGATACGGTTATTTTGACGGGATTTTTACTGGCAGATAGCTTGTTATGAGAAGCAACTTGGGCTACTTCTATTTTAGAAATATAAATTAGGGTTCCGCACAAAAAAGATAAATCTTCTTGATAACCGACGATCGCGCAAGCAAAGTCGCGGGCATAAGCAAGTTAATAACAAATAAGTACGGAAGTGATACAGGACTACTTTATTTTTCATGAATATTCATGTTACTGCATGATGACTATATTATGACCTTGATATTTGTTGTCTGTAATTGCTAATTTCACCGGTATTGTAAACTACAAATATAGATTTCTCTATTTGCTACACCTATCTATTTTACCCTAGATTCAGTACTTCATTATACAATAAGCAGACGTCCCCATGAAACAGCTTATTTTGTTTATTTAGCAACAAAAAAATTACAACTTTATCGGGTCTGGTGAATCCTGTACAGAATTTATTGATGGTAACGAATTGGTAACGCATCTTAAACATTCTCCATCAAGAAGACTACGCAAGCGGATCGGGAAAAGCATTAGGGTGCTTAATTACAATTGGCCATGGTACCTACTTACTCAAGTGTGACTGTGAAGTCACTCGAGTACTTACTACGTGACGGAGGACGTGTACTACGCGTACATACCCACGTGCATGTACCACTAAAGGGCTTCGGGGAATTACTCGACCAATCTACTGCAACTAAGAAACCATTTTGTAAATCGCAACACGGAGAACTAAGTTTTTTTTTAAATTGCTTTGCCTCACTCTAGGGCTTTCTCCTGTATCGTGGGTGCGTTTACAAACATATACTCACATGCACAAACAGACAGACCCGGAACAATTATCTGTAGGCCGTACAAATATTGGTTCCGTGCGGAAATCCAACCCGCGACTCTCAGCGCAGCAGCCATTCGCTCAACCACTGCGCCAACCGTGAAGCTTTACTTTCTGTCACATTTAAATCTAGCGCAAATGATATGCAGTAACTTACTCACTGTAATTGCTAATGAGGAAGTATAGGGGGGGGGGGGGTACAAGGGTAAAGTTCTAAATCAAAATGATGCAATGAGTTGTGCGAAGGCCACGGTCATATAAAAATCCCGCGCTCCGACAGATTCGAGCCGGCAGCCGCCGTACTTGCACCATGAAACGTTTGGTCCAAACTGTCGTCATAAATAACCTGAAGAGGTCTCGTCAGAAGGAGGCCATGTTAACCTCACATATTAATGTGTTGCTAGGTAAGATGGCGACTATCAGGAAGCTGCTACAGTCCCGTCAGGAGAAGGTGGTGGACACGGGCAACAAGGTGACGGTCGTAGGGGTGGGGCAAGTCGGCATGGCGACAGTTTTCTCCCTGCTCACACAGGTAACTTGCATTGCGATATTTTTAATAATTACACGTCTTGCCTTGTTGGTATAGAAACCAAGTAGTAATCAAATCTCTTTGAAACGGGCTGTCTATAGGGTGGGTAGTACGTTGAAGGTCAAAGTTCCAAATAATTTGTAATTTTATTACGAAAGCAAGTTCTAAATGTCGTCATTTAACTGTAAGTATCCCCACTTTTTCTTTTTGTTGCGTACATGTATAACAGCACACAGTTTTGCGCAAATATTTTTTGTTCAAACTTAGTTTGCGTGGGTATCCTATGTGATGTGTATTTCCCACCAGAGGGTGGCACTAGAGAGGTATAAAGGTCGCTTTATTATGTGCAGATATTTCGTAGCTTTTTCAATGCCTACTATTAATAACCATTATAACTAACCAGGATCAATAATAGGGTTATGCTTGGCAAATGCATTTTCCGCGAACGATAATACCATAGTTAAATAAGTATCATTTTTATTTTTTACAATACGATTTCCTTAGCAATAACTGTTGAATGCAAGTATATAGGTACATTTCAACACGATTTCAAGTGTTGCAAGTGATGGCTGCTATATGTACCCACGCGTACGTCTACTGCGCGCTACTAGCGCACTGTTACACCTCGATTACGTCAGCTGCTCATAAAGAACTCATCCAGAAACAAATAAGAGTTGTTTTTTCCTCATCCAATTGTGCAGTTCTTGTAAGATTTCCCGGCACGTCGCGTAATGTTTATTGTTTTACATCATGTAACTTAATGTCGGGAAAAGTTGAATCAAAATAATGTTTATTTTTAAGGACAAGTAACAAAACCTCAGACCATTTGTCGGAAACGTATTGAATACCTACTTACAATTTGATGTAGGTCTGAGATTGCAGCAAGATTTTATTCATACAAATAATAAAAAGAAAGTTGGTCTCTTTGGTCGTCGTTGGTCTCGTGGTTGCAAGCGCGGCTGATGAGCGTGGGGTCCCGGGTTCGATTCCCAGGTCGGGCAAAAAGTGTTATTGGGTTTTTCCATTAGGATTTGCTCAGTAGCAGCCCGGAGTTTGGAAGTTGGTGGTATGACACCCCCGTGCCTCGGAAAGCACGTAAAGCCGTTGGTCCCGGCTGTCATTCGTAGATCTTTTTGCAGTCGTTACGGATAGTCAGAAGCCAGGAAGTCTGACAACCAGTCTAACCAAGAGGTATCGTGTTGCCTAGTAACTGGGTTGTGGAGGTCAGATAGGCAGTCGCTCCACGTAAAACATTGGTACTCAGCTGCATCCGGTTAGACTGGAAGCCGACCCCAATATAGTTGGGAAAAGGCTAAGTAGATGATGAAATAATAGAAAGAAAAAAAAGTTTAAAATCTAAAACCTGACGTCTGAATAATCACGATCTAAAAAGTATGTAGAAAATATTCTCATCTGAAACTGTGAGACGATAGCCGCGATCGTAGCACACGTTTAATTTTTAAACTTAATTTGTATTTATTCATTTTTGGGGTGTTATATACATTTTTGAGATGTGCAAGAGCTTGCTACAGACACTAAACATGATATGATTACTTTAATTTTATTTTTTGATTTGTTTTGTGTCCGCTGTTAGTCACCATTTTTATTTGATGTAAAGTCACGTAGCCTATAACCAGCGCACAATTAAGACACTACTAACGATACCTCATCTGTCAAATTGTGTTATGTAGGAAGTTATGAGGAAACAGATCAACATACACACATACATACACACTTACACACATACCGGTCAAAATTATAACCCGCGTTTTTGCTTAGTAGCCGTAATGGTCAGCTAATAAATTCATAATATTGGTTTGGAAACATTTTGCAGGTTGATAGCTACTCGGAACGTACTTATAGTTACATAATATATTTTTATTATAGGTAGTTGTTTACGGAAGTAAGGCAGAAATCGCGTTAGTTTAACTTTTGAACTATGTTAAACAGCAGTAGGTAGGTACAGCTAATCAACCATATGCCTATTAACAAGAAACAAAATGACTTAAAAGGAACCTATTGTACCGGATATATGTATGTACCTGCTAATTGACATACATCATTGCGAATAATAATTAAATTGTTGTCAAAGCACAATGTGTAGCTAAGCCGAAGCGGACACTACTTCGTCGGAGCATAAATTAATAGGTGTGAGTACCTACCCTTATTGTTACCATTGTTTATCTGAGAGCAAGTAATTCCCTCGTGGATCCCGAGTGTTTACTTTACTTTTATTTGTTCGTTAGTCGTACACATACCGAGGTATCTGCACTGCTGTTCTGTAAAAGTGTTTCTAGGTGCATTCAAGTCAGTTCAATTTATCATTGTGTTCGAATATAAACATCATAAAACATGAGTATTAAAATTAAAAGAATAATAAATAGTAAAAAAAGCGAAAAGTAAAAGCCTTTTTACTAAAAAAAACAAACGTCTTCAAAAACTAAAAAGTGAAAAATAACTTTACTTTGGCCAAAGCCGCACTTCCAAAGCTAAAATTATTTTTAGTGTCAAGTCAGTCGCTTTTTACTATCAACTTCCTGTCATCCAAATCCATGAAAGAACAGTAATACTACGTAAATTAACAAGACACCTCTAAAAAGTCACAAGAAAGCAGAATACGCTAATTCATTTACTTGGATGACGTTTATTTTTCATTTATTTTTTACCAATCTCCTAAACCAATTTCGATAATATTTGTATGGGACCAACTCTGAAAAAAAAGAAAAAAGATAATTTATTGTCTCGAATATTGCATTACGTATCATATCGAGGCAGCCCCAGTAAGTTAACAACACTTGTGTTGGGCCCGCCTCGCTCTTCCTTTGTTTTATTAATTATAACAAAATTGAGCTAAAAACTAAATATTTGTAAAATAAGCAAAACAAATTAAACTTAAGGAAGTCTAAAAGCAAACAGAATACATCAAGAGGTACTAAATACGTTTAAGTAATATTACAACTTATAAGCTAACAAATATTGTATTTCGCGCAGGTAAATAAAGTATGCAATTATTTTATCAACTCTCTAATCGAAAAATTCTAATTTTAAACTTCAAAAACATGTTTATATTGCTATACATTACAAACGAGAAACCGAAACACAAAATTGGCATTACTATTGAACAGTTATGATAAAATCAGTACGATACAAGGCGAATCCAAAAAGTTAATATAACCAAGTAAGTATTCATTCCAATTATTACTTATTTGTGGCAGCGTCCGGATGGGATAAACCGACACTTGTATTTATTATCCCTCACTATAATTTATGTCAGTCTAACCCACTGTTAACTACTACCATACCTACTATGTTTATAAGAACACCAGTAAACGCACAATCTGCACACTCAGCCCACTCCAACCAGTGTGTTCTCTGTATCCTCATATGTTAAAGTTTGCAGCCAGTCGGTTATGACGTTTTTGCAATTATGCAGAACCTCGGGATGAAATTCCAACCTGGCATTGACTTTGTTAGAAATATAAACAGATTAAGTTCCAAACTGGCGCTCCGCAAAAGCAGTACGAACCCCCGAGGAGTGAGCCACGATATCGTTCCGTCTCTTATTCTGTTTAGTGGAGCTATATGTGATAGTTTTGTGTAGGTAAAAGGCCGTGTTTGTGAAGTACTTATAAATTTAGTTTCGTTAGTAATCCGCTATTTTTATATGAGCCGTCTGTGGGGTGTCTGTACGGATTAAAATACATTACCTTTTTTTTCTGTGGTTTCTGCCTACCCCCATGGGAAAAAGGCATGAGTTTATGTATGCATGTACTTTTATAAGCTTTTTTCCAGCTCTAGCAATTTCATTTCTGTGGCACCTCCTCAGACAGGTAAGCAGTAAGTCATAACTGATTGTGCTAGCGCAATATGGATCTTATTGAGTATCAGTGGAGACATCACATAGCGTAGTGTTTAAAAAATCCAAATCAGTGTTCTTATTCGCGACATAATAACATCTATATGCAAGTGCCAAGATAAGCACCCGTCAATAATTACGCCCAAATATCTTGTGGAGGTGACCTGTTCGATGTTTTGAGATAGATGTAGTTAGTTTTTAGAGTATTAAGGGTTAGCAGATTGGCTTTTAACCAGCTATCTATAACCCCTAACCCACATTCAGCGTTAACGCCTACGGAATCCCAAGTTTCACAAGAAAAAACGACAGCCGTGTCGTCCGCATAGGAGAAGGTCTTACCGCCGCTAATCCTAAGGTTACAGAGTTCGTTTATATACACCAAATGCTGCGTTTTCTTCCACACTGAGTGCGTTACCTACTCTTACTTGCTGTTTCCTACCTCGAAGATAACTTTCCAAAAGTGAAAGAGCCGTATCTCTTATTCAAATAGCCGTTCTCGAGTTTTAGCGAGACTAACGAACAGCAATTGATTTTTATATACATATATAGATTATCCTAAATTAAATATCTTGTGTTTACTTTGAATTCTATTCACCGCGGAACACTTTTACAATATAGCAGTGCAACCTTGGAAAACAAAATATTTAAATATTCTGTCCTTCGAATCCCAACAAAAGTTCAGAGACTGCACGTGAGTCGTTGCTAAATTCGCTGCGTGCACAAAACGCACTTGACCAAATGGTGTGTAATATTTGTAGATAAGGAGATTACATAACATTATTTGCCACTGAATGAATTTACAAATTGAATGATTTTATATTTTTGTTGACGATATTAATCATTCGAAAATAAGTAAAATATTTGTATTTTTATTTTTTTTTAATTATTTCATTATTAATTCTATTTAAAAAAAAACTTTTGCATGCCTCACGGTAGAATGTATTGGATCCTTCTCTTACCTAACACCATACTTGTGCACCTACATTCATAGCAAATAAATTATTTCATTTTATTTCAATTAGTTTCATTTCATTTACAGGAACACTCGGTTTCGCGGTGACGTCAATCTCGGGTTTGACAATATTTTGGTCTACCCATAACGTGAATCTAAACAAAATATGGAAAAAATGTTGCAGAGTATTACATAAAGCGGCTACTCGTACTAAACTTACAAAAAATTACTGTAACTTTCATCATTTTATAAAGTCAAGTATCTGTTTGTAGGTAATGTCAAAATAAGGGCTTAATCCAAAAAAGCATTATTTTTTTGACCCAAAGCCGATTAGCCAAAACAAATGTTAATCTCCGACACATCTGACTTTCACTGGCAGATAACTGATGATAATATAAGAAGTAAGTTAGGTTTTTTATATGATTTCATACACATACATTCATACTATCACGCCTGTATTCCAATGTACACACACAGTTTGCCGATATATTTATTTATTTTCTATTTATTTATATGATTTCATGAAATATACCTAATTAGTGTGCGGCGCAAAAAACATACTCGCAGATAAGCGACAGTAAAGCGGGCGAAGATGCGGGCATGAGCTAGTGTTTTTACATTAACATGGCATTAACATCTTAATGTGTTTTTCACATGCATGATTCCATATACTGCGATTTTCCTATAAAAAATCCTTCGCTACAAACAGTGAGATTCATATCCTAAAACATTTACACCTAAGTACTTCGACATTTTATATAGGTAGGCAGGTTGGGTCAATTGCTACAGCTCATGAAGTACCTACATAGGTAGGTAATTATTCGAAATATTGTTTTCCGGTTGGCAATAGGCTCGCCCCCTATTACATCGGACCTAAACATACCGGCGAACTGTGGGTGTACATCGTTACACCTCTGCCTAAACCTTCGGGGAATATAGGCGTGATGGTATTGTTTTCCTAAATAATTAGCTTGATACTTACTTTTGTAATACTTGATGACTTTTTATCAACAATATCTCTTTCACCTAACTTTTGGTTAGCTGCGCTAGAACTGGACTAGGTACGCCTACTACATTAAAACGCACTTGGCTAGAATTTATACTGTCTAAGTTGGTACTCGTGTACTTACGGTCGTGGCTCGGGATAGCTTGTGCTCGTCGCTTGCTTAGTAACAACTAAACGAGTAAAATAAATAAGTCACGGCATAAGTTTCAGCTGAAACGTCTGTTTTTATTTATTTATCGCCACAAATAAAGGACAGCTCGTGTGTCGGCAAGACAAAGCAACAGAACCGGGCGCGGCGTGGTCACGCGGCGGCCCGACTGTGGCTATTAATGTTCCTCGTTCTCATTATTGATGAATAATTTCTATGGCATCCTTTCGTTGCTTAGTTCATTGTCCGGTCAGCACGATATTCTAAATATGGTGCGGTTTGAATTAGTTGAATTAAGAAAGACGTCTCTTCAGGTTCTCTAGACCAAGTATATGTTTACACTAAACTGTAGGTTAGTTAACATTCGACGGTAAAGTAAGTGAAATAATTCTACTGTCGATGTGTTCCCGCGCACCACTCCGCTCCGTCGCGCAGCTCTCGTGGTGGTCTACACAACATTTATGCAACGACTTTGACTCTGATATAGCGTGTCCGACTAACTTGTAACACTGACTTGCAAAACCCTCGATACGGTTTTGATTTCATATCTATTCCTGCATGGCCAGCTGCCTATGACAGTGTTGTTAATCAGTTTATGCCGTACCTAATAAACAGTTTGATTAATTTATCTATAATTATAAGTAGATACATTTACTACTTTATACACCTACTCCTTCGCCTAAGTACCTACTTGTTGAAAATCCAAGTGTTTTCATATTTAGTATTAGTGAAAATAGCCATTACAGTTTATGGAGGTTTATGAAAAATTATTACATTAAAAGTAAAATTATGTCTGCTACTAGCTTAGTATTTTAAAAATGAGCAAAAATGCGGTATCCATAATCTTAGACATAATGGGGCCATAACATCAAAACTTAAAATATTTTTTCCTAACAACGTACTTAGGGGGCCTCGGCTTGACAGTCCGCACACGCGCTCCTGAGAATGACCTACTCTCGGTTGTGGCATGCTTTCTTAGTGTGTTTGACTCTCATCTAGGTCTTACCCTCAGCCTTTTGTAGATGATCCCTATTGGAGCGTGCGAACACTCCTACCTCCCCGAGAGCATGCGGCCGAGCGCACATGAGTGTAGGCAGCGCTCGGCAGGCTTGGCTCGCCAGTCACTCGACCAGCGCGTGGCCGGTGCACTCCCTGTAATCTTATCAGTCACCAGTCGGATATTTGTGATTATAAAAATAAAGCCCAGTCGATTGCTGACATAACGGCTGAGTAGGTATCTGTCGATGCACACATAAAGAACTATGAGGCCAACATGCTTACAAGTGTTACACGCACACCTGTATGCCTTGATTTCAGTTCACGTTATACTTTTTATGGGTATTGCCTCCTGCCCTGATGTTCTTATATATAGAAACGCACTCTAATATTCTCATACATTTTCTTATGCTAGTTGGGTAGTAACTATGCATTAAAATCAAAATACGTACCACCTTTATGACTGCATTATCTTTATTCTCGAACAACAATTCACTCTGATAATGTATACCAATTATTTTACAATAACCTAGAGGCTACGCTGTTGTGCCGTGCTACGCTGAAAAAGCACATTTATCGTTGTTGGTCTTGATCAATAAAAACAATATATATAAGCATATTTATGTTACAATCTTTAAGTAAGTACCTAGCAAATCTAAAATAATCTAAATCTACTTTATTTTCGAGTAATACACACACAGATAGCTACATAATGTTCATTTTATTATGTGCAGTGGCCACGTGGCTAGTACTTAGTTATCCATGCAACGCTCATGATGTCATAAATCACATTTATTTCTCGATCAATAAAAATATCATAAAAAATAAATCCCGATAACACTGTGATATCGTTATCGATTAACTTATCCAGTTACACGAAACCCGCGAGATACTCTGCCGCCGGGTTATGCTATACAGTTGCGCTATAATACTTAAATAAAATAAAGTAATCTTTAACTCGGATAAGCAACAGCCATATGGGTTCGTAAGCAAAAAGGTAATTTATACCTATGTCAATAAACTAATCTATCTAGACACCAGGCTGTTGCTCAAAATGCATCTTTGAACAACATCAACTAACAAAGGAGAATCGTACATATTATTTAGATAAACTGTAATCTGCCTTCATCATTTAGGTTTGCGACGACGAAATCACCTTAAGACATTACGAAAATATTTGCCAGTCATCTGGTTAGTGACTTTATAATACGATTTGTTTAGGGCTCGATCTAGGAGCATATTATTGCTTGGCCAGCGCTGATGAAGCCATGAAGCCGCCACAAAATGCGGTGTCGCTTGTTCATTGAGCTTAATGTTACAGGGTGTGACAAACAACATAGTCATGGTGGACACGAATGCGGACAAATTGAAGGGAGAGATGATGGACTTGCAGCATGGATCCGCCTTCTTGTGCAACGCCAACATACAAGCCGGCACAGGTAGAGTGTTCCAATGGCAAATTAGAATGATTATTCTGTAAATATACCACGAGATCCGCATCTATATCAGGAGGCTACCGACTTGCCCTTTTGTACTTCAGGTGTTGAAGTTGAAGGGTTCAGATCCCCCATAGTTGTGCTCATGTCAGTTTTATTTTACTCCAGATTACGCAATCACAGAGAACTCCCAGATTTGCGTGATAGCAGCTGGCGTGAGACAACAGGAAGGTGAGGACCGCCGCAACCTAGTGCAAAGGAACGTGGAAGTACTTAAAGGGATTGTTCCTAAAGTAAGTGAAATGAACTACTTACCAACATACTTAACCAATATAATGTCATGCATGTCGGGTTTCCACATACGACTATTATAATTTTCGCAGCTACTAAAATACAGTCCGAACGCGATCCTTCTAATCGCGAGCAACCCAGTGGACGTGCTGACGTACGTGACGTGGAGGATCAGTGGCTTGCCCAAACACCGCGTCATCGGCTCGGGGACCAATCTAGACTCTGGCCGGTTTCGCTACCTGCTGTCACAGAAACTGACCATCGCACCCACCTCCTGCCACGCATACATCATTGGAGAGCATGGAGATAGCAGCGGTAAGTCGTACAGCTGTTCATCTTTTCCTGTACCGGCTAGCAGTATCTAGTCGGTATGGTCCAGTTTAAAAGACGCGCGTGTTACATACAGGCACTGGAGATTATTCTCTGGAGTAGCAACGGTGACCATTTTACTTAGGTGGACGGCCTATTGGCTGTTTGCCAACCATGACTCATCAACAGTTTTGCGCGAGTATATACCTAAACCTATTTTTAAATTTCAACCTGCGTCTGCATTGCCTCCTGAAAATAGGACTTCAACATCCTAACTCCAGTTGGAACTATATTCTGGAACGTGATTATAAGAATTTGGTAAAATAGGGACATTTCCACAGTCCCCGTCTGGTCCAGTGTGAACATCGCTGGCGTGAGGCTCCGGGACCTGAATAAGAATATCGGATTGGACTCAGATGATGAGAACTGGAGTGAAACCCACGCCCAGGTCGTCCAGAGCGCTTACGAGGTCATCAAGCTAAAGGGCTACACCTCCTGGGCTATCGGACTGTCGCTCACACAGATTATAAAGGCTATCCTGACCAACGCGACCAGTGTGCATGCAGTCACTACCTGTGTCCAGGTAAATACATTTTTTATTAATTAATTATTTTTCAAAAAGGCGTGTGTTTATGTGTGTGCCTGTATGAGTAATATTTTTGGACACACCTGTTCGTAAAGTGGCTCTTATTCCACCGCGTTTAAGATGACTATGTGGTGTATTACTCAAACGTGATTCTTATATTGCACTACCGCAGTAGGCGGGAACGACTTTCTTTTTAATTTTGACAACAACTGATACGGTACAGGTCTTGGGTTCGATTCTCAAGTCGAGCAATGTGTTATTGGGTTTTTCTATGAAATTCTCAGCAGCAGCTCGGAATGACGTGTACTACGTTATACTAAAGCGAATATTGATCGTTTGCCGCATCAAGTATAGATATCGCGGTAAACGATCAATATTCGGTTCAATCGCGTAGACTTGTCAAGTGGACTTGATCGTCTCGCGGGCACATTAGGATTTGTGCCCAGTTAATGGCAATAGGCTCGCCCCCTATTACATGGGACCTAAAACATATCGGCAAACTATAGGTGTATATTGGTATACCTCTGCCTAACCCTTCGGGGAATACAGGCGTGATGGTATGTGTATAACAATACTTTATGACGAACTGTAAAAGTGCCGACAAAAACGGTTACGTATCATTTCAATAATATTTTTTTTGGTAACGATGTGATTTATGCTTATTAACTTCTTCTTCAATGTGTTGAAAACCGCCGCATGAAGCACGCGGGCATTTATCACTACGCCCTCGCCTTCGGCTCGATTTGTATTCTGCCTCGGCTGTAATGAAAACTTACCTCACTCGTATCAACAATAATTATCAATCATTAGTCCATTACGTATGACCCGAATCTCATTTTGATTAAAAATTAAATTCTTTTTTCGTTCCTGGAACGATAACAAATATATTTTCTTGGCAACGTTCCTAAACCTGTAAAACTATTAACACTCATCTCGTTCGGCTTTTATCATATTATAACCTGTCCGTGATCAGATTTTACCAAATAAATTTCCTTTATTTATCTTTACATTTGCTAAAAAAATAAGCTTTATGTATAATATTTCTTTTTTTGGAACCATTTTAACGGTAACGATACACTCATAATTCCATAGATACCTACCTGTTGTTAATAAAATTGTTAATCTAGATGTGACAGTACATGTGATTAATTGAAAATTATTAATAAGTACCTCATGATTTGGTCAGTGAATATAAAATTGAAATTTATCACTTTCATTCACTACTGCCATCGGTAATAGTAATAAATCAAAATAAGAAATAAATTATTTTTTGTCAGAAATGTTTATATATTTTGTCATCAACTTATACCGCCTAATTTAAAGAGCGAGCGAGTTCAGGGCCCGCCGTCCCCTTCGTGGTTATTTCTTTGATGAACCATTGAGCGGCTCCTAATACACGTTTAAGCAGTGTTAAAGTGTTCCTAGCGTAAACTATGTTTGAAAAACTACATTTATCAGTACTAAGGTTACATTATTAATAGTCATCGAAAAATGTAATTAATTTCTTACTTTTACCTCGACGTTCGGTATTTATTTATAATGATAGACAATTATTACTTAATTATTTTTAATTAGTCGCACTCACCGTAACATATTCGTGTACCTATGTATAATTATGTTTATCTAAATAGCAGATAATTATAAATCACAGCTAAAATCGCAGCTTCTCGCGAAAATTACATAATAAAGTATTTAGATCTTGATTATTATGGCTAGTTATTGTCTATTTGCAGAAGAATGTTGTAACATAAACAATGCAGTCTTACATC
This sequence comes from Caradrina kadenii, assembly GCA_947462355.1. Taxonomy (NCBI): domain Eukaryota; kingdom Metazoa; phylum Arthropoda; class Insecta; order Lepidoptera; family Noctuidae; genus Caradrina; species Caradrina kadenii. The sequence goes on along the minus strand of OX381672.1, from coordinate 24,210,600 downwards.
TCGGGTTAGGTTAGCTGTCCAATCCAAAACTGTAGGAAGGGAAACCGGGTTGGTTTTTACCCCAAACAGACAGAGGATTGTCCAGCGCTGAACAAAAACAAAAGTCTATCCATGACTCGTTTTATTTCCAGTAATAGTTGGGCCTTTATGGAAATTATTATTTTATCTAATACTTACATTATAATTTGGTTTGACAGTCCTTCTGGTACTGTTCACGTCGTAGGTAAAATCAAGTTTTTGATCAAAAACCTACAATGATTTAGTTTCATGATAAAAACCTGTCGGTTGCTGTTTCTTTCAGTCAATAAAACCATTAGAGACAATAAAAACTGATTTAGTTGTGCTACAAAACTTAGTGACGGAAACAAATCGCTGCAAAATCGACTCCACGTGGTCTTGTCTGCCCTACCCCTAGAGTGTAATTTAAGCCCGCGTAGGCGTGGAAAGGCGAGGCGCCACGCGAGCTGAGGAGGAGCGGGCGGTTGTGAGCGTTAAAACCATCGACGACGATAAGCTCACGTGAGACCGCCGGAGCCCCGGAGCGCCGGAGCGTGACAAAAACGCATGGCTTTTGTAAAAATGGGTAGGATAAATTCCTGTCAACCAAAGTCTTCCATTTGATCGCTTAAATTTTATTATAAACTTAACCAAGTTCAGGTTTTTATTAAAAAAACTGGATTGTGCCAGGTTTATGTATACAAATAAATAAAAGTGAAGTGTCTGTTTGTAATTGCAAATTACCTGCTTTTCACTAAATGCATATGAAAGTATATACGGTACTGACATAAAAAAAAACCATTTAAAAAAAAAATCTGTCTGTCTGTTTGTTCTGGCTTATCTCCGAAACGGCTGGACCGATTTTGACGGGACTTCCACTCGCACATAGCTAATGTTATAAGAAGTAACTTAGGCTATTTTTATTTTTTATTTACTTTAATTTAAAAAAGAGGGTTATGCGAAAACTAAATTGAAACCAATAAAATAGTGAACGCGAACGAAGTCTCGGGCAACAGCTAGTGATAAATTAAAGTAACAATTCTTTCGTCTGCCGGCTCTTGATCAAAAACCACATTTTATCATAAACCTGCGACATTTACGTTACAGAGGCGAAACAATCTCAATTAAAATCTTTCTTCATCTTCTAAGCAACCGTGCTGATTGTTTTGGTAACGATCGTGTTAGTCTATGATAGTCGTTCGACTAATTTGTAAGTTTGGTTTTTACTGATCAGTTTATTGCAATGGTCCCAGGGGGAGCACGGCATCACGGACGAGGTGTTCCTCTCGCTGCCATGCGTGCTCGGCCGCAACGGTGTGCTCGACGTTATCCGCCAGCCGCTGACTGACACAGAGAGGCAGCAGGTGTTCCAGTCCGCTACCCTCATGGCCGAACTTCAAGCCAAAATCAAGTTCTAGATCAATCTTCAATATTTGTGACAAGGACATACTACATTTTGAACTAGATTGAGAGCTGCAGCCATTAGGTCCCAATAATTCTGAACAAGTTCAGCTTTCTGTATAAAGTATTAAAGTACAAGAAATTATTGCCTATTGTATTTAAATTATTGTATCTCATTTGCATTGCAGATTATAACGTGTTTCGTGTGATGTGGAATTGTGTTGTTTTGTGTACCTATTTAAGATGTTTGACTACTAAACGGTATATAATATAATTTATAGTGTAGGTACGCGCTTTAATTAGGTGATTAAGGCCTTAATAAATAAACGTTATGGAGGCACGATTGACCGGTGTGCTATAGTGAAGAGAATAATGCTTAGCTAAAGCGTGTGCTAAGTACAAAACTCATTCATCTCGGCTTTAGTCTTATCTCACTAAACATGCACCACCCAAGTCTGTTACGAGTGGATCTTTATAAAACTATAATTTATGTTTACGTGTAACTGCATCTGAACTCCCATAAGCATTGCGTAAGACAGAGGGGCGTGAGGAGCGCTGCAACGCCGTCGCTACGGACTAAGTAATTCGTTACCTTATGTTTTGTATATTCAGGATAAAAAAAATATTCGCTTCTGGTATTCTTTTAAACGTGTCACTTTAATTATATATCTCCTTAATAAGGAACCCAACAGGCGACGACAGAGACGTCGTCACCAATCTGTTCGTCCGATATTTAAGTTGGTTGATTGTTTTTGTTTCAGATAGTCTATCCTCTAAATCTGATGTTTAAATTAATATTACCGTAGATATAATTTATATTTTTGATCTAGTTTACATATTTATAAATGGTTTTAATTAATCATTACGAATTAATCGTCGCGTACTTATTCAAAATGTTTTAGATTAGTAACTAGAGATAAACAAATAGATTTTCATATCTTATTGTGAAGATGTTTACAATATTTTGTAATCTTAATCTTTTATCTATACGATATCCTATTATGTAAAATAATTTCGTGTAGGTACCAATTACCTAGAATTTATGAATAAATAAATGTTTATAAATATGAAATAAATGTTTCATTTCCTACATCTAGAATAGGGTATAAAAATAAAAATAAACTATGTTTTTTCAAAATTATTTAATACGATTTTATAATATACATCAGCATTAGACAATATATCTAGAAATGACACTGGCGGGTATCTTGCTACTTATTGATACAGATTTGAGGCATGTGGAATAAAAATATTGAATACCTTCATTACATTTTGGCGACACCGGCACTAACATGGGCGGTCCGGGGGGGTGACCCGGCTCCAATGTCGCTTTTTGCTAAAAAGCTTCTGTCACTTATCAACTTAGATCACAAAACTTTGGTCTGATCCCTTCAATATAATGGAAAGGGATTCTGTAGTTATTTTTGAATGTTGCGTAATTGTGCTATTTTCGCACTCGTGCGCTTTTATCTTGATTTCTATGTTTCATGTAGCGACTTGCAGACGCCTTGGGACGCCTGCGTACTAACGTCAGCGGCACTCACTGACTTGTACTAGTTTAGGTGCACACGCTATTGGATGTGCATGACGTTGTATGCACATGTGTCCAAGCGAAACGCGATAGCGACGAGAGCGCACGAGTGTGGACAGACCTGTTGAGAGTAGAGCGCGCCGTTACACTGTGGTGAACGCCTTCATAACGGGGAAACCGTCCAAATTGATAACTTCGGATGAAATATTTTCAAACTATATTAAACAAGTCATGATTGATCACTGATAACGGAACGCGCTTTTGCCTTTCATGTTCTAACTATTCATATTAAAAGAGGTCTAATTTAACAAATTAATATTTTATAAAAAAACGTAATTCAATGGTGCACATAATTACAAACGCCAAAATGCTATTGAGCAAAGGAAAAGGTAATGGTCGTTTATGATAATGTGAAGCCGAGCATGTCGGTAGAAATGTGTTCCATATTGATACAATTGCGATGCACCCCACTTGTGTGCCATTCTGTTTACAATTAACAAGCAGTATACATTATCTTAGTGTTTGCTTCGTTTCCGTGTTCATACTTGATCGAGTCGAAAGCTTACAATCGTCCAGGGTAATACATACGATATCTAAGGTTACGAGTTACATTTGGAAAGGCGTCTGGTGAGCGTCAGAGCGCACAGCGGCAGTGTAGCGTACATTCCGTCGTTACAACTATGATATAGGTACTACATAATATCTCACGTATATACTATAATGCGTCGCGATACATCACACATACACCATAAAAAATTGCATTTTGGTCAAAAATTAGGATAAAATGACGCGCTAAAACTTAATTCTATATACAATTCATTAGTGTATAATCAATTTATTATTAATTTAACAAGTACATGCGATAAGATTAGGAATAAGCACGAAAATTTCATTTTTAGCATAAATCACAGACACTTTTCTTTAAAAAACGGCCACTTTAGGAATATTATTAAAACTTTACAAATCGCCAACATTTGTAATTGGTTCATTCGAGTTACAATATGCGGCCTGTTGCCGTCACGTCTCGCCAGGCTAGCTGATTGCAGCCTGCAGCCGGCAGATAAGTCATGATTGTTTTAAATCGGCAAATAAGTTGCGAACAAATTTCAAATAACTAAAATACCAAACTCAATAGGTGGGCACATTGACTACAGAACAATTACAGTACACTACAGCTTAGAGAAAATAACGTAATCCTATTGAGTGCATATTGAATAACTTCTACATTTGGCTAGCGCCTCTGTTCCTTCACTACTTGCACATTAAGTGTGAGCTACGAGAAGAATGGTCGTTTACTGAAATAAGTTGTTAACTGAAAACATCGAGTAAGGCAATGTTTCCGTTTCGCTTCAAACGTTGTCATCAATTCAAGAAATGACGCTTCGCTTGTCGTGTCTCACGAGACGTCGATGCATGCGCGTTATGACATGACATTCAACAATCATGTCTAACGCAGTCGAATGGGTGTTGGTAATTCCACTAGAATTGTACTTGATCACTTGGAACCCGGTTGGTTTACCTTGCAGACTTGTCTACTAGTGATAGTAAGTGATGGGTGGATGTAGTTGTTGAGCAAATATGCATCGAGATGGTGCGGCTAGCGAGGTCCCGGTACGGGGTCGGTGCGGGTCGGTGCGGCGGCGTCGCGTCAGGTTTCGTTGGGCGAGCGCAACGAGTGCAGCGCATTGCCGTGGCCCGCCGGCCGCCGCCGGTCCAGGAACGTCTTCAGTTGAGTCGCCGATAGTGCTGTTGTTGGCGCCTGGTGAAAGGGTTATAATTTAACAATCATGTCATTTTTAAAGCACTGGCCACCATCACCGCTTAACAACAGTACTGTTCCTACGATTCCAGACAAACGCCGGTTTTTTACTACATCAGGAGACGATAGAGACGAGCGCGGATTTTGGTGCGATATTATTATGATAAATCGTATGATTAATAACTTTTAAGTGTAGCCCATAGAGGTAAAATATATTAAAAATAAATACACGTGGCGTACAATTCACGTGGGTACATTGAACTTTGGGAAAAGGCTGCATAAATAGTGGAAAATCCCTGCCTCCTAAACTAGGGAAACCCTGTGACATAGGAGTCAGTGTTCTACTGTAGCTTCGTGTACAAAAGAAACCTTTATTTATCAAAAGATAGTGCCTTGGTGTAGCTACAAATAAAAATGTATAGGTATGTGGGTTAAAACGAGGGGTGGGGCAAGGGGGGGGGGGGGGGGGGGGGTAATGTGTGGTGTGTGGTGTTGTGATGTGGTGTAGTGAGTTGTGATGTGATGTATGAGATGGGCAAATGGATTTTGATTTGTGATGGAGTGAGAAGAGTGTTCGTTTCATGCTGAGGTGTCCTATAGTTTTGGTTGGTTGCAAGAGATTATTATTATTACCAATTTAATATAAAGTGCCTAAGTTGTTCTAGAAATGAGATCTTCTGTACGGGAATAGTCCTGATTATACAGCCAGTTATGCAATTTGTTTTTTACTTCGTGTTTGTTCAAACTGTCTAACCGGATATACCTGTTGACCCTTCTGTAAATAAGTGAGCTTATTACGTAATACTGGCGGCTGGCGAAAGCTGTTTTGTGAGGGACGGATGGGCATGCCGATTTTGCTTTACGGGTGGTTGGATCTACCAGAGGGACCTGGCTATCCTTCTTGAGGACGGCATTGAGCACGAAAAGCTGTCGCACAGTAAGTACCCTACATTCCGCATACAATTCACTAGTAGGATATCTGTACGGCTTACTGAGCATCACCTTAAGCACAGCCCTCTGGGCGCGCTCCAACCCAAGCAGTTTAGTCTTCGCGGTGCCGCCCCAAATCGGAATGCAATAATTGATGACTATGATATTGTATGTTATTAAAACTGTCTTATGACCGACCTCGTCAAACCACGTGTCTTGCAGGGCGTCGCGGGGCGCCAGGCGGCGCGCAGGCGCCGGCTCCAGCAGGCCGCGGATCATGAGCTGCGCTCGCTCCGCCACGCCCGCCCAGTGCTCGGGAGGGAAGCAGTAGTCACACTTTATGATGTTCGCTGTAGTTTCCTCTATAGACTCGTCTAGGAATGGCGATAGCTGGGGAAATTAATTGTACTCTTAATAACTAATAAGTTTTATTTATTGTGTACAGAAACGAAGAATTTTACTGAAAATCCAAAAAAAATAAAAAGAGAATGTTATAGTATTCTGCCATTGCATTAACGTTCGACTGTCAAAGGGGATTCATAATTTTGCTTTAGACGCTGGCAGAGTCATATAGCTGCATTTTGATATTATCATAGTGGTTTAACGATGCGGCGCACATGAATCTTGAATATCTAACTTTAATACAATTAGTAGCAATTACCCCTGTCAGAAAAACGTATAGGAACACGCCGGCAGCCCAGGCGTCCCACGCAGACGCGGGCGGCCGGCCAAGCACGCACTCCGGCGGCGCAAACTCGAGCTGCGCCGGCGCCGGGGGCAGCACCTCCCGGCCCGCCGTCCCAGAGCCGCCCTCACCCGTCTCTACTGCAGAGCCCAGATCGACCAGCTTCAGTTGGGGCACAGGCCCGCCTAACTCTATTAGTATGTTCTCAGGCTATAAAAGAAAAATCATCATAATTTATCTTTAAATCTTGTTTTGGTCGAATGAAATAGATAAATTTTACAAATTCCGTCACTAACACCCGATTCCATGAACAAAAATCAACAATGTGTCAAAATTAAACGAATATAAAGTGATCGGTTGGCAGCAGATAGTTCAAGCAGCCGTTTGACTATTTTGTAAGTATTCACGCTCGCACACCGACGTTAACATCGTACGCGAGTTGCCGCGACTTAAAGTGGCTGCTTCGTGTGATGTGGTAGTGGTAGTGGCTGCTAACCTAACATTAAACTCACCCTAACGTCAAGATGTGCAACGTTGATGGTGTGTAGCCAGTCCAGTGCGGACAGCAGCTGCCTCGTGTGATGTGCGACCATCTGTTGTGTGTACATGTGCGGCGAGCAGGCGGCCCAGTCCAGCAGTGGCCCGCCGGAGACCATCTCGAGAACTAGGGTGTGCGCGCCTGCGCGGGGCACCTCTGCGAACAGCGCCATCGCACGGACCACGGCGCCGTGCGCCGAGCGGGACAGGATGCGGTACTCCCGCATCGCGTCCGCGCCGCGACCTGCCAACACCTGCAAGTCACAATTTCAGCGCGGTAATGTGCACGTTCAACAGGGAAACATAATTAAACATGCAAACAAGTTTCCACAATACTGACCTGTTTTAATGCTACTCGTTGCCCGGTTCCAGTATCCCTGGCGGCAAGCACCCGTGCGGTGCGGCCGCGTCCGATCTCCTCCTCCACGCTGTATCGGCGCGCAAACTGTTCGCGCTGCCACGCGCCGCCGCCGCCGCACGCCGCCGGGCCCGACGCATGGCCGGCCGCGCCGCTTCGTGCGCAGATCAGTCGGAAACTGTACTGTCCAGCCGGGAGCTCCTCCAGCGCCAGCGTGTTGGCGGCAGCAGGAGTCTCGGTGGCGCGGCGCCACTCTCCCTCACCTACCCGGCAGTACTCGAGGTGTGCTGGTGCCGGCTCGTCCCATTGCACTACAAGCCCCCCGCCGGGATGCGCGCGCACCGCGGGCACGCCGGGCGCCCCGCCCGCGCCCACCGTCAGCCGCGCCGAGCTTTGCACGCCGCCCAGCTCATTGCTGACGAGGCAGCAGTACACGCCGGCATCAGACGCGCGGCATGCGTGTATGGTCAACGTTGCCAGCCCGTCTGGACTCAACGCAATAGCGAATCGGCCGCCGTGGCGCAACGCCCTGGTCTCAGGCGCCGTTTTGCGCCAGGAAGCGGACGCTCGCGTGGCGACCGCGCGGCACGAGATAGTGGCGGAGGCGCCGGGCGCGACCGTCACGTCAGACGCCGGCTCGGACAGCTCGGGCGCGCGCAGCTCCGTGACCACGCCCTCGGCACTGGGCTCGCCCGCCCCGCTGGCGGCGCCGGCGCTGGCGCTCGCACCGCGCCGCAGTTTGAGCCCCCACGGCCGCTTGGACAAGCCCTGTCGTATGCAGACGGTGTAGACACACTACCGACGGAAGTGGCCGCCCTACATCCCAAGCGTCGCATGCATGCTCACCCGCGCTCTACTCCGTCGGCATCGTCCGATTTACGTTACAACTACTATTTACAATCAATAAATTAAAAATTATAGTCAACGGCGGTTATTCCAAATCACTTAGCACATAGTTGCGCGACAGTCAAGCGGTCCGCTATCACAGTCTATGTTAGAAATGCATTCCCGTGTATATCATACCTACAACAAAAGAAATATAGACAAGCGTTAAATAAGACATGCAATAAAGAAGAAAAAGCTGAACACTAAAGATTATAAAAGTGAAATAAAAACAATACGTGCGTAGAAATCAAAGCTCATGTCATAAACGGGCGCTACTCCTGTAGGTGCACCGACAGCGTAATCACATGCCTTCAGAAAGTGTGCTTGGTTGGTCTACATCAAAGTAACTACATTTACTAATAGGCAGGCTGGATCACATGGGACAAGCTTTCAAGTTAGTATAGGTATCCATGGGGGGTGTAACCATACGTTGTCGATGGCTATAACGTCATTCTGTCTCGTTTACATAATATTTCTAATAGTTATAAAATCGTGAGTTTCGTGTGATGTACCACCATTGCACAACACAATTCTAACAAGACCTCGCAGCACTCGTGGGGGTGCTGAGTTAATACTGGCAGGAACAGTGCCCAGCATAAAATAGCAGTAGTACTAGTAGCAGGCAGTATGACGGGCCGGTGTCCGCAACTCACGCCTCGGCGCGTACAGTGCACACGAAATAGTAGGACTAAAGAAGAACTCTTGCTTACATTGTACAGCAATCTTTTTTTGATTTGTATATACGTATGTTTCTACATTTCCAAAGCATGAAATTTCAAATAATAGCTTTTCTAAAATGTATGTACAAAAATAGTGTTCTCTCCGCAGTTACGTGGTAAGATTCACGTAGACGGCCGTTGCACCCTACTTAGTGGCGGCGTGTGCACGCTTGTGACGGTGTGGAGGACGGATTTGTGAGTTACTTTCCCACGTGCTGGCATGCTGACTGGTGAACGAGATAATTCAAAACTTTTCCTTTTCAGTTTCACCTAGGTTTCCGTCATGTAAAGTAGTAAGCAGCATCAGCCAGAGACATCAAGGAAAAAATCAGCTTTTCTATGACGCATATATGGCTATCGGGACGGTGTATATTATGTCGGAATCTCAGGTACAGGTACCTCAGACGGGCACTCATTACTAGTCTAAAAGTGTTGTGCAGTTGCCAACTCAGCTGATAAGGATAAACATCGTAGTGCTCAATAAGATTATTGTTGACATTCATTACAAGCAGCGAATCAAACTAAAAAGCGATCGGGACTGATATAATTAGGTTCTATAATCTCTAATTACTTTTGCTGTGTATCACCGACCTTATAGCTTCCGGTTTCAATGAACGAATATTATCGTTTTGATGAATGTTGCTGAATGTATTATTCCACAATTATGTGTCAAATGATAAATTCAGCATCAAACATGTGTTACAAAGGCTTCTTGACGAAGTCTTCCTGAATACAAGACCGCATAGTATTGTTATTATTTCTTAATGTTGCTTATGCGATTCCTTCAAAATGGTTGAGCTGAACAGAGCTGATCCAAGGTCAGGTTCGTGAACGGGCGTCTGTTGGGACTCGTCATCTCTTAACTGCCATGGCTTACACTTTTACTTATTTCACTGTTATATTTTGCTTCACCTACTTGTTTTCACTTATAAAAGCAACAAGAATAATGCAACCAGGAATTTGTAAAAAAAAATTGGTTATAAACTGTGTTCGGGGAGTTTATTGCTTGTTCTTCTCCATGGAGACCACCTACGTTTTGGAACGTGCAACTAGCTTCAACTTTCTGACTAACCACCGACTTCTTGAGAATTCAAGAGCGTTTATAAATGGTATAGCCTCGATAAGTGTTAAAACAAATGCTTTAAACTTTGGTTGGCGGCCGAGGTCACCGCTCCCTCACCGCGTTCTCAAGTGCTATAAGCCCTCAAGCTCCGCTTACTACAACAATAACTGCCTACTGCGATCTTTGAAAAATGTTACCTAAATGTTCATTCAGGTAGATTCTTAGATAGTGTCTGTGGCTTCGTCTCAAGTACTAGAAGTTTATAACGCCAAAATGTCTCTATTTGCACCTTTTTCCTTTCAGGCTGAACTCAGTATTTAAATGCTATACAGAATGCCCCATAGGCTTCTCCTAAGTTATTGTGACGTCATTATTATTTGTCTAGGTACTGCTTATCTGACCACCAGAACCTAGTTATTAGGTAATAGTGAATGTGGGCTACCATCTTGGATTAAGTTTTGACTCGAAAACATTTTTTATTAACACCTTTTGACGTATCAAATGCTAAATAAGTCGATCGTGAAAAAGATTCACACTTGCACCGCAGTACGCAGAATCAAATATCCAATGGGGGTCACCATCAGCTGTAAGTTTTTGGTTTTAAGATTTCAGTCATTCCAATAAGATGGATTTGAGTCCCCTTTAAGCTTTTGCGGTTAGCCAAAAAAAAGATGTTCTAGTTGAGTTTACAACAGCTTAATTGGGGATAATCCGCATTTGTCAGTGAGAGTCGGC